>CM019150.1:53831250-54030468 GCA_009733165.1 Naja naja | reverse complement strand
GAAATCATTGGTTTTAGTTTGAATTGTTCTTGTAAAGTGTTGGAATGATTGGTTTTTCAAAAGTGCGGGAAAACCCTGCACTCTGGCTGTCAGCTGCGGCTGCCGGCTATAAGTAGCAGCTGCAGCAAGCCAGTGGGTCCGTTCCTGAGCTGTAGTCACTAATAAACTTAAGAGCTGAAGTACTCCGTGTCTGCCTCTTCATGCAAACTTAACAGTACCCATCACCACTGTTACTGAGTCCATCCACCTTCCCACCGGTGGTCTTCTTCTTCTTCTTCTTCTTCTTCTTCTTCTTCTTCTTCTTCTTCTTCTTCTTCTTCTTCTTCTTCTTCTTCTTCTTCTTCTTCTTCTTCTTCCTCCTCCTCCTCCTCCTCCCTTTCCTAGGATTAGAGCCTTCTCCAGAAAGGTGGGTCTTTGCAGAATGTTCCATTAGACATTAGATCTGCTTATATTACTTTATATATTTAATCTTCCATTTGAATGTCTCCATTCAAGGTTAGTTCACTTAAAGTTATACTAAATAATTACATAGTATCAGGTGTGTGATTAATTGCATTGCCTATGAGTGATAAATACTTTTGTAAATATTTTCTTTTTATCTTTTACTTTTTTTGTAAAATATAAAAATAATTTGACATTTCCCCCCTATTGATGCTACCAAGTTTGCAGTCTGTGTTCTGAACAGAGCCACAGGAGGCGTGCTGGGGTGTAACATTACTGTATCTCAAAGCAAAGATCAAGGGACAGGGGCTCACATGCACATTTCTCTTGAAAGAAGCCTTTTCTGATATCCACATCTTTGTGCCTCCCTGTAACATTAGGGGTCAACAAAATGAGCCTCCTCCAAATTCATTCTCCTTCTCCTTCTCCCCCCGCCCCCCTCTCTCACACACACATATGTTGGGGAACATTTTTGTAAAAAAAATAGAAAAGTAGTGCTTATTTTGATTATTTGCCCAAACAATGACTTTTTGTTACTGAAACAAATATAGTTCTTGTGACACCCTGTTAGAAACATAGTCTTAATTTAATTATTACTTACATTTTTATGGATTATAGGCTGCTTCTGTGTTGGAGACAATTTGGTCTCTACACCCAGAAAAGAATGATTCAGAGATCAGAATGGAAATTCCATTTTTATTCTTTTGTGCTGCGTTCTTGGTGATATGTACATTTTGCTGCAACCCCTTATTTTTTATGGCATCCTCTGTTATGATAATAAGAGTGGAAAGAAGGAGAAAAGCTACATTTATTCTTACATGTGCAGTTTGCTCAGCAAGATATGGTGCAATTAACAGTATAACTGCATTCATTTCAGATTCTCAATGCCTTGTTGGCCAAATTTGGCTGTGCAAGGGGAACTCCAAGCACCTGATTTGGACTCTTTGGAGTCTTTTGCATCTTGTCTTTGGTCTTCACCCATGGATACTGATCTATGAATTCTCATTTGTTCTTCTTCTATCAAATTCATTCATGCGGGTTCTTTCCTGTTGCATTGGAAACAGGAACAGGCAGAAGCAGAATAAAATGAAATGAGGTGGAGAGACACATAAAGCCAATGGTCATAGCTGCTATAGGAGTTATTCTTTTTTTTTAAACAGCAAAAATATGTTAGTATACTGACACTGTTTTTAAAACAATAGTTTTCATTTTTACCACTGAGATTTAGAAAAAAAAGACTGAAAAAAGAAATTGCAATCTACTGTAAAAATTCAGAATCCAAAAGCAACACTGGCCAATGAGTCACTGGAAAAACTTGTGAGCTGCAGTTGTTTGCATGATTTCAAAGTCCTGACTCATTGCTTCAGTGTCTGCATTAAAAATGGCACAGAGGGTTTGTCCAGAATGGCAAGAGCATCTGAAACAGTTAAGTTCTCAGGATCTGTTCAGTTCTTCTTGCTTCTGGTAATAATTAAAATGACAATAGGAGCCAGCAAGTTCTCTGTTTCTGAGAACTTCTGAGGTACCTAGGAGAAAAAGTAGATTTGAGTTGGACTTGGCATAGAAACATAAAGTGAAGTGCTCATTCAAGGAGGCACAGTACAAGCAATCATTTGCAAAGCAATGCATAACTGTGAGATCTTTTATTCTTTCCAGGGTGATCATTTTTCCAGAGTAACTGAAAATAATTCTAGAATTCTGGGATGTTGCTGGTGATGTGAAAAGTGCTCAATTCTACAGGATCACTGGTAGCCCTTCTTGGCAGTGGAACTCAAGAAGCCTTTGTTTTGCAAGTGTCAACATGCCTATTTCAGTTCTTCTTGTCTCATAATTTTCAGCCTTGCATACAAAATGAATATATTGCGATGTGGGAGCATATACAGTTTTCCGCACTCTTTAACTTTTCTGCATAAGGTATCTTGAAGAACAAACCTCACGGCTATAGCTTTCACCAGCTTTCAGTTTCTCGTATGTAGAATACTACTTCACATTGCATGGATGTAGGTAATAGAACTCATACCACAAGATGGCTTTAATGGCTATTAGAAAACTTTAGCAGAAGATAAGAGTGACTGATGAGTGTTATGCATTGCCTAGATCAGAGCTAGATAACAGTAGGAGAATGATATTGGTTTCCTGTATTGTCTGTGGGATTTTTAAAAGACTCTGGCTATTAGACAAGATAAGGTTTGGTTTAATCTTATAGGACTCTTTTTATATCCTTATGCCATCACCTGTAATGATTGGGAGGTCAAAATGCAGGTTTTCTCCTCTGCTCTCATTCCCAGTAGTTCTCTTTTTGCTTCTGGCAATAATTAGGATAATGATAGCAACCAGTAGTTTGAAACCAAGAAAGCCAGCCACCAGGAAGGTGAGATTGACTCCAGCATTTGAAGAAGAGCTTTGAAAAAACAAAAATACTATATATATGAATTAGATAATGTAGAATGAAAATGTTTATTTAAAAAGGGGACTTTGGATATTGTTTGGTGAAGACTAAACTCAGTCACAGGGCACTTGCTTTCCAAGAAGAAATCCTAGGTTCAATTTCGAAATTATCCAGATAAAACTCAGAAATGGAAGTCACAGCGAATCCTTGCTGATCAAAAAAGACAACCTGAAAGCATCAGATGTTACTGAACTCAGAACATTTCTCATTACCATTAAGCAATGCTTTCTAGGAAATCTGATAGTAGCAGTTATTGGTGTGAAGTGAGTGGACTATGTGGGCTTCTTACTTTGCATTCCCAACTGGTTTTTGTCACCTTACCATTTTCACTCTTCGATTTGTCTATATTGCATCTTTTTCTTGTTTTTAACATTTTTATTTGTAATTGCCCAAAGTATTTTGAAACTGGGCTGTATATGTATATTGAAAATATTAATGTGAATAATAGTTCACCAACATTTTCTTCTCTTTCTCTGGAATTTCTGGTTCCACATTAATTGGACACACAAAAGGTGTCAATATGAGTTGGGATGTGAGTTTGCAAGGGAGCCTGGTTTTCAGTTTAGCCATTATACTCCCCATACAGTAAGATATCTAAATTGTGCAGTATAATGTTGTCCCATTTGACCAAACAGTTCTGGTTTAGTTATGAAACTCACTGATTTTTCAAACCCACTACCAGGTTGAATGGGGATTGCTGCTCTATCAAGGGGGAAATTACTTATGAATTCCCTCAATGATAACTTCTCATTCTCTGCAGGGTATCTGTGGGCTGCTGGGGTGTCAAAAACGTTAAGACGGCAGCTGTGACTGTACTATTGAAGCCTCATTTCTTATTGCATGTAAAAACAGAGTAACTCTCTGATTATATAGTCTTACCTTTTTGGATCCTTCTGCAAATTTTCCTGTCCTGTCCTATATATTTCAGAATATGCATGCAGTTAATGCTAAGAATACTCAAAGTTAGAGAATGTACTTTGGAGATATGCATTTCTATATTTATTTTACATTTGTCTTCAATCTGGCTGGGGAATTCTGGGAGTTGAAGTCCATACATCTTAAAGTTGCCAAGGTTGAGAAACACTGGTTTAGAGTAATGAGGCACTTTCTTTTTCCTTGATGTGTACCAAAAGTCCATCCCATCATTTTTTCTTAGTTTAATGTTATTTCTGGCTGAAATTTTAAAAAATGTCAGTAGACCAGAAAGTTATAACTGGGATTCCCCCAGTGAAATATGGTCTCACAGAGGGTAAAAAAAGGTGGTGGCAGCCTCTGTGCAATCTGTGCTATGTTTTGGTGTGATTTGAATGCACAACTTAAATAAAAAGGGGCTTTGGTTATGGCTGTTACCTAACATTTCTTAGTTCCTTTCTTGCTGAAAGTCTGGTTGTCAACCCTGATCATGGCTGAGGCCATCTTGGAGGCTTCAGGGTTGCCACACAACAGAGGAAGGGGGGAAATAGTTAGATGGGGTTTTGTAGCCAAAACAATAAAGCTTTCCTGTGGGAACCAAGGACATTCTCACAGGTGGCTGGCCAGAGTGAAATAACCAAGCAACCAGCCAGCTCCTGGATTGGACAGCATGACCAGTGACTGGGAGGGGGGAAGGAGGGAAACGTTTACTTTTTTTTAAAATTACATTTATATGCTGCCCTTCTCTGGAGACTCAGGGAGGCTTACAATTTTTGAGATACAACCCAGTGTGCTCAGCAATAGCCTTCATTCCATTGTATATGCCTGCTTATTACTAAGCGGCATTTTTACAAAGTCAGCTAATTGCCCCCAACAATCTTGGGTCCTCAATTTACCCACCCCGAGAGGATGGAAGGCTGAGTCAACCTTGAGCCTGGTGGGATTCGAGCCTACAGCAGTTGTAGGCAGCTGGAACTTAAGTGCAGGCAATTAACAGCCTGAGCCACCAAGGCCCTTTAATTAGGTGAAAGCTGCAGGAACTTTTAGAGTTGGCTTTCACCAGTTGTACCAATATGATATATCCAATAAAACTGCTCTTTGAGGAATTTGCCTGCCTTGGAGTTCTAATTTCTATGGGTGCATTACTTGGAACACTGACACTTGTGACAATTTCCAACAATGTGGAGTAGTTGGGGGCAAAAAACTCCAAATTGCCCCATGCCGCATATATACCACAATATTTTTAAAGCTCTTTCTTCCAGACAGGGCTTCACAGGGGAGACCAATTCCCACTGGGGAAAAAATAGCTTAAAAAAAAAACCCTGAAGCAAAAGGCACCATCCAGTGTCTGTTTCAAAACCTACAACAAAGCAAGAGCCTCACTTTCTGTGTCACTCTGATCCACTGTAATGCAAATCAGACCACTGTGACATTCTTTCTGATATTTAGTTAAATCCCTCCTTCCACTAATCCAAGCCTATTAATGTTGAATTGCACACTCTGGTGCAGAATGAAAAAAAAAGTACATATAGTCTTACCCAGAGATGCTGTGAAGGATTCTGGGTGTCTCTTGTGCATTAGAATTCTCTATATCTGGTGGCAAAAATGCAACAGTACATAATTAAGTCAATAAGAATAAATATAATAAACATACCATTGAGCAAAGATTAATTATTATAAATAGTGGATTCAATTCAGTTCAACTGAAAGGGAAGAGGTGCTGAAGAAGAAATTCCCCAGGCCTCCCACCTCCATTGTCTTGGGTGCTGGGCATCCCCTTGGCCTCTATTTCTCCATCCTGAAATATACACAAAGATTCCCAAACTCCCACTCCATTCTTCTCTTTGCGGCTTACCAGACATTCTAGCTTTTTCTTTCTCTTTTCATTCCTCTCTTTGCATAATACAGGGGTGGGGAACTATGGCCCTTTTATGACTTGTGGACTTCAACTCCCAGAATTCTTGAGCCAACCATGCTGGCTCAGGAATTCTGGGAGTTGAAGTCCAAAAGTCATAAAGGGCCTATAGGTGCTTTTTCAAGAGGCAACTGGACTTTCTGGTTTTTCTTTGAAGACGTTTAGCTTCTCATTCAAGAAGCTTCTTCAGATCTTGGATGAGAAGCAAAACATCTTCAAAGAAAATCCAAAAAGCCCAGTAGCCTCTTGTAAAAGCACCTTTGGGACAACCATGACCTGGATATCTGAGAATCTCCATACACATAAAGTGGCCGTGGCTTCCACCTCTGGTTTGTAACCACAAATCCAATTATTTTGAAGATGACACAGAACAGGTTTAGGACTAAAGACTTACTTGTCAGAACATTCACCTTGACCTTCTGCAGGGTCTTCACAGTCCCCAAGAAATGTGCCATACACTGATACCAACCAGCATCCTGTTTCTGGAGTGGGTTGATGGTTACCATGAGCACCCCTTCCTGGATATTGTCAGCAATGGAAGTGGTGCCATTTCTTCGCTTGAGGAAGGGCAGCCAAAAACGTCGGGCACTGACAACATGCTGGCATGTTGCCTCACTTATGTGCTTACACCAACTTTTCTCTCTCCATTGGTTCTTCTTAGGACTATAGGAGCAATTGATGGAAATGGGTTCCCCTTCAACACCGGAAACCTCTGTAAATATCTCAGCTGTAGACACTTCTTGAAAAGAAAGAAAAATCTTCTATTTTTGCACAGAGGGGCAATTAGCCTGCAAGGCTTGAATTGCATCATTCACAGTCTCATATAAATCCATACATCTAGAATAGTAATGTGTTCTAGTTCCCCCCATCAACAATTACTATACTAAAATTCTTTCTGATCTCCCTTTTACTAGTCCCCCCTTTTCCTCTCCTTTTGAATATTCTTCTTCAATAATATATTCTAAGCATCCAACCAAGTCATCTGTGGTCCATGAAATCTGATGGCAAAATAAATTTTCATTTTAATATTAATATGTAGAAAAAAAAGACATTGAAAGTGATTCTTTTTATTCTGCCCTTACATGATTCACATCTTAATCATTTTTCCATAGCTTTATCACTTATATTTGAAATTATAAAAAATATTAAGTCTGTCCAGCTGGAGGAACATGTTAATCACTTAGCAGAATTCTTACTGAGTTGAAATACATTATAATTTTTTTAAAAAAACTGTTAAAAAAATGTCATGAGCAGAAAGCCCTTCGAGTTCCTACTGGACTCCTTCATACAATTCATTGAACAATAACGTATAGCCAATTAATTACATCACCAATACAGCAAGGCAATTTCCTACCTGACAAGTAGACCAGGAAGATGAGATACAAAAGCTTTTTCATGTTTCTGTGGGAAATCAAGAGGTGCTAATTAAAACAGAAAAGAGAGACTTGTAACCAGACAAATACTTTGCTTTACTAGAGACAAAGGTTGAAGAAGAGGAACTTAAGTTGCTCCCTGTTGTAGATTAAGCAATGCCCAACCCAAAAAAAGTCTGGCATTTGCTAAAAATGTGAACATCAGCAGTGATGAGGGACTGCTATATCAGGGAAAGAAATCATGATGATCATCAAGGCTGTCTTCAGTGTTGACAGTCAACTACAAACCATTCATGCTCAAATCTGGAGTCTCCCTGATTAATCTGTAATTACTAATGATACAGCTTGCCACTAGGAATATTCACAGAAAGTCAAATGTGGCACAAACATACACTATAATCCAGAGATTTAGAACACAATTTTATATTTGAAAGATAATTTTTTGTAATATCAGGCCACTAAGATGTCTCCTGGGTCTTGCTGGTTACTGGCTGGCACTGTCTATATTAAGCCAAAAGAGATATTTGCACTTCCTTGCCTTTTTTTCTTAAAAAATTCCTATTATGTGCAGTTAGTGAGAACTCCTTCAGATGAGCTCTGGAATTGATTTAACTACATTTCGGATGTAGGATCCAGTGAAGAGCTGGAAGTATTGAGGAACACAAAGATCAGTTTGGACCTAATGCCAGTCCTGGATATAGCATTAGCAATTATATGTGTTATGCTGAGTTCTCATGTTAAACCAGCATTTTGTACACTTTGATTAGAAATAAGCACAATTAAGAGAGATCACTCATCTTACATAACAGCTTACTAAGCAAAGGTACTCAACTAAACTCACTGTCAAGACTTTGATTCTGATTGGCTCAAGGCTGACTCAACCTTCCATCCTTCTGAGGTCAGGAAAATAAGGACCCATATTGGTGGCAATATGCTGACTCTGTAAATAGCTTAGAGAAGACTGTAAAGTACTATGAAGCGGTATATAAGTATTATTGGTATTTGTTTACATATTTTCAAATTAGTGATCCTGTAGTACAGACTATATAATCTAGTGGTATTGTATAAGGCTACCACTGTTGCAACTAAAATCTTAAAAAATAATCCAATCTGCATACTTATAGATATTTTATACAGGAATGGTCATTGTTCTTTTTATACTGCATTTTCCTCTGACCTTATGCTTGTAATTCCTCCTCAATATGTGTATGTACATGTCAGCTGGGGATGGACCGTCACTCCTCTGATGAAATGGACATCTGTTTACAAAACTTACACTATAAGTTTATGCCACAGACTACACTACAACTACTGTTTTGGAAATTAGTAAACTAAATAGATACTTGAGTGACTTTTTAAATTTTGCTATGGTGGTTAAGCCTGGAAATTGGCTTATTGAGTCCAATTATTTCAGAACTTTGACAGAGCTGCAAATTCAGGCTAGATTAATTTAATCACTTGGCTTCTTTAGGGCCCAACAAATCATATTGTGGAAAATATCCCAAGTCACTCATCATACCTGTGACCTTAACAACAGTCACTTCCTATGTATATTTTGGTCTGTTTCCTTGATGAATAGGATATAGTCTTAGTTCCTCTTCTTTTATTCTCAAATCTGTACCTTCTGTTTGCATGTTTAGAAGCTCCTCCTGTCTGCTTCCAGTTGCAAGTTATTTTTATTCCTGTACTCTTTACATTTTTTTCTTGTTTTCCACTTGCCATATCTAATAGTTTGGGATATGTTTTAGGAGAAAGCCCTATATTTGCCAGTTCTTCAAAGAAATAAACTGAGAACATGCTTTATTATGGAAAATTATTCTGTACAACTTCCAATTAAAGATAAAAAAAGCAAAAGAGAACCAGGCCTGAAAACTTGCCATCCACAGCTTGCATGCAAATTCACAAGCGCAGAGTCTAGGGCACAATCTTCCCGATACCCTGTGATGGCTGTATTTCAGCTTGAACTATAAGGATATTTTCTATTTCTGTATAAATTAACATGTTATCATAGTATATAAGCCTATATTTTATTTTGTCCCCTTTTTTATTACCTGTTTTCTCTTGGGGGGGATGCTTGTTAGTTTAATTCTTTTTTAATTATTTATTGTTCTTGTTGTTTTAGTTGTGAGCCGCCCCGAGTCTTCGGAGATGGGGCGGCATACAAGTCTCATAAATAAATAAATAAATAAATAATAATGATAATTATAATGATAATGATAATGATTATCAGTAACAGTATCCATAGTCCGGGATTTAAGGCATCAATATTGGAGGAACCATTAAGATCCCCATAGTGTATTGTATATACCAGGGGTCTCCAACCTCCAATCTTTTACTCTGTGAGAGGAGGCGATTTCCTTTTATAACTTCTGATTCTGAAGAGTCTTCCCATCCTGCCTCTTTATGTCCTTTTAAAGATATTCAGTGATCACAAGCTTTTATCTTTTTACCTCAGAAAAACGTGGAAGTTGATTATCATGTAAATTGTTCTCACTGCTTTCCCCTATTTTCTTTCTTTCAGTTTTGCAATATTATTTTAGGACTCTGGTCCTCAGCATGTCTTCAGTGAATAAACTGCCCCATAAATGAAAAGTTGTCTTTGATTTGCATGTATTGAGTTCCAGCTAGAAAAGTTTATTTCTGACCTGCTAATTGGATATCCCCTCAGGGGGCATGGCTGGGAAAAGTGATTTTTCCCTATTCCTTTTCCTCCTTGCAGATAGATAGATAGATAGATAGATAGATAGATAGATAGATAGATAGATAGAATTCTTTATTGGCCAAGTGTGATTGGACACACAAGGAATTTGTCTTGGTGCAAATACTCTCAGTATACATAAAAGAAAAGATACATTCGTCAAGAGTCAAGAATCATCAGGTACAACACTTAATATAGTCATAGGGTACAATAAGCAATCAAATCATACTAGGAAACAGTCAATAAAAATTGTAAGGATACAATGACAAAGTTACAGTCACAGTCACAAGTGGGAGGGGATGGGTGATAAAGAATTGCAGCCTCCAGCATCACCTTCCAGGATGTTCTGGAGTATTCTCCAACCCTGCTGTATAATTTGCTGAGGACAAAGAAGCTGCTTGAGAATTGGACATTCCTTCTACCCCAAGAGGGAACTTGGTGTAAGGGTTGGTTTGCATAATTCTGGATCCAGCCCTTTTTCCTATTTGGGTAATTTCCTTTATCCCTTTGCAGACAATTTATATTAATATAGCTGTCTTTTTTTCCACTGCACCAGCACTGTGAGATGATTGGGGAAAAGAATTGCTCCAAGAGAGCAATCAAACCAACCAGAGGGACACCAAATATTGAACTGAAATTTAAGCAGCTCAGAAATATAAGGCAGCCTCATTAATCAGATCAGAAAAATAGTTCTCACAAAATTAAGACTAACAATTTTTTTAAAAAATTACATTTATATGCCTCCCTTCTCCGAAGACTCAGAGCGGCTCACAATTTTTTGGGATACAACCCAATGCGCTCAGCAATAGCCTTCATTCCATTGTATATGTCTGCTTATTACTAAGCGGCATTTTTACAAAGTCAGCTTATTGCCCCCAACAATCTTGGGTCCTCAATTTACCTACCCCGAGAGGATGGAAGGCTGAGTCAACCTTGAGCCTGGTGGGATTCGAGCCTGCAGTAATTGTAGACAGCTGGATCTTAAGTGCAGGCATTTAACAGCCTGAGCCACCAAGGCCCCAATTGAACGAAGAATACTGTGTTATATATATCATTTCTGACAATCAGTGTTAAAAGATGTAATTTTGGAGGTTTGAGACTAAGTTTTAAAAAGTCTCATCAAGTTAAGGTAAAGTCTTACTGACTTTTTATTTATTATTACGGTTCATAATAATACAGTCAGCCAGATATTTAGACTGGATTTGGCATTTTTATCTACCTATTAAGTCCTTCCCAAGGACCTGGGATAGACAGACATTGTTATTTGATGGTGTTAAAGGTATCATTGTAAGATATAAGCTGTTCCAAATAAAGCTACCTTTTGCAACTGACTGATGGTGAATTTTTCAACGCCAATGGTGTTCAAGAGCCTTGGTGGTGTAGGCTGTTAATAGCCTAGCACTTGGCTCCAGCTGCCTGTAATTATTGCAGGCTCAAATCCCACCAGGTTGATTCAGCCTTCCATCCTCTCGGGGTAGGTAAATTGAGGACCTAAGATTGTTGGGGGCAATAAGCTGACTTTGTAACAATGCCACTTAGTAATAAGCAGGCATATACAATGGAAGGAAGGCTATTGCTGAGCGCATTGGGTTGTATCCCAAAAATTGTAAGCCGCCCTGAGTCTCCAGAGAAGGGCGGGATATAAATATGAATTTAAAAAAAAGTGATGCTCCAGATGTTTTGGGATTGCACCCAGAGCACCTGTTATTAATAATATTATTGCCTTCTTTTGTCCTAGTTATTCCACTTGTATGTGCAGATCTTTGTATTTTGTGATTTTCTCCAGTTTTTCTCTTTCATTCTGCTGTCCTCAGGAACTGCAACATCCATTATTCAGGCTTTTTAGCCTTTCTTATCAACAATTGTTAAGTCTGGGTTGTTATGTGGCAGGTCTGGTGCTTTGTTTGAATTCCAAAGTCCCAGAGCACTTTAGTTGTTTTATTTTCTATTACTTTGTCTCTATCGTGGCCCCACTAGTTCTTCAGATTTATAAATTCACCATTGTTGCTACTTTTTCATCCCATTGTTTGTAGTCAGTCTGAGGCAAAGATTCTTCGTCTGCAGAGAAGCTGCAGAAATAGTAGAATACTAAGTTAGGTACTGCAAGATGATTGCACAAACAATGCCATGAAAAGGTAGCAACAATGGTACATTGGAAAATTTGCAAGAAATACTATTTGCCTGAAAGCAATAACAGCTGGGATATTGTTGTTGTTACTGTTATTATATTTTATTTATTTACTTATACTATTTATATAGCTACCCATTTCCCAAAAAAGCGATCCTAGGTGGTGCACAATAAAAACAATTGTAAAATCAAAATATTAAAAACAATATTAAAACAATTACAAATAACAAGACAGTAGAGGAAAACTGATGTTAAAATGGTGCAACTCTTTTATTAGATCATCATTTCCTTGAGATCTCCCAAGCCTGCTGACGCAGCCATGTTTTGAGGAACTTTCAGAACGTTTGGTTTTCAATATTTTGGAGGATGAATGATTCAGAGGTGGTATTCAGCAGATTCTGACCAGTTCTGGAGAACCGGTAGCAGAAATTTTGAATAGTTTGGAGAACCGGCAAATACCACCTCTGACTGGAGATTTTACAGTATCCTTCCCCTGCCATGCCCACCAAGCCACGCCCACAGAACCAGTAGTAAAAAAAATTGAATCCCACCATTGGATAGGGTCATTGTGTGCCTCCAGGAGCTGTATTGTTCTCTAGCAGTATTACAATTCACTTGCTAAGAGCATCTTTGAAGTTTTGCAACCTTTTCCTTCCATCTTTCTGTTTGACTAGGGTCAGGAGGAAAGTACTTCCAGATATAATATTTGTTTAGTGACCTCTTCTTTTTCTGTTTTGACAAACAAGGCAATGGTCAGCCCTTCCACAGGTTAATCTTCAATAATCTTCATTGCCCATTTACACTTATTTTAAAAAGTTGCACAGCCATGCAGTTGCATATGCATTCATTAGATACATTTAAAGGAACATGAAACATCATCTTCCATTTGAAGCAAACAAGTTATAAACACTAGTTATAAATGAGCAAAGGAAAAGTAAGCAGTTTTCTCCTTTTCCTGCAGCACTACATTTGTGGCTTATAGAATGTGTTTCCATGATTTGGAAATGATAAGTCATATTTTACTTTCCAAACACTGCTTGATTTACCTGAAATTATAATGACTGTGGGGGTGTTTTGTGTTCTTGGTGGAGAAGAGAGGGGTGGTTGCATAGGATTGTATTATAAATGTAATGGACATTGGCATTGCATTGATAAATGTGTGACCACAGAGCAATAATCGAGGGTGTAAATATTACAAGTATAACAGTGGTGTTTATTTAATTTACCTTTGAAAATTAAAAAGGCAGGAATAACAGACTTTGCAAAGCTTATAATGTCAGATGAAAAAGTAGAAAGAGTTTGCACAGTCAATTTAAGAACAGTCACAGACTCTAGAGGGCAGACAAAGATTGGAAATCAGTAAGAGCGACCAAGGATTAATTTAAAGTTGCAAATGGTGGCAGGTAATATGAAGAAAGTCAGAAGAACAACTTGTTGTTTTAAAGCAAGTTCCTTTATGTCCAACAGCAATATTTATTTAGTGCCATTGGTTAGATTAAAAAGGTAAATTTTGAGAACTGTGCTCTGCAGTTGAGAGATATGAAAGCTATGAAGCTCTATTAATTGTGAAGGGCCTGCAATGCCATCAATTATCACTGGATGGCAGTATGTGACCATAGTATTAGCAAGTTCTATTACTAAAACTGAAAACTAAAAAAAAATTGCATGTCTTATCACTTGGCTCCCACTCACCACATATTCCATCCCCTTGACTTGTAGTTGTTGTGTGATTGAATGGACTTTGAACACAGATAGTTTTACAGTGATTCTCCGGCTTGCACTTCAGGATAAAAACAGTTGTATAAGAAAGTACTGATACGTTTACACAGAAATTTTCCAAATAAGAGGCATGAAGGAAGAATATTCTTTAGCTGCATAACTAAAGGAACAAACTAAAACATGTTTAATTAAGCTACACAAGGATAGTGTGGGCAACTGACAGAGCTTGTGTAATTTCCATAGCTTATCAAAATTAACATTAATTGTAAGGAGGGGAAGCGCTAAATAGAATTTCCTGGAAGCATAAATAGGGCATTCACCTAATTGGGTGGGTGACAGGAAGTGTCCCAGGTTCAGTGGGAAATTCCTCATTTGTGCAAGGAAGTTGCACTTTAGGTAGGCTGGCTTGAAAGAAATCCCCCCTGGATTTGCGAGCTCTCCTAAAACAGGCTCTGCTTTTCTCCAGTAAAGCTCTATGTAAAATTCCTCATTTATTTCCGAAAGATACTTTGAAAGAGGAACACGCTCATCTGAAGTTTGCTTACAAAAAGGGCTATTTGATTTTACTCTATTCTTGGATTTATATGGCCACCCAATTCAAAACAACCTTGGGTAGAATACAACATACTTCAAATAAAAACAAAAACATCAGACCTCAGAAACAAACACCTGGAAACTGGGGACCATCATTCAATCCAGAAAACATCTCTTAAAAACAGAGTCAGACTCAACAGCTAGGCACAATGCCTATGGGGACAGCCAGAAGTTCAGTGGTTTTGAAAAGGCCAATCAGATTGGGTCAGTCTGAATCCAACAAATCAGTCCTCCTGATTGAATAGGTAGGTAAGGTATATCACTTCTGCCATTTTTCAGAACTAAAAATGGAAGGTCCTTGGTCCCTAGAACCCCCAGCCTTGGTGCAGTGGTTAAGGTATCACCTGCCACTTTGACATTGTTGGCCCTCCTGTACAGGATGATCAAAGCTTTTGACTTGGAATAGGGTGAACTCCTTTGCACCTGACACCATATTCAGGAATTTGGTCTTGGATGAAGCTCTTAAAAAGGAAGTCCTCAGAAGTTCTTAAATAGAAGCCTTTTCGAAAATTCCATCCTAGCTTGATCAAAACTGAAGGTGGGACTGAGATGACTGACCATTTTTAAAATTTAGATCAAGTACCTTGAAGTTGTCCTTGTGGGTCCTTCTTTGTCCAGACATGAAAAACATAAATGTTGAGCATACAGCTACGTCAAGAGGATCAAGAGATTTTGGTGGGAAATTGATAGCCATCCTGACTTGGTTCATGCATTATATAATCCTAATAAATATGTTTGTGTGTGCATTAGCCTAGCACAGGGTGGGATGTAGAGTTTCTAAGCCACGTTTCTTCCTCAGACTGGCTTCACACATCGCCATGAACCAAAACCAAGTTATCTTTTTATAGAAAAATTCTCGTTCAATACGATGAAAGAAGTTGTTTGTGTTTTAAAAGAGGGGGGAAAAAAGATAAAATGCCACAGTGTAAAGTGTGATGTTCTTGGTCTCACTGAGTTATAAAGCTGGCCAAAAATATTTTTATCTTTCACAGTATACTCCTCTCTCCAGCAGAGCGGTATCATCAGAAAATTTCTCCGCCCCCTCTGGATTATTTTTGTTGGGAAAGGGGGCTGTAGCAAATATCAGAACCAAGTGTAGCTCTTTCTAACCTCTCCAACAGTGAAAGTCACCACCATGAGAAATTCAAAATATCTGAGTTCCCTGTGAAGAAGGCAGAAAAACAGAAGCCCCTTTCACAAGGGAATAAAACTTTTTGGAGGAACTGCAAGACGGCTGAAGAAAAAGGTTAAGGGGGCCTGTTGGGTAGTGGAGGGGGGGTGGATGCTTCCAGATGGCCATGAATCAATGACGAAATCATTGAGCAAGGATCCTTCAGGACGGAGGGGTTATAAGTATTGGGGGTGGGGGGTAGATAGAAGATGCGGCATCCCAGGCCAAGCGAACGGTGGAGTTCTGGGTACACCGGGAAGTATCAGCCTACAGAGATATGAGCACAGTGGGCCTGGCTGTATTGTAAAGCCAGAGAGGCCCCACAGCAGCCGGCAGCAGCTTAGTAAGAGGCCTGGTGTTTGGTCTGTTCCACATCAATGGGGTGTCCAGCTGTGGCTGAGGATGAAAGAGAAAGAGAGGATTAAAGGCTCCCAGGGCCGTTTCTAACCCGCCTAAGACTTACTGACGGGGCAGTGTGTAGCTTCAAGAAGCCTTCTTCATATGGAAAATATTAGGAAGCAAGCGAGAAAGAGTTTCTATCCAAACAGGGGAAATGTTTGCTCTGAAGAGCCCTAGAAATATCAGTTGGATCCCAGTCAAAAAGGCATATGCCTGACACCAATTCCCATTGCAGCCCAAGAGAAGGATTACATATTCAGTGAATTTATGTTCACATTTATTAGGGAGAAAAGGTGGATTTGCAGCCTGAGGCTTAAATCAGCATTTCCTTCAGAATGATCTGTAGCGTGAATATAACATCAAGATGGAATCAAGATTCATTATTTATTTTTCAGGATTCTAGCCTACATGAACAACATCACCCATGTCATGGAAATCCCTCGAGAGACACCCCAAGTCATCTTTTATGTCTTCTGTGGAAAAGATCTGCGTCTCAATGATTTCTCCGTGCCTTGTTTCCAAAGATGCATGAGGGGATCACAGCCTTTGAAATGTCATGGGAATCGCATGATTTGTGTGAAAATATGACCAGGAAACTTGATGTGGAGGTAGAGGGGAGCAGAAAGACAAAAAGCCTGTCTGATCATGAAGGGCAGAGAAGGAATATACAGAGGTAGGATGAGCGGGTGGGTGGGAAACGAATATAAATAGGGAACCAGTGAAAGGATCAGGGAAGGAGGGAAAGAGAGGCTGGAAGGCAGAGGCTGGGGTAGCAAGGGAAGAGCTGCCTGCTTCGCAGTTGTGTTATTAAGGAGGTCACTAGGTGAGAGGGCCAGGCCTGCAGGAATTGAGGCCCATGCTGCTGCAGGATGTTTGTTATTGGCAACAAATTGCTAACAGAAGTGAGAATCATTGTGCTCCGGGGAAGCGAGGAGGAGGCTGACTCTTGCAAAGCGGGTTTGAAGGGCACAGAGCAGGTTTCCCCCCTCCCGCTTAGGAGCCAGCATGCAGCCCATAGGTTAAAGTTGAGAATAAATAATCTGCAAAGCTAGAGTTTCCTATCTCCTGTTTTGGCTGCAGCAATCTGACTCCTGTCTCTTTCCACCCTCTCTCTCCTCCCTCTCCCTGTCCCCTGTCCTTCTCCCTCCCTCTCCCTCCTCCATCCCTCTCCTCCCCTGTTCCCTCTCCCTCTCCAGAAGTTGTGGATGCTCCAGCACTTGAGGTTTTAAAGAAAAGATTGGACAGTCATTTGTCCAAAATGATGTAGGGTTTCCGCCCTGAGCAGGGAGTTGGACTAGAAGACCTCCAAGGTCCCTTCCAACTGTGTTATTCTGTTATTCCCCTTTCCCCTCCCCCCATCCCCTCACCACTCATTTTCCCCCAGACGCTCTTTTACTTTTTCCTCTCCCGTTTATTTCGCTCTTCCTTCATTTTATTTTGCCATCATAGCATTCATTCCATCTTACAAAAAATACTTCCCTTTCCCCAACATCCAGCTCTTAGCCTATCCACAAATAGAGTGGGTGAATTTTCTCACATCCACCTTTATGAACTGATACAGAAGTCTTTCACGTATTTGTTGCCTGATCCTGCAATTGTGATCTCTCTGGCTGCTCCTACAAAATAAGCCAAAACAATCAAAACACACTGGAGCCCTATGGTTTACCCTTTTGTTATATTGGAGAGAACTTTGTACCATAGCATTTGGCACCTGGAAGGTACATCAGGACAGGAGTCTCCAACCTTGGCAACTTTAAGCCTGGAAGTCTTCAACTCCCAGAATTCTGGGAGTTGAAGTCTGCCAGGCTTAAAGTTGCCAAGCTTGGAGACCCCTGCATCAGGAGATTTATTAGTACACCTATTCTATTTGACCCGCTACATAGCAGCATCTAACTATCCTTGGCTGATCAAACAAACAAGAAATTCATACCTAGTTAGTGCTTGGAAGAAAGACGGCCAAAATATTCCATCCATGGTTGTCAATTAAACTTGAAAATTTAATAAACATCCCTGAAAACTGTGACAAATTGCTGTAAATTTACTTTTAGATCCAGCTTGTGGATAAAAGAAAAGAATAAACATTCCAACAAATATATGAAAGCAGTCTGAAATAGTGCCTGCTTTGGGAGATTTTAAGTAAAGTCAAGAATAACTAAAGCACAACATTTTATGATAGTAAGAATACAGGCATTTTAACTGTGATACAATATTAGTTGCCAATGAACTAGGGATTCAACTTTAATTTAATTTAATTTAATCTTCCGAGTCCTTCGGGAGATGGGGCGGCATAGAAATCCAATAAATAAATAAACAAATAAATTTAGCAATCCCTCCATTAGATCAGACTTTGCTGGGCGACAATAGCTATTCCGGTTTCTGGATCTCAGTATTCCAACTGGGGGGAAAATACTGCTTAGAATTATTGCAAAGTTTGCTGTGATAATGTGCAATCTTAGAGAAGTTTATTCAGGAATAAATCCCATGGATTTTAATGTGACAATCCCAAACATCTATGTACTTCTGGATAGACATGCAACTTCTTTGTGAATGTGCATAGGGCTGCAGCTCAAGATCACTAAACATTAAGTATTTAGTGAGATAAGTAAATTCACCTGCATGCTGATACAAGAACCAGCAATATAATTGGAAGAGGATTTATTGGGGTGCACGTGATTCATGAAAGGAATAGTCTCACAAGGATTTATCTTTTATCCTAATTTTATATACAGTCCTTTAAGAGTAAAATCATGAAGCAGTCTAAGCGTCATAGGTGGGATTCAAATTTTTTAACTACTGGTTCTGTGGGCGTGGCTTGGTGGGCGTGGCAGGGGAAGGATACTGTAAAATCCCCAGTCAGAGGTGGTATTTGCCACTTCTCCGAACTACTCAAAATTTCTGCTACTGGTTCTCCAGAACTAGTCAGAACCTGCTGAATACCACCTCTGGGTACAGCAGGGAAGCGCTGAAGTTCTCTTCAGTTAACCCGTGGAACTCCTTGCCATCCCTTGTTAAGAAAGTTCTTACCAAAAGATTACACTTCCCAATACCATTCTCACATTAGGTCCGCTGTTGCACTACAGAGGTGCAGGGTGCTCTTTCATCATCTATCTCTTCTGAAGGTTTCTTAAACAACATTTTACCCCTGTCCCAGATAGACATCTCTTTGTGTGCCCCCCCCATCTTGGAAATCTGCCTCTCTTCTAATCCGCTCCCTGGGCAGTCCATGTGGATGAAGGTCTGCTGAGCTGCTGTCTGAGTTGCTTAGTTAAGAACAATAAACAAATGCCTAAATGGAAGATTATTCTTTTAAACCTGACTTCTGCTGCCTGCAAACAGTCCTGAAGCGCCCACCTCCTGTCCCGCTGTAGCCCCTGGCTTCATGCCTCACTTGAAATCTGATCTCCTTTGCTTTGGAAGAGCCAAGTTGCTTGGCCTCTACGTGCACCTTAGCCCCTGACCCTGTCTAGGCCCTCCTGTCCTTTTTCTGACACATGCCAGGGCAAATATTCACCCAAATGCACTTACTACTTGCACATTCTCTAGTAAACTTGCTTAGTCACATTACATTCACCCATACTTAGCAGAGTTTGGATTTTGCTTCTTGGACATGAATCCCTAAGGAAGACAACACTGTCCCCCCAGCTTCTGCCCCCATCACAGACATGCCATTCGGGTGCACATTGATTGATTAGGAAGATGCAAATGTGCTTCCTAATGTGTATCTCTGTTCTGTCTGTACCACAGCCTTATTTATTTATTTATTTGGAGAGTTTTTAATCCTGCCTTGAAGACTGTAGTTTTTGTCCAAATGACTAGGGTCAATTAAAAAAAAAGACAAACAAGTCTGTAAAACTTGGATGAGGCAGGAGACCAGCTCTTTAATGCCAGAAGGATGCTATAAAGAATAAGCCTGACATTTACTCTACTTGAAGCCGGGCTGATCTCTTGCTGAAATTGGGGGCTCCTGATCTTTTGGCCAAAGGGTGAGTTGACAGTGTGCTCAACTCTTGGCAGGATATGTTTGTTTTTCAGGGCGGACGCAACTATTAGCTTCTGGTCAGCAGGAGGAACAAAAATGATCTCCTCTTTGTTTTCATGTTCCTTCTAGGAGGAAGGAGGCCCTGTTTCTCAGTGTTCTTTGGTTCCTGGCTGATAGATGAGGCAGGGATATGCTTCCCTTCAGCACTCTTGTGACATGCATCAAACTTTTGAATGCCCTGCTAATTATCACATCCAGATTCCATTTGCACTATTTTTTTTGAGCCATCCAGCGGCAGCCATTGATAAGAGTGAGACCCACGAACAGCTTCAGTGAGCATAGCGCAACATTGTCCCTTGGTAAATAGGAAACTGAAATAATCTTTCCCAGGTGTTTGTCTGGCTCTTGTATTCCGATATCCCAACAGGCCATAAAGAACCGAAACATAAAATAATGAGCCAGGTGGTATATGATGTTATGCATATAGGCATCATGTCTACACTTGGCCAGTAATTCCATGTGTTGAAAAGGATGGTCAGGTGTGGTACACATGTGGCCATTGCAATCTTTTTAATCTCAAAGGGCAAACACCAAATGGAACAGGATGGGTTCCTTTTGGGACCAGAATAAAAGAGAAAAACTCTTACCCAGAAAATCTGATTTCTTCCATTAATCAGTGAAAATCCTATTCATGTTTTCATTCATATTTTTAGCCTTTGTGCTATTATGGCAGAAGACTGGTTGCTTGAAAATGGCTGGAAGTAGCCAGCTATAGGGTTTGTCTCAAATTTGAAATTATTCATTTATTTTCAAGATGGATCCTAACATTTCTACCATATGCTGATTTCATTATCTTTGAAGACAATTGTGTGCTTCACAGCTGACTTTTGGATGCACTTAGGAATCTTTTCACTATGTCTTTTTAAAGATATAAATTCAGAAAATGGTTGGGTAGTAAAACAAAAGGACCACTCAATTTTTCTCCTTCACTTCTGCAGTAACCCAGATAATTTTGATTCTTAGAGTGATTCCAGCAAATTTTGCATATCTGATAAAAACACTTGATAAATTTGAGTTAAAATGCTGTCCATCAATCCTTGATGCAACAGGAAACTGTACTTGCATAGCATTTGCTGTCCCCACTGCTGATCACTATCCTGGCATGCTGGAACTGCTTTTATTTATACTTCATATATGTTAAGGAGAGTGACTGATGGATTTCCCCAACTTTCTTCTCTTCACTTTCACCAATGTCTCCTACTGGTGGAAAAGGACTCTCTAATCACCTGTTTTTACTTGGTAACATATCCTACATGAGACATGGCACTCAAGACTTTCTCTGTCTCCCACTAAAAGCAGCATTAATTGAAGTGCAGCAAAGAAGGTGATAGTATCACATCACACACCTTCTTTTACTACATGCTCAGAAAGGCATAGAAAGGGAAATCACACATTTGTTGCTCCATGTACTTAAGCAACTGAATCGCTTAAGTGCCTAAAGACATAGGAAAGAACATGAGAAACTGCCTCTATTAAAATGCTTTGATTCTACTTCCAGTGTTATTGGGGGTGGGGGAGGGGGAGAGACTAGAAGTCATCTTCCATTTCAACACTCTCATGAATTTCCATCAATGCTTTCAGTTTTTTTCTACGGAAAGTTTCAGAAATGTTCTAAGAAAAAAAAATCTGAATAATGTCCAATAAACAGCAATAATTTCAGCAGCAGATGTTGGAGCTCTCTGGAATTATGCACATTTAATCTTTTCTTTTTAAAAATTACTAGCCATGCTGGCTGGCAACTCTGGGAATTAAATGTCTATGGAGATTCTCAGTCCTCCAGGTCAGGGTTGTCCCAAAGGTGCTTTTTCAAGAGGCAACTGGACTTTCTGTTTTTTCTTTGAAGACATTTTACTTCTCATTCAAGAAGCTTCTTCAACTCCTTCCATTCTTCACCATCCAGTCAGAGCTGAAGGAAGTTTCTGGATAAGAAGCTAAACATCTTCAAAGAAAAACCAGAAAGTTCAGTTATCTCTGGGGATTAAACTTTTAGAATATGGAGTGTCCCAGGTCTGGTCTATGTATTAACACAGGAGTTGGCCATACTTATCTCTTGAGTGGATGCTTCCTCAAAATGCTTGGGACCATGACACAGAAAGGTGGATGGTGGGGATTCATACGAAAGATTCATATCTGCATGTGGCTATGGACCTTCCAGATGTGTGGTCCTCCGTATCATAACAAGAGAGGCTGCTTTGTTGAACCCTCCACTGCCCTTCTCCTTGCTCTTCTTCCCTGCCTGTTGTTGGGCATAATCCAATTGTGCAGCAGGAGTTGGGGAAGAGAGTGGATTAAAGGATTGACAGAGGAATGTCAGTGATTCAGCATCTCACTATTTGGCAAGACAGACTTTGGGGAAAGCCATAACATCATGCTTAACAATCAGCATGCTACTGAGCAGAGAGGAGGGCAGATTTTACAACTGGCTGCACGAAGCCCAGACCAATCTAATTTTGTGCATCATAATCAGTGCATTTCATAAAGTACTGCATAAAGATTTCTTAAAGTTTCTCTGCAGATCTGCGCAGAAGGATCAGAGAAGCAACTTTTGCATCAAGCACGCCACAAAAGTAATGTCTAGTGTAAGTCATATGTTGCATAGGTGCACGGCAGTGTAGAAAAATATGCAGACATGGATTTAAGTTAATGAAGATGCCGAATTTTAAGGGAAAAAAAAGACGCAGCATCAGTTGTGAATTTCTATCTTGAAATACAACCGAAACTAGCGTTTAGTAGTCGAGGGGAAAGCATGCAAGTCAATTCATTCTGCACTTAACAGACGTTGTGTTTTCACCTGGCGTGGTTACGGTTTTTGCATCCTGATTCACACCCGCAATAAAATGGGGCTGACTGGATCAATTGCCCCAGTACCCAAAAGGTGTATGATGAGCTGGCCAGAACGATCCGAATTGCCGCTGTACGTGCCCTGAAGTGACAGAGAAAAATCAAACCAGGCTGTTCTAAGTTTTGCTCCTGCCGGCCGTTTTAGCAGAGCCACCTTATTGCAAGGTGGAAGGAGAAAAGCTTGTGTCAGCTGGGGAGCGGGGAGGAAAGAAGAAGCCCAACTACTCCTTAGCAACGCCCTGCCTGATTATAGCACTCTTTATTTTGTGTTTCCCGGGATTTTCTGTTATTGCTCCCACTTCCCTCCCCCCTACTCAATATCCCGGCGCAAAACTGTCCAAGGAGTCCCCTAAATCAAACTGAAACCAAATCAGATCGTTCTCGTCCCAATCCCTACTTAGATGTAGTTAAAACTCCCGGGCCCCCAAAATCCAGAAGGGGCGGCTGCCAGAGAGGACGCAGACAATAACTGGGGCTTCCGCAGTTTGAGCGCTTGGATTCCCACCGATCCGCTTCCTTTCGCGCCCGCGTTTCTCTCTCCTCGTCGTTTCGGGCTAGTGCTATGAATTGTCCTTCGCTGGCTCTTCGGATCGCACGGCCCCCCCCCCAAGATGGTTTATTTGCCTTCTTTCGCGGAAAGAAGGGAAGGAAAGAGAAACGAGGAGGAAAGGGTATTTTGGGAAAAGGGCCCTACCTCGCTTTAGCAGGTCTCTCCCGCTTCCCCTTTTGCCATTTGCAATGTTTCCCACAAAACAAGGCACAGGCCCACAGGGATCATTTGTGTGGGGAGATCTGGGAATATTAGGGGGGGCGGAGAGAGAGGAGAAAAACCATTTCGGAAGGATCCCACCTGCCGGAGCTGGCAGCTGACAAGGGCTCTGGCTTCCCTCGCTTCCCGCTCCTTCGGTCCGCTCTTGCGCTGGCCGTTTGGCGGGAGGCAAAGCTCTTTAAACGTCTTCTTTTTTTATTTTATTTGCACATTTTATTGCACATTCTGACCATGAAAACGTTATTCCCGTGTCTTTACACGTCTTCTTTTTTCACGGAAAAGTTGCCCTCACTATTTAGAAAAGCGGAATTAATGCGATTCTACCGTTGTTTCTTTTTACTTTATTTTTAGGGGGGAAATTGTACATGGGCGATCCTTAATTCTAAACCCGTCTCTCTCTCTCTCTCTCTCTCTCTCTTAATGGTTTTAAAACGCTTCCGCGAGAGGGAAAGAAATTGTCCTACTTCTTTGGCACATCTTTAACCTTTCCAGTATCTCCTAAAAAATAAAAAATAAAATATATTATACATTTTTAAACAGGGAGGTTTTGACAGGTCAGTTTCAAACCCTCCAATCCGCCCCCACTCCCCAATCATCTTCTTATGCAGTATTGGAATAAGACAATTTTGCCGCTTGGATTTTTTTGACAGTTAAATTGCAATGTAGGCAGAGAACGGAATAGGGATCCTGTCTCTTTAACTCTGTAACTAGACAAAGACTTTTTCCCCTTTGAGAGCTGAGCCCGGGATCAGAACTGTCAGATGATCTTCCAGCACTTGGGAGAGTTTGCAGAGTCATAATTATATCTTTTAACCTGTCTTGCTCTTTGCAAAAGAAAGGTCCTATTATATTGAAATGAGATTATTAGCCATCAAATACTTTCTTTCTTGGGATTCTTCCCTATTTTTTAAAAAATTCAAATACCTTAACTACTTTGCAATTGAATTTTTTATAAGATTTACTTTATACTAAATAAATGTTCTATTGTGGTTATTTAAAAATGTTTTAAATGGGTATTTTCAATATGCAAAAAAGAAAAAAAAACCCGGGATGCTTGAAATGCTATCCATATAATTAAAGAAAAGGTAAGTTTTCAGAGCACGAGTTATGCGGTTTCCCCCCCCTCTTTTCTTGCGATAAAACCATGGCAAAATGTTTTGCTTCCTGGGATCTCCTAAAAATCTGCTTTGCCATATGGTGTTCATCTTCCCTCCTCCTTTTTTGTGTTAGTTTCAGCCAAAATACAACATTATTAAAAGAAAACTAAATTAACTTAGGTGTTAGGGAAAAAGGAAAATACACAACATTAAAATAAATACCAATTACAAATTTAAATGTGTGTTCTGTGAAGATGGCACACGGAAGACATCATACACAAAGAAATACGTAAAGCAGTACTAATAATATTCATATTATTGAAAATAATGACTTAGGCCAATGGATATGGGACTGGAACCCTGAATTTAGTTTATCCTGAACATGAATGGTTTTGCTGCTTTGATAACGTTTTGTCTATAGTCCCTGTTGTTTTAAGCACTGGGCCTCCTTAAGAAGGAACCTAAACCGTCTTATAGATGTCCAATTGAATCCAGTTGATCCTGTTGTTAAAAAGCACAGTGTGGCCTGGTTTTGTGAAGGAGGGGAAAATTCCCAACTGTATAAGAATAAATAGTCAGTTTTCATTACATTATGGCTAAATCATATCCCTGCCAGATCTCTGTAACATCTATTCTAGAGCCCCGAGGGTCTATGTGCTTTGTTATCTCGAGGATAAGATGAAGTATATATAGCACCCATGTCCTTTACCCTCTATTTCCCTTCCCACAGGTTCATAAACATGCACGTTGCCACTGACACTCTATCAGTCATACCCAACATCTCATGATCTCCACTGTATGTCAGAATTCAGAGCAGCAGAAGATCCAGAGAGCTGAGAAGGGAGCAATTTGCTGATCTATATTCTGGCAGAAGTTGCATGACTGAAAGATTGGTTAGCAGATGTTTTTAATTATTAGCTGCTCTGATGGAAATCCTTTCAAGCTTGAACAGAGGGTTATAAGTAAGTATGCAATGAAAGAATTATTCTAGATTTAGTCTGAGGATCATAGGCATAAAATCTTGCTTAAAGTCAATTAAAATGATTTCATCTTTTCGTCTTCAGCTCAGAGACAGGGCTTGGGTTGAAGGGGCCCAGTGCAAAATATGCAGCTGGGTAAAAACAAACAGGGTGCTCCAATCTCAAAATCCACCAATTTGTCCCTCCCTTCTGGTACTTTTTCTGCACTTACCAGGCAGTATCACTGGCACTTCTGTTCTGTCTCTTCCATTAGCTTTCAAGAAAGTTTGGTTAGAGGGAAAATGAGCAGTCAACCCTAACATCTTCATTTTGTCACATGGCCACTGTAAGAAAAGAGCAAGGGGTCGAAGATGAGCAGAAATCTTTTGGTTAAAAAAAACATCATATCCATGTTGCTTAACTTGAAGGTGCTTTGGGCTAAAGGGCCTTGGTCTCATGCTTGTCAATCAAAATCAAACTCAATCTCGTTATTGTTTTAACTGGTGGATTAGATTTTACGCTGATTTCAAATGGCCCCTATAAACATTTTCATTACCAATGTTTGTTTAGATTATATTTAAGGGAAAGGAAAAGAAATGGGATGAGGAGAGAAACTGAGAGTAACCAGATGGAAAAGAGGGCATTCTTTATTTTCTATAGTTAGAAAAGTTGCATATGCAATTTTTGTTTCCTTATCTGAGCAATCAAATCAGCTTTGCTATGCAGCTATTAAAATTCAGAAGAATCTCCTCTTTGCATTAGGTTACTCTGATAAAAATGGTTCCCATGTTACAGGTTAGAGTTGAAGTTAGATCCAACCATCTTAAGGTTGCCTTATGAAGTGGGATCTCCTAAAAAATCTACTTTGCCATATGGTGTTCATCTTCCCTCCCTCCCTTCCCACTAAGTGTTCCTTTCTTCCTTCTTTTTTCACATGACATAGTTGATTATCTGAATGAAACGATTTTCTGGTTTTATAAGTTGAACCTGTTAAATATTTATTCAAAAGGACATCCAGAAAACAAAGCTTGAATCATATTTCACCAGTGAAAAAGGCCAAATAGTCATCACTCTTCATCATGCCTTCTTTAGGACCAAAGTACCTCTAGTTACATAGTGTTTATCTGGTGAAAGTTTGTATGTCTGCTTCAATTTCATAAATATGGATCTTTAGCAGGCTCAGATATAGGCTCTGTATGTCTTTATGTTCATTATTTCTCATGTTCCATTGAAATCCTCCATGCATTTTTAAGGAATGATGAATGGAAATTATTTAATTTGCTATGAAACCTTTTGTAGGAGTTGTATTTATGAAATGTACCAGTATTTGCCTTCCATTCTATATTGACATGAAGCTGCAGAATCTTGATTTTTATCAATGAAATGCCTGAGGTGTTAAATAAAATGTAAAATAAGCTTGACTCTTTATTGTCTTGGAAGAATTCTGTTTTCATAATTGTTCTGATATGAATGTCTGGGAAATATTTGTATAATTAAGTTTGTGAACTAATATTTTGGCCATGTAACTGAGGTTCAGACCACAACTATTTTGATTATACTGCAATCACTAGTCCAAAAACCAGCATTGATGCATGTGTGCATAATTTTGTAGTTGAAATGAATAATGTAATTCTAGGGTGTATATATTAATATACATGACATCATAAGTTGACATATCAACTGATTTCCCTTTAAACATATCTATGTTTAATTGTACCATAATTTAGGTAATCTTTGTGTAATATAGATATAATCCATTCTTTTCCAGGACGATTGACACACATTTTGCACTTGCAAGAATCTTCATGAAATGGATTAGGAAAGGTTTTTGCTGAAATAAGTTCTGAAATTTGATCCATTCCTGGGGTGCCTTGGTAATAGAGAACAAGAGGAGGAATATACATATTTTCTCCATGTTTTCTCTTCTTAGCACATAACCTCATGATTCTAATTAGTAGCAGTTATCAAAACACAACCCTATGATTTTTTAGATTTTTAAAGAGAGAGCTACAATGAACATGGCTGCAGATCAGGCAGAGAATCTGGAGGAGATTCAGATCTTTTTCTTATCCAGTTAGCATTTGGCATCCTTATACAATCTGTAGGACAGGAACACGCCCCCCCCCCACTGGTACCCACTTGGCTACCTGACCTACCTAATTGTAATGCTGGTATTTATTTCAGATTACAATATTTGAATTAAAAATAATGAATTGAAAGCTGTTGTCTTACTTCAAAACAAAGTGCCAGCCTTCACAATCATATTTATTTGCAGGAATGTCTCTGATGCCCAGATAGATCATGTAGGCATTCTCAGTGGGTGGTCTTGTGCTTTGCTGAGGAGTTAACTTACCTTCCCAGAAGAAGATAAAAAATTGCTGCTGGAGTAGCAAACATTCACCAGAGCTGTGGTGGTGCCGAGGTTAAAATACAGTACTGCAGCCTGCTGGCTGCCTGCAATTTGGCAGTTTGAATTTCACTGGGCTCAAGTTGACTCAGTCTTCCAAGGTCAGTAAAATGAGGACCCAGATTGTTGGGGGCAATATGCTGACACTTAGAGAGGGCTGTAAAGCACTGTGAAGCGGTGTATAAGTCTAAATGCTATTGCTTTTGCTATTCCAGGGAGGCAGTAACAAAGAAGAACCTTAACATTTTGCCTTTTGATTACTGATTTCTGACAGATCATGTCCACAGTGGTAGCCATCTTGTGAGATCAACCATGACATGTTCTAAACAGTTCAATCAGCTCACATAGGTGGCATACTTTTATCGCAGGACTTGTTTGCCCCAGCTAAACACATTTGTTCTGATACCTGTCCAATCTCTTCAGGGCTTTGTGAAATGAAAATGATGCCGCCAATTCACCCAGCTGATAACAGTCTTGGAACCGATCACCCTCAGGACCTGGTTAACTAGTGGCACTCATGCTAAGTTTTTTCCTCCTTCTACCATATATCTATATATCATCTTATTTCAGAGAGAGAGAGGGAGGGAGGGAGGGAGGGAGGGAGAGAGAGACAGAGAGAGGTATATTTTTTCTTATGGATAGAGCAGCAGCTAAAATAAGTGCAGTTGAGTGGGGAAATTATGAGAGAAGAAAAGACTAAAGAGACATGCTGCTTATTTTAAAAAATTATCATCAAAGAAAAAAAGTGTAATATAAATTTGTAGAATGTATATCTATTATACCAGGATGACCGGAAAGATGGATTCTGTATATCAGACAAGTGATTTTCAGGTTCATAGAAGGTCCATTTGAGGTCTTCAGATTTGAAAAAAAAAATTAAAAGATTTCTAAGCCATTTCTCTTGAAAAATCAATGTAACAGGTATGGTGGTGCTCTTTATTTTTAGAAGTGGAATAGGAATAGTTCTGTTAAGAAGCAGCATCTTAATCCTTCCTTGACCTAAAATCTAAATCTTCTTCCTATCCCTTTTTTATTTCCTAGGTTTGGCTCATATTCTTCATTTTCATTTCCTGCTTTAATAACTTTTTCATAGTAATGCTATTTTAGCTAAGTGAACTCTAATTATTCCTCATATACACCAATATTATTGCAATGATAATTTGGACCTCAATCTTGTATTTCTAATTTTATTATTTTGTCTGCTTCTAAAGCAGGGCTTTTATCAAGTTATTGCCCTGTGTCAGTCATAGACTTTCATATTGTATTTGGTAAAAAAAATAAAAATGGCCTCAAATGCAGGGGTGGGATTCAAAATTTTTAACAACCGGTTCTGTGGGCATGGCTTAGGTGGTGGGCATGGCTTGGTGGTCATGTGACTGGGTGGACATGGCTTGGTGATCATGTTATTGGCTGGGTGTGGCCAACTCTATATCACTCACATCGAGGCACGCATCTCCTCACCTGGCCTCTCATGACTATGGGGATGCTACAACAGTTGTAAGTGTGAAAAATGGTCATAAGTCACTTTTTTCAGTGCCATTGTAACTTTGAATGGTCACTCCACACAAGCAAAGTACCAGCAAAAGAGATAAAAAAAACCTCCAGAGAAGTTCCAGAGACAGGAAGTCTAGTCCTGCCAAGAATGTAATAATGGTTAACGGAGAGGCAGTTTCTGTAAGCAACACCAGAATGTTTCCTTCCTGCCTTCCTTACAGGATTAGGCCAGTAATTTCTTCTAACAACCAGTTCTCCAAACTGCTTAGAATGTTAACAACTGGTTCTAGCGAATAGGTGTGAACCTGTAAAATCCCACTCCTGCTCAAATGCATTAGGAAAGCTACACCACCCATCAATTTGTCCCATGATGCACAGAGAAAAGAGATGGGGCTTCAACCATGCAGTCACTATCACCATCTTGCCTCCCCCCACCCCACATATTAGTTCTATTCTACTTCATTCATTTTCCTAGCACTTCTATAGTTTTCTTTCCCATGTAGCACCCATTCAGCAGAAGGCTAAACAGCAGAACAATGTTCTTTGATAGATAACATAGGGAACCATTTGTCATCATCCCTATTATTAGCAGTCCATTAAAGTACAGTGGCGCCATCGAGACAGGCCTCTGGAGCAAAATTTTAGACCCCAATGCAGAATTAATTGGGGTGGGGGAGGGGATTGCCAAACATAGTTATCCTTCCAGAAAAGCATGTTACAAAGCCAGTGAAATGAATTATTTCCATTTCTATTACAAACAATGCTCCTCTCCGTTTCTCAGTACTATTATTAAATCTAGAGTCTAAAATTACCCAAATGCAGCATTTGTGCCAGGATTTGCTCTCAGTTTTTCTGGAATGAGTCTGAATTACTGGTCCTAGGTCGAATACAAAGCAAGATTTGATCCATAAGAGTCAAATCTCGTGATTTATTGACACATTTGGAGCACTGAGTGTTAGCTATCCAAGTGATTCCACTTCATTTCAGATTAGGCAATTTTACTTCTATTCCAGCCTCACCATGAAATTTCAATTCTGCACAGTAAACTTCACTTCTATTTATGTATAATGAATACTGCTGAACAACTGCCAGAGTTGGCTATATTCCAGACATGGGTGAAATGATTCAGTACATGATTTGAAAAGTCCTTACCTTACATGGCTCATGGAAGTGTAACTAAGCTACTTGATGTAATTACTATTTTGCCTGAGCAAGGTTTTGTAAAAATGAAGTGAAATTTTGCAGAAAACCAAGCTGAGAGAGTTGAAGTATGATTTAAAACATCTTTCTATATCTCATTTTTTTAATGCTTGTCTCAGAGACATCCTTATTTTTTACTGACAAATTTTAACAGTATTAATAACTGATTTACTATTTGTTCCCTGGCCTTCCAACCTTCAAAATTGATAATATTGAAAATCAAAATAGAATATGTTTTTAATGAATTTCTTCTCCGAACTAAGGAATTGAGGCTCTTATGGATAACAGATCAAACCTGATTTCATTCCAATTATGATCCTGAAAGTAATTAGTAGTCTCTCTTGCCAATTTCTGAATCAGCCACTATCTGAATCAGCCACTATATCTATGACTTTAACACTAGAATGATCTGCGGACATCAATAAGTGAATGTTTATTTTTATGCTGCAAAAATTTTCAGCTCCCAATCTCTGCATATTAAAAATTGTTCTTAAGGCAGTTGGTTGCTTTTGTGGGGAGAAAGGGATCAGTTGCTGAACTAGAAATGTGGTCTGTTTTTGTTAAAAAAAATCTTTGGTCTGTGTCAGTTGTAATTGTGACCCAGGATGGTTTTCAGTAAATTAATAATCAATTTTGACTTTCTCTTGGATGGTTACTCATCTGATGACAGTTAAGAGATGCATTGATGCTGACAGCTTACTTGGTTACTCTGGCAGCAGCATGGAGCTGAGGGACACCTGCAGCTATTCCTTGAAGTCAGAGACATTTGCAGGTGTTTACACCTTCTATTGAAGAAAGGGAAGAGAGAGACTGTGTGCTGAGGAAACAGTCTCTCCATGATTAAAAGGAGCAAACTTAGTTTTGACAGATTCCAGCTATAACCTTGGATGGCTGTAGCCAATCTGAGTCTTTTATAGCTGTAGCTAACTTGAGTCAGATCCTTTGAATATTAAACATGAAAAAATTTACTTCAGCTCTAACTTTCACATTGCACATAGCTTGACATTTCAATACAAAGGTGGGAGAAACACAGAATCTTTCTGCTTTGGCTAAAAGCAATGTCTGGACCCCACCTATTTTGAAAGTATGTTTTCGCACCCCTAGTCAGAGCTGCGGTCCAATCTACTCTGTGCTAAAGTAGCTGACTTTAGGAAACCATTTTGGAGGCACATCTGGCTGAGAACTGAGTTTCAGGCACCCTCCTGATTGATTTTAACTGACTAAGGCTCCCTACATAAGCGGGATCTTCAGTCTGGTCACTCTTTCTGTCTTAAAATTAAATTCTTACATCTAAGATTCTTTAAACTTGGTGAAAATACAGCCAAAAAAAAGAAACTAAGGTTGTTACAATCAACAGGAGAGACGAGAGTGAAAAACTCCAGAAGGAAAGTTGGTCATGACTACTGTTCTTCAAAGTGAAACTGTAGTTCAAACTTTTGTAATGACAGATTTTTATTCTTTTTAGGGTCCAGTTAAGTTTATCTTTTAATACACTTATCCTGTACCTCCCCAAATGCTCACTCTTTCTCTCTCCCTCAACCCTCCCCCTTATTTCTTACAATAGCAGATGGGATGTTTCCTGTGGAATAAATGTTTGGAATGTGCCTGTGTTGTTTACAATATTGGCTGACAGTGAAAGGCGAGTGTGGCCAGCCTCAGCAGCAGCAGCACTTGATACTGAAGATGAAAATGTTTTCCATCATCTCACATGGGCCAAGCACAGACAGCACAACAGTGAGGTCAGGCATGAGGGATAAGTAGCAAAGTCTGCCTTGAGCCAGCTTGGAAAAAGACACAATAACAATGGGAGAAAAAAAAAGCAAATAATATTTTTGTTTCATTCCCTCCAGGAACTTGTTATTGTAGCAGAAATTGGAAAACAATGACGACATTAGCAGCATTAACAGAAAGCAAAGTGTAGAGCTCTTCAGTTTTCAAGTTGGAGGAGTGTCTCTCTCGGAGTATAACAGGGCGGGTGAAAAAGATCTTTCTGGCCTTCCTTGTCTGAAGTGGTCATCTGTGGAAACTCGGTTTATACGGGGATTTGTGCGTTGTTACTCCACAGAAGAACAGCTTAGCATGCACAAAACCCTTACAAGGCTGATGTTGTTATAATAATGCGTATTTTAAAGGATAAAATATTTAGCCTCATTAGAAATATTTAAAATTATTTCCAGTTACAGTTATCTATGAAAAGTATTTTGTATTAAATAAGATAGTTTTTATAGTTTTTATTTCTTTTCTTTTTTGTAAGATCCTATTTAAGCATTTTAGTTGAGGAATAATAATATTGGAAAAATAGAGTATTATGAGATAAATTCTACCTCAGAGGACTTGATATCACTACATCTCTCAAATTCATCATTATTTCTGTTTTATAACAAGAGTTAGTTCAAACATATATGTTCAGGATTGTAATATTTTCTGAAACAACAGTGACAAAACAGTTGGCATAACATGCACATTCATGTACAATATAGGGATGATCAAAAACTCCTCTTGTATCCCAGACACTAAGGTATCCTTTGTACTAACCTAACCATTAGGTATATTTCCAATTCCTGCTTGTATGGAGGATTTAGAATATTACATACATATATCCTATATACCTACCTACCTACCTACCTACCTACATACATACATACTTGCATGGCATTCAGATTAATTCCAGATGCAAAAATATCCAGGGATATGTGGAAACCCCACTACCATGCACTGAAGATATTGGATAAGATTTGGGGGGATATAGAATGGATTGTTTAAACTCTGCTCATGTGATTGTTCATTACCTGAGCTATTTCCAATATTTATATGTATATACAGTAGATGCACAAAAGGGGGAAGAACCAGGCGCTCTGATTCTATAACCTACACTGGTTATTAGAATGCTTGCCCTCAGAACTGTCTGCAGTTGCAAGATTAAGCTCATACGTTGAACACCATGAATTCTGTTAGGTTTGGAAATTACTAAACTCTGGTTAAAACAGGGCCTGCCTGGACTTTCTATGTAATCATAAACATAACTTGTAAAAAATTGCAATGATTAGAATGTCTAATAAAATGTCATCGGAAATCTTTGCTTTTAATGAAAAATTTGTTGCAGTGATTTCCAGTAACATATTTTTTTCTATATATTTTAATATTGATGCTCTATACTCTGGCTCATCAAACAATACATACAAAGATGAACAATCTTGCATGCATCTACTGAGTCTGATACTTTGCTTCTTATTACCTCTGGGCCATATGTCAGTTTCTGTTAAGATTTTGCTCAAGATAAATAAAAATGGCAGACCTATATGGCTCCACCTGTTGGTTAAACATATCATGTTTTATTCCGGTCAGAATGATAAGTTAGTAAAATGAGATTCTTAATGACTTCAGGGTGTTTAAATTAAAATCATATTATGGACATTATTATATCCATATTGTTATTACTGCATCCATATTGTTATGGACAAAGGAACAGAGCCCTCTCAATCATTTTACAAGTCTGGTATAAAATCAGGACTCTTGGTAGAGCAAGCACAGAAATTGTGTATTAATTGGGGTTGAATGGCCAGCTTTCTTCCACAAGACCAGTTGCTGTGGATGGTGGATGTGGCAATGGCACTGGGTTACCCATTGGCAATGGATAGAGCTAGTATTCCATTGTCTAGCTTTTTGATTGGCAGACTAACAGGAGTGTAATTAGGATAGGAAGGCGTGGGCATTGAGAGAATAATCTAAACCATGCTTAAGTTAGTTTTTCAAATCATTGATTGATGGAGTAGCAGAAGCACATTGTACTGAAGAAGGCAACTGGATGAATAAATGATATGGGAAGAGATTCTTGAAAGTCATGTATTCTACATTAACATTCTCCAAAGGTTCCCTACAGTCAATGGATTTCCCATATGCCATGTGCTATATAACAGCATGTTAGAAGAAGCATTGTGTGTGTAAGTGTGCATGAGAGAGAGAAAGAAATACCCTTACTCTGGCTTTTGTAACAACTATTCTAAAAACTTCCACAAGTTTTTAAATAAATAGTTGGGGTTTTAATTGCAATTTCCTTATTTATTCAAGTTATATGCTAAACATACATTGAGGGAGGCTAGACTGGAAGAGGATGAACAAGTTTTTAGAACTGAAGGAAGGCACATCAATGTAGGCAGTCCTTATTTAGCAATTATAATAGGGCCCTGCAACTCTTGAAGTTCAGCAGACCCTTTTATCCTTCCAAAAAGCACTTAAAACGGGGCTTTCCTCTCAAGGTGGCGATAGCATGAGATTGATGAGATGAACTAGTTGTGGCTGCATGTGAAAATTTACCCCTGGAACTTGGCTGTGTTTAGTTTTGGTTTGGTTTTAAAACTTGTAATTTTAATATTGTACATAGATGTCATTTTATCTTTTGGTTGTGACACGCTCGCCCAGAGTTTGGTGCAAGATGGGCAGCTATATCTATGTTTTGAATGTTGTTAAGCAAAGCAGATGCTAAGTAAAACTGATTGTGCTAATGATCTTACTTCAGCTTTCCTTTGCTTTACAGACTTGCGAAGGTCATAAATGCGAGGATTGGTTGTCAAGTTACTTTTTCATCACATTGTAACTGCTATACTATTCTTATATCTGCAAATGCAAGTGACCTGCAAGCTCTAGTCATGAAAGTCATGAAGCACAATGGAAAATCGAATTAAGATTAAATACAAAGAACATTAAACTAGTGACAATAGTTACAGCAACCGACTGTAGAATTAACAATAAAGACACCGAAGTGGTGATAGTTTCTACCTCTAAAGTTTGACCATCACCAGTAAAAATTGATTCACTAATCCATAAATAATCTGCACATCAGGCTTGATAAGGCAGCAGTGAAGTCCGTGAAAAGGATATTCAGATGTTTCGAGATGTCCACAGCTGCAAAGTTCCATCAGAACTTTGATGGAAATGGTTTTACCTGCGACGCCTGTAGAAGCAAAAAGTTTGGCTTTGAGGAAGCAGGGTATAATCTTTATTGTTAATGAAGACTCATGAGAATACAATAGATACAAGAAAAACCAAACAATCATAGAACAAATCAATTGAGAGCACTATTCTCTTTTGAGCACATTATCTCTCTTGAAAAATCCCTAATGCTGGGAAAGGTATAGAAGAAAAGAGAGAAAGAGGGTGATCAGCTGCAATCCTAAATCAGCTACAATGGTGATGAGTGTACTATTGGAAGATCTGAAGAGCCAGATTAGGGACAGATCATCTTGGAGAATCTATGTGGTCAGTGTTGACTTGATGGCATGTAATCAATAATAGCAATAGCAATAGCGCTTAGACTTATATACTGCTTTACACTTTACACCCCTCTCTAAGCGGTTTACAGAGTCAGCCTTTTGCCCCTCAAAATTTGGGTCCTCATTTTACCCACCTCGGAAGGCTGGAAGGCTGAGTCAACCTTGAGCCTGGTGAGATTTGAACTGCCAAATTGCAGTTATTTTTTTTTTTTTATTTATTTGATTTGTCAGTTGCTTACAAGGTAATAGATATAAGTATAAACATGAGTAAGAATACAGGAAATAGGTATGAATAAATGGGGACAATAGGACAGGGATGGTAGGCACGATGGTGCACTTATGCAGGCCCCCTTTTTTTGCAAGGCGCGAGGCGCACCTGCTTTTATTTTATTTATTTATTTATTTGATTTGTCAATCGCTTACAAGGTAATAGATATAAGTTAGCCATCAGTCAGCAGAAGTAGCCTGCAGTACTGCCACAGTGCCACAATGGCTCATAATCAATTATTGCAGTTGGCAATAATACTGCATAAACAATTTTGAAGATTTTGAATAGGGACAAGCCTGTGTAATTTCATTTAAAAGCAGGTGGTGGAGAAGAAACACATGCTCATCTGAATATGGCTTATAACTTGACTCTAGAGAGAAATTTCTACGGAGTCAGACAGTTGGCCATTACTTTAATTATTCCTAAAATGCAACATGTTATATTTTGGATAAAGGCATGCAATCTTTCTCTCTTTTCTTACATACAAAAATGTCTTTTTGGCTCCTGAAAAGGCTGACATTGGTTAAGGTTGGGAAGGAAATATGTCATTTAATTATAAACAAACAAATGCCAAATGAATTAACGTGTTACACTGCCGGTTATTATAGGCTGCACACCCAGCATATTTCCTGCCTTTTTGTTGGGAAGGCCTTTGGACAAACATCAAAATGAGTTAAAAGGTGGAGTTTAATTCCAAAATTGCACAGAGCTTTTTCTTTCAGATGTCAAGCAAATGCCAGAGAAATGGGCAATGTCGGAAAAACAGAAAGCAGAGAATCCAACAAACCTAAGTAGTCTAATTGCTCTATTAAAAAACAAAATAAAACCTCTTGTCATTGTAAAATCTTGTGCTTTTACTGAGTTAAAGCAGCCTTTGTCCAACTGGTGCCTTCTAGCTCTATTGGACAGCTCAAATCATTTCAGCCAATTGGGAATGATGGGAGTTGGAAACATTACTTTTTCAGCAAATATTCTGGTTGGGAATTATGGGAGGGAGTTGCTGTCAGACATGTTCATCTCAAATGACATGGAGGGAACTGATGTCAAATATATTCATTCTCAGCTAACTTGTTGGCTGGATATTTATAAGCATTGTGATCCCTCACTTCTGGAAGATGCCACATTGGTGAAAGCTATCTTAATAGCTTATTCTTTCTTCTGGTCAGAAGAGTAATACAGGTAGTTGACTTACAACAGTTCATTTAGTGGCCATTCAAAGTTACAATGGCACTGAAAAAAGTGGCTTATGATCATGTTTCACACTTATGATTTTTGTAGCATCTCTATGGCCATGTGATCAAAATTCAGTTGTTTGGTAACTGGTTCATATTAATGACCATTGCTGTGTCCCAAAGTCATGTGATCCCCTTTTGTGTCCTTCTGACAAGCAAAATCAATGGGGAAACCAGATTCACTTAACAACCATGTTACTAACTTAACATCTGCAGTGGTTCACTTAACAACGGTGGCAAGGAAGATTGTAAAATGGGACAAAATTCACTTAACAAATGTCTTACTTAACAACAGAAATGTTGGGCTCAATTGTGGTCATAAGTCAAGGACTATCTGTACAGATTTAGGTCAACCAACTTTTCTTTTAAAATATCTTTCTATACTATAATGTTTTAATAGCATTCCTCTTTATATAGACTTTCATTACTTTTTAAAATCTGTCTTAACATTTCTGCCATTCTGTTTCACTTGAGAGCTACAGGTTCTGATATTAAGAGGAAGGAAAAGAATTCTGTTCTGTTTCTGTATACCAGGTAAATTTTATCCATTTTTCCTGTAAGCTAAAAGTCCCCAAACACTGCCCCTTGATCATTTAGTTATTATAGCTTTCTTGCATATCCCATTGCATTAATAACTGTAATTTCCATTTGAAAGCCCATCGGAGGAAAAAAAAGAGCAAACTTACATTGTGTCTTTTTAAAAAATAAACAAACTAAAATGCTAATAATTGGTTGAGAAGATTGTAATTCTTAATAATATTACTATATTATTAAAGTAAATCAGACACTCTGATTTTTAAATTGCTTCCTTTTATTAAAAAAGGAAGTAATTTTCATCAATATATCTACTTTGACTCTTAAAATATTTGTAGGCTGTGATTTTTCCATGTCAGATATGAAAGGTACATGTTTGGCCATGACATGAGCTTGCATATGTAAATGATTCTTGTGTGGGAAATTAAATCTGGCAATGTCATGTCTTGGCTGGGGTGGTGTGAAGACTGTGTAAAAAAGCTATGATGAAGATATTTTTCTTTAGTTGTAGGCAAGGAAAGATGTGTGTGTGTGTGCGCGCATGCTTTCATTTGTGCGGTGGTCTTGGAAGGTGCTGCTGGCATATATGATTCTGTATCAACTTTTCTTTTTAGCTTTCTGAAGGAATGAAAATCTGGAGAGATGGTGCTGAAGTAGCAGCCAAAGGCTGTAAAATCTGAGGTCAAAATGCAAAGGAAAAAGTGACAAGGGAAAAGTGAGGTCTACTCCATCTTGCAGGGACTGTTCTGGAATGTGTTTGCTTGCCAGGATATGCAATGCTGAGGAGTGCGTCTTAGCAGCAGTGTTGAGTTAGTAATATGAACCCTATACAAATACCTGCAGGGCAGACAGGTCCATTTCAGGCTGTGTTTATTTAATAAAGAGCCAGTGAAGTAACTGCAATTTCATTGTCAATTTACTAATGCGTTACAGTTATGTTTCTTAACCTCATTGTTTGGGCTCAGAAGCCAGTGATACCCAGCCAGTTGCCCCCTTCACCCTCCTCCTCGGAGTGTAAAACACATTTTATTATGACTAGAGAGCCTTTTGTTTATTAAAAGCTAGAATTAAAGACCCTCACCAACTTTCCTCTGTGCACATAGCCAGTTAGGCAATTGATTGGCTTATTAACCTATGCAAAACCTCTTGCTTCCATTTTTTATGTGCGTGTGTGTGTGCGCATGTGTACATACATATGTGGGTATATGTATACATGTGTGTATGTGTGTTTATACACACATGCAAAAAAGACACATTTACACACACACATCCATGGTACATTCACTGAACAACCTCCCTGTCTTCATCACAGATTCACATTTCAAAATTTAATCTGAGGAGAATGGAAATGAAATTAAAAAAAACCCTATGACCAGAGAATGACTATATTGATGTTTGAAGAAGTTAGTTACATCTTTTGAACAAAAATCCAGGCAATTGAAACAGTATTCAGAAACTGCAGCTCATTCACCGATTTTACACACAATTTTGCACACAGCTATCTTTCTTTATATCTTGTAGCATTTGTATACCATAATGTCAGCAAACCCTACACACTCCCAGCAAAAACACAATATAGAATAGCTTCAGACAGCAGATAAAAGAAAGGGCTACAGCTAGATGCTAGGGATGCCACTGGCATTTGTCAATCACAGTGAAGCATGTGGATGAGGGCATTCTGTCTGTTCAAGAATCCCCTGCCCTTTTTAATATTTTAATTTCTTCTATGAAAGTTCTTTATCGTTGCTTCCCATTGATGGAATACATTAACTACTTTTTATATGTGTTCCTCTGGCAGGAAAACTATTGGAAAAACCTGGTATCTTAATTGTCTTCTACATAGATGGAGGGAGAAGCTCCAAGATTCAGTGACAGGAATTCTTATCTTTTCAGAAGCAGATTTAATATATATTTATTGTTTTTATTGCTTTAAAATGTTTTTAGTGTCTTAATTGTAATATACATTTTGAATTTTAAGCTGCCCAGTCATTGACTGAGATGGAAAGCTATAGAAATTGAATGAATGAATGAACAAATAAATATATATAAAAATAATCTGATTTAAGAGGCGAGGAGGAAAAATATATTTATATTTTTCAAAATTTTGTATAGGAATCCTTGGACCATATTAAAGTTTGTCAATATTCCATGCATATAAATTAGGCTTCTTCCTGCTATTGATAGAAGCAATGCTAATTTTGCTTGCTAAAACTGGAATGAAAAGTTTAACTATTCTTTAGTTTGAGTAAAGAATTGAAATACTTTATGCAATACTTTTTAAATACTTTAAAAAGAACCCTGGTTTTAAGTTCTTGCAGAATAGTACATAGAAGCTCAACATGACTAGCAAAATATTTTCTCCATTTCACTTCCTATTAGTTCTTTCGCAGAATTTATAAAATAAAATTTTCAATATTCATCCCTAATTGTGACATTTTGTTTCACATCACTTCCACATCCACATTTCATTATCTGAATACAATCTGTGTACAAAACCTTACAATACAATTTTGCTTTAGGAAATACTGATTAACAGGAACTAATATAAAGATGAAATGATGAATAAGGAGCAATGAACAGATAATATTCTTTGGTAGCATAAACCTATGCATGCCTATTAAGAAATACTGAATTTAGTAGGGCTACTCAAAAGTAAGAGGGGGAAAAACAACCTACAGCGTCAGACAAATTTATGAGGATGGGAAAAACTCCATTTTTTGAACAATTATTTCATTTCATTAAGAGAGGCTAAGAAAACAAAGGGAATAAGGTTGGTGTTTGGAACAATGGTGTTTTTCTTCCCATCAGAAAAAGCAGGGAAAAGCAAAGATAATTATGGTTTTGCAGTTCTTGTGACATTTGTATTGTCAAACTGATTTTTTAGGCTCACTGATAAAACTAAGCCCCCACAAAACAAAGAGATTCCTCCTGTAGAGAAGTAGGATCAACAGCTTCACACATTTAGCATTTTTTACTGAAAAAATGAAGAAAACTGTATTTCAAGTTTGAAACTTTTTTTAAAATCAATCCTATTGAAAATGTTATTTATGTATTCTATTAGTACTTCGTAGAGGAACATTCCTTAAATAAGCATTGTTATACTTTTTTTCAAATGTGTATTTATTTATTTATTTATTTATATTTGAACTTGTATGCCGCCCCATCTCCGAAGACTCGGGGCGGCTCACACTAAAAACATAGAACAATAAATATTTAAAAAGACATTAAACCAACAAGCCCAAATATGAAACACAACAATAAAATACATTAAAACATCCCTCCCCCCAAGGAAGGGTCACAGCCTGGGTTGGTCAAACAACCAGGTCTTTAATTCGCGGTGGAAGGTGCGGAGATCAGGGGCCAGACGGAGCTCCAGAGGCAGTTGATTCCAGAGATTTGTACTTCTTGAAGTGCTAATTCAGTTTTCTAGAAGACTGTTGGTAAATTGTTGATATGTATGGGTGAATATTGTCATGATGTTTGAAAGACAACCATATGATGTTATCTTTTTGCTGATATTCATTTGACTTTCTCCTTTTATTTAGGAATTGCATGGCTGGAAGCTGTTGCTGAATTGGTTTTTGTTAGACAATGCAATCTTCATGTCACAAATTTCAGTGACACTCCAAGGTAAAGTTGTATGATAGGGAGGTACAACCATTTTACAAGATGAAGTCCTACTTGGCCAGAGAAGTGTAAGGGGGTCTTACTGTAAAGCAATGGGAAGAGCCAAGGCAAAAATCTAAATCTGATTTCATTTCATTTAGAATTAAATTAAATACAATTAATATGACTCTTATCTAGTCATGGAATTATTTTCTCTATCGATCAGATTAAATTTTCCACATCTGTCAGATTAAAAAATGCACGGTTTGGCAAGTCTTTGGGATCCATACTGAAGAGGGTCTATTTTTGTTCTAGAGCCTCATCCTATGGCCCTTTGAGGTAGAGGATTACCATATGGCAGAGGTGTCAAACTGGATTTCTTCGAAGGCCGGATCCGCATTGTAGTTCTCCTCCGGGGTCTGGTGGCAAGGGAGGGGGGGGAGATGACAGGGGGGCAGCAGGACAGAGCTTCCTGCAGTACCCTACTGGCCAAAACAGGGTGCAGGGGGTCAATACATGCCCCCCGTGCTTCGTTTTCACCCTCCAAGGCCTCCTGCAGCACTCTGCTGGCCATTTTTGCCCCCATTTTCAGCCTATTTTTGGCCCATTTTTGGCCCATTTTCCGGGCTATTTTGGGGCTGTTTTTGGCCCATTTTCAGCCTGCTTTGTGGCCTATTTCTGGCCCATTTCTGGCCTGTTTTGGTCCATTTTTTGGCCTGTTTTTCAGCCTGTTTTCAGCCCATTTTTCAGCTTGTTTTTGGCCCATTCTTCTGCCCTTTTTGGGCCCTTTTGGGGCCATTTTTCAGCCTGTTTTTAGCCAGCAGAGTGCTGCAAGAGGCATGGAAGGTGAAAACAAGGCATGGGCCCCCCGCATACAGCTCATTTTAGCTGCCAGAGGCACCACAGGGTGATCCTTTGATATTTCCAGGCCGGCCTCTTCGGCCGGATTTAAGCACCCCGTGGGCCAAATCTGGCCTGCGGGCCTTGAATTTCAACCCCTCCCTGCCATATGGAATTAATTAAGGTAGAAAGAGAAGGGCAGATGAAATCAGATTCTGATTTGTTTTTTGATTTAGTATTTGTTCAAAATAATGGGGAGGGATTTTTTTGAGGTCACTCTTACATACTGTAGATTTAGCCATACAGGTCTTCATTTTTTTTTCTCTCCTACATGTTTGCATGTAAACTTTCTGGGTCTGAAGTAGTAATCTTTCATGCATGGAACAAAACAGACCTGGCTTGCATCACCAAGACCTGGTTGGGCCCAGAGGGAGGAGTCCCTCTGGTTGATTTATGCCCCCCAGGTTTCTGGATTTTGCACCAGGCATGGGCTCAGGGGAGGGGTGGTGGAGTGGCTGTGGTTATTTGGGAGACCCTGATTCCAAGGGAGGTCGCTGTTCCTGAGATAGGTGGAAGTGAGACCCTCCTCCTGAGGTGGGGGCCTGGTGGTCGGGTGGGTTTGCTGCTGACATACCTTTCCCCCAGCTGTGTGGCAGCAACCCTGCCTGGGTTTCTCGGCGTTCTCTCGGGGGTGGTGGATCTCCCGGGGCTTATGGTCCTGGGTGATTTCAATCTGCCTTCCCTTGGGGGGGGCGTCGGGTTTGGCCCAGGAATTCATGGACTCCATGGGGACCATGGGCCTGACCCAGTTAATTCAAGGCCCGACTCACGAGGGGGGAAACACTCTCGACCTGGTTTTTGTCTTGGAACAGTGGCGTAGTGATATAGGGCAGGCAAGTTGTACAACACTGCCCGTCCCATAGTCTGATCACTATCTCCTGCAGCTGGTCTTCCAACAGGCTGCCCCCCACTGCTGGGATGAGGAGCCACTTAGATGGTTCTGCCCCAGACGCCTAATGGACCCTGAAAGGTTCCAGGCGGAACTGGGGTTTTTCCCCATTTTCCTTGCCCACAAATCTGCCGAGGACCTGGTGGCTGCTTGGCAGCAGGCTGCTGAGGCTGCCCTCGACAGGATTGTCCCCATGCGTCCCCTCACACGCCATGGATCCCAGGTAGCTCCTTGGTATACTGAGGAGCTCCGGGAGATGAAGCGCCGTTGGAGGGGTTTAGAGAGCAGGTGGAGGGCCACCTGCTCCCAAGCCGATCGGGCCCAGTTAAGAGCCCATATAAGGACTTACCTGGTAGCTATGGGGGTGGCGAGAAGGTCTTATCTCTCCACCCTCATAGCGTCCACAGATAACCGCCCAGCCGCCCTGTTTAGGGCCACCCGCTCCCTCCTACATCCGGGGGAGGTGGTGGTCCCTCTCCGGGGAAGGGCTGAGGAATTTGGTCAATATCTGTCGGATAAGATCGCGCGGATTCGGGGCGGGTTGTGCTCCACCTTGCAGTGGTCTGAGGATCGTGGTGCAAGTAGTCTGGCTGATGTAATCTGGGCTGAGTTCGACCCTGTTTCCGAGGATGAAGTGGACAGGATTATGTGGCGTCTGAGTTCCACCACATGTTTGTTGGACCCGTGCCCTTCCTGGCTGGCTTATGCCGCCAGGAGGTCACCACGGTTGGCTCGGGCAGTGGTCAATGCTTCGTTAAAGGAGGGTGTCTTTCCCTCCGCCTTGAAAGAGGCAGTGGTGAGGCCTCTCCTGAAGAAGCCTGCCCTGGACCCGACCGTGTTAGACAACTTCCGTCCAGTCTCCAACCTTCGTTTTTTGGCGAAGGTTGTTGAGAGTGTGGTGGCTCAGCAGTTTCCACTTTTCCTGGATGAAGCAGACTACCTAGATCCATACCAATCGGGCTTCCGGCCTGGTTTCAGCACGAGACGGCATTGGTCGCACTGATGGCTGATCTCTGGAGGGCCCGGGACAGGGGTTTTTCCTCTGTCCTGGTCCTATTAGACCTCTCAGCGGCTTTCGATACCATTGACCATGGTATCCTTTGCACGCCTCGAGGGGCTGGGAGTGGGGGCACTGTTCTTCGGTGGCTCTCCTCCTACCTCTCGGTGGTCGCAATCGGTGTTGACAGGGGACAGAGGTCGGCCCCGAGGGCGCCACTTGTGGGGTCCCTCAGGATCGGTCCTCTCCCCCCTTTTATTTAATATCTACATGAAACCGCTGGGTGAGATCATTCGTGGTTTTGGGGTGAGGTATCACCAGTATGCTGATGATACCCAGTTATACATCTCCACCCCAAACCAAATCAGTGATGCCCTCTTCGTGATGACTCGCTGTCTGGATGCGGTACGGATCTGGATGGACGGAAACATGCTTCGGCTCGACCCGGCAAAGACTGAGTGGCTGTACATACCGGCATCTCGGTCCAGTCAAGAGTGTCCATCGTTGACCATAGGGGGAGTGGTGTTGCCCCTGTGGATAGGGCACGGAACCTGGGGTCCTCCTGGACGCTCGGCTCCAGTCGGAGGAGCAGGTGGGGGCCGTCGCCAGGGGGGCCTTTGGCCAGGTCCGGCTGGTTCGCCAGCTTCGCCTGTTTTTGGACTGAGATGCCCTGCGTACAGTCACTCATGCCCTTGCTACCTCTCGACTCAACTACTGCAACGCTCTCTATTTGGGACTGCCCTTGCACACCATCCGGAGGTTACAGCTGGTGCAGAATGCTGCCGCGTGGGTTGTGATGGGAGTTACCCGATTCTCCCATATTACCCCCTCCTGCGCGGCTTGCATTGGTTGCCAGTTGCGCTCCGGGTGAGGTTCAAGGTTTTGGCTTTAACATTCAAAGTCCTACATGGCATGGGTCCACAATATTTAAGGGAGCGCCTCCTACCGATATCGGGGACCAACCGCCCTGTACGGGCACACAGGCAGGGCTCTCGGGTCCCGTCGGCAAGCCAATGTCGGCTGGCGGTCCCCTGACGGCGAGCCTACTCTGTGGCGGCCCCCGACTTATGGAATCAACTGCCGCTGGACCTCCGCCTGGCCCCGGACCTCCGCACCTTCTGCCGCGATTTGAAGACCTGGCTATTTGACCAAGTCGGGCTGTGATTACCTTACCGGGGGCATGGGACAGTTTTAATTTTTAACTCGGTTTTATTGGACCTTATAGTGATTAATTTCTTTTTAATTATTTATTGTATTTGTATGTTTTAACTTTTTAATTATTTATTGTATTTGTATGTTTTAACTGTGAGCCGCCCCGAGTCTTCGGAGATGGGGCGGCATATAAGTCCAATTAAAAAAAAAAACTGTTTTACTAACATATCTCTCCCCTGTGGGAGAGAATGAAGACAGTACTTAGTGCAAACAGTTGTCATCCCTTTTCTTACTCTGTTCTTTCATTAACCCACATTCTCTTCCATGAAAAGGTATAATTTGTGTTTAGTAACAGAATAATGCTGCAGCAAAGGTGGCATGAAAATACTTCATGGAATGTCTGAAGAGCCGAGTGTTATGTATGCAGGTTTGAATGTTATTGGTTAAGTTTGAACTGTTCTTGTAAAATGTCAGAAATGATTGGTTTAAAAAGTGCGGGAAAACCCTGCACTCTGATTGGCTGGCAACTGCGGCTGCTGGCTATAAGTAGCAGCCGCAGCCCAGCCAAACCGTGTCTGTTATGAGCTGTAGTCACTAATAAACTCTTCACTGAAGCACTCCGTGTCTGACTCTTCATGCAAATCTAACACTGGCGACGAAGGTGGGATCCTTCCGGAAGAGAAGACAACATGGAGAACAAGCTGAGAGAGATGGCTGTGCTCAACACCCCCTCAGCCCCGTTCGATCCGACGGCAGAAGACTGGGACTCGTATGCAGATCGTTTCCAAATGTATTTGGAGGGAAACGATCTCGCCGACATTTCCGACAAGGGGAAGAGGGCGGTCTTTCTCACCCACTGCGGTCCGGCCGTTTTCAAGATGGCGAAGGCATTGGCGGGAGCTGCAGACATGAAGGTAATGGACTGGCCCGACTTAGAAAAGTTATTAAGAGCCCATTATGCGCCACAAGTATCGTGCTTCATTAAGAGACACGAATTCTACCGTCGGGATCAAGGGGAAAGCACGTTAATGACTTCGTGGCAAGTTTAAGGGACATTGGGGGTGCATGTGAATTTATCAACTTAGAAGTGGCCATGCGCGATCGATTTGTTCTAGGCCTAAAAGACAAGGTTTTGCAGAGCAAATTATTAATGAGGCCTTGGTGGTGCAGGCTGTTAATAGCCTAGCACTTAGCTCCAGCTGCCTGTAATTATTGCAGGCTCGAATCCCACCAGGCTCAAGGTTGACTCAGCCTTCCATCCTCTCGGGGTAGGTAAGGTGAGGACCCAAGATTGTTGGGGGCAATAAGCTGACTTTGTAAAAAATGCCGCTTAGTAATAAGCAGGCATATACAATGGAATGAAGGCTATTGCTGAGCGCATTGGGTTGTATCCCAAAAACTGTAAGCCGCCCTGAGTCTCCAGAGAAGGGTGGGATATAAATATGAATAAAAATAAAATAAATAAAAATAAATAAAAAATGAAACCTAAGATCACGTTTAAGGAGGCCATAGAAGAAGCTTCTTCGGGTGGAAGCTACCAAGTCCTCAGCAGCAGCCATGAAGAAAATTAACAAGGCCGCAAGCCATCCTGATGTGGAAAAATCCACAACAACCCATTGCGAGCAAATAGATTCTGATTCAGACTGTAGTGAGGTGGAGGAAGGAATTTATAGACTCAGAATGGAGAAGAAAAGGGAAGACCTTGGAAGAAAGAGGCAAGACTTTTATTGCAGAGGTTGTGGGGGGCCACCCCGCACTGCATGCAAGTTTTTGATACCATCTGCCTCCGTTGTGAAAAAAGAGGTCACCTAGCAAGAGTCTGCAAATCATCCAGAACTCCACCAAGCAGAAAGAAGTTTCCTGACAAAGATTTCAAGCCTAACAACTTCAGTGAGAAAATGGGGCAACACAGAAGCAAATGGGAAGAATGAAACTCATCAAACAGTCACCATTGGTCATTCTTCACCCTTAAGAAGCAGAAAAGTACATGTGAAGGTACTAATTGAAGGAAGGCCTTGCCAAATGGAAGTGGACTCAGGCTCCTATTTATCTATGGTGTCATGGGACACTATTCACAGGCTACTTCCCAACATTCAGAAGAAGCATTTCCAGAAGCAAGCACTGACTCTTAAAGACTACCAAGGGAACAAGATTCCAGTAGTTGGAACAAGAGAATTCATCGTGAAGTTCAAAGGCCATACCAAACGTTTGCCCCTGACCATCGTGGACAAGGACCGCCCAAGCTTGCTGGGACTTGAGTGGTTCAATCCACTAGGCATCGAGGTGACTGGCATCAATCACGTGAGCAACACTGAATGGGAGGAGGCCTTGAAGTCTGAGTTTCCAGAGGTCTTCAGCGACAGATTGGGCAAGTATATGGGGACCCCTATCACTTTCAACCTAGATCCCAAGGTGCCCCCAATTCGTTTAAAGCCCAGAAGGGTCCCATTTGCCTTAAGGGGAAAAATTGATGCACAATTAGACAAATTAATTGCTCAAGGGGTTTTAGAACCCACTGATCACTCCAGATGGGAGACTCCCATAGTCACACCAGTCAAGACTGATGGGTCAGTAAGAATCTGTGAAGACTATAAGGGGACATTGAACCATGCGCTTCAGCAGAGCGCATATCCAGTTCCATTGGTGCATCATTTATTACATTCACTTGGCAGGGGCACAGTCTTTGCCAAATTGGATCTGGCCCAGGCATATCAACAACTAACAGTTGATGATGCCACTGCAGAGGCCCAAACCATTGTGACTCATAGAGGTGCCTTCAAATGTGAAAGGTTACAGTTTGGAGTAAGCGTGGCACCAGGCATCTTCCAAAGCCTTATGGAAAGGATGCTCCAAGGACTGCCAGGGGTAGTGCCTTACTTTGATGATGTGTTAATCTCTGCTGAAAATGACACTCAATTACAAGAGAGACTCAGAGAAGTCCTTACCAGATTCAAGAAAGCGGGGTTAAAAGTCAAGGAAGAAAAATGCACTCTTAGAACTGACAAGGTTGAGTTCTTGGGCTACATGATTGACAAGCATGGCATCCACCCTACAGATGCCAAGGTTCAAGCAATCAAAGAAGCCCCTAGACCAAAATGCAAAACAGATTTGCAAGCCTTCCTTGGACTTACTAACTTTTATCACATGTTCCTACCTCAGAAGGCAACCATTGCAGAACCATTACACAGATTGCTTGACAAAAAGTCTGTTTGGGTCTGGGGCAGGAAGGAACAATCAACATTTAACAGTATTAAAAGACTAATCACGTCTGATGCTGTGCTCATACAGTTCTCTGAGAATTTACCTGTTGTACTGACTTGTGATGCACCCTCCTTTGGAGTGGGGGGGAGGTTTGAGCCACAGGCTCCCCAGTGGGAGGGAAGCCCCTATTGCATTTTACTATCGCACCTTGACTAAAACAGAGAGGAATTACAGCCAGTTGGACAAGGAAGCATTGGCAATTGTTGCAGCTATCAAGAAATTTCATGAGTATTTCTATGGGAGAACATTTACCATTGTCACAGATCACAAACCTTTGTTAGGCATTGTGGCAGGAGACAAACCTACACCCACTATCCTGTCACCAAGAATGCTGAGGTGGACTGAATTTCTTGCTGCTTACTCATACAAACTTATCCACAAGCCTGGCACTGCCCACTGCCCACTTCCTTCACACATTGAGGACCCTGTTCCTGAGACTCACACCTTTTTTCTAGAAACTGTTGCCAAGCTTCCAGTACATGCTGCTGAAATTGCCAGAGAGACTGCCAAAGACACTTTATTGGCTCCTGTTATAGGCTGAATTAAGAAAGGTTGGCCACTTCAAGAACTACCTCACCTTGCCCAACCTTTTAACTCCAGGCAAACTGAATTATCTGTGTTAAGAGGATGTATTTTGTGGGGTAACAGGGTGGTTATTCCTGCAAAACTGCAAAGAGAGGTTTTGGAAATGTTACATGAGGGTCATCCTGGTATTGTAAGGAAGGGATTGGCCAGGAGTTATGTATGGTGGCCAGGTATTGACAAAATGGTTGAAAACTGGGTTGCATCTTGTCCCAACTGTCAGGTAGTCAGGCCTGCCCCACCTCTCACCCCCAAACAGGAATGGGAATGTCCTAGGGGCCCATGGTCTAGGATTCACATTGATTTCACTGGCCCTACCAGAGGGCACACCTTCCTTATTATAGTAGATGCATATTCCAAATGGCTAGAGGTAATCCCTATGGCATCCACCACAACTGATGCTGTCATAAAGCAGCTTAAAAGCTTTTGTAACCCACGGGTTACCTGATGTTCTTGTTTCTGACAATGGTCCTCAATTTACATCCAACCTTTTTGAATCCTATCTAGCACAACTGGGTATCAGACATGCCCTGACAGCCCTGGGCACCCTTCGCTAATGGCGGGCTGAACGAATGGTACGTTTACCAAGGAAAAGCTTCAGCAATTGGGTCCTGGGGACATCACTGAGAAAGTTGAAAAACTTCTTAGTGTTCAGCACATCACTCCTAACCCATCAACTAACTTCTCCCCAGCAGAGTTGTTGATGGGTAGGAAACTAGGTCTCCCCTGACCGCCTTCATCCCACTTACACACCCAACGCACCACTTGATTCCACTAGCAAAGTTCACACATTCAGTGTGGGTGATTCTGTTTATGCTAAGAACCTTATGGATGAACCTTCATGGATTCCTGCTGAAATAACTCAAATCACAGGCCCTCGTTCTTACAGGGTACAAACAGAGGATGGAGTCCTCTGGAGCATGCACATTGATCAGCTTAGATCCAGGTTACCTCAGGAACATCGCAATTGTTCCTCTCTAGTTCCCATACCTAATGCTTTTTCTAGGGGGGACGGGGAGGAACATGAGGATAATCAGCAAACAAGTATCAACCCCATGTGTAACGAGCCATTATGACAGGAACCATCCCAAAACCTGTCACAATGCCAAAATCCATCCTTACAAGTGGAAGATTGCACATCACGACCTGACTTGGGTGCTGACATTGGGTTGGAGATGGGTTGGGAGGAGAGACCAGATTCTAACAATCAAACAGGGTCTTCTTTCACAGGAAGTCCAACTAGAGAAATGTCAACAGACACATTTCCCCTCTCACTGGGTGAGAACGTTAAAACTTCTGAACCACGAAGGTCTCAACGTACACGTAAGAGCCCCACCTATTTAAAAGAATACATTACATAGGTTGGGGTTTGAGAATGGACTGAACCTAGTGGGGAGGGGTGTTATGTATGCAGGTTTGAATGTTATTGGTTAAGTTTGAACTGTTCTTGTAAAATGTCAGAAATGATTGATTTAAAAAGTGCGGGAAAACCCTGCACTCTGATTGGCTGGCAACTGCGGCTGCTGGCTATAAGTAGCAGCCGCAGCCCAGCCAAATCGGGTCTGTTATGAGCTGTAGTCACTAATAAACTCTTCACTGAAGCACTCCACGTCTGACTCTTCATGCAAATCTAACACTGAGGATTGATGCAGTTTAACTCACTCAAAGATGGATAAGAACTAGACTCCTTCAATAAGATGGTGATGGTTTTCTCTCTGCGGAGCTAGCTAAAGGAAGCCAACCTGGTTGTGTGAGTCAGGTTTGACCTCCAATTACAAAGGAAATTCCAGTAATCTCTTTCTAAATGAGGACTAATTGTGAGTGTAAAAACCTGTTGGCATTTTGTTAACAATTCTTTGGACCCTTTGGTCACTTGCAGAAAGATTAGAAGCTGGATATCTTTTAAAAATAGGAATATAAATGTCAAATGTTACTATTACCATGTATGTTCATAATACACAGCTTAAATAAGGGGGAAAATGCAGCAGTAATACTGGTGGCAAGGGGATATTTAATATTGAATTTGCTCTTTTTCCCCCAAACGTGGAAACTTTTAGATACAATCCCGGCTCTGTGTTTAAGTCATTAAAACATCTTTAAACATTTTCTGGTTTTAGTTTTCTTAGCAGCAGTCCTTTTCCTGGAACGTATTTTATTTTTCTTTTAAGTCTGTGATTTTTTTTTATAAAGCTCTTTGCATTTCCAAGTTGTTGTTTTTTTTTAAAGTGGGGGGAAGTAATAGGGTGGGGAAAGCAAGAGAACAGGGCCCTTTTTGTGTTTTATTTCTAATCCACAGGAATCCATTTTAGCCTTTTATGGCTGCTGCACTTGCTGAGAGGAATTACATCCTCCGTATGTTATCTGTAACATCACAAGCCGTGGTTTCGTACCTGGGCTCGGAAACACACCAGTGCTTCTGAAAGGATTTTGTTTGGGAAAGGGGTGGGTGGTTAGTGTGAGGAAATCCAGGCAGTGGCAGAAGAAGAAAAACACATAAGGAAAAGTAAGGTAAAGAAAAGGTAAAGAAAGCATGGCGTATTTTGGAGAAGCTCAAGTGTGCAAAGTTCATTGCTCAGACAGACTGATCTTCAAATGAACCAGAGAAAGAATTACAAATATCTTTGATTCTAGCGGTGTAGTACACACTTACAATGGAGATCAATTTGTGTAAAGTAAAATAAGATTGCTGTATTCTGAGCTTTGAACTGCATTTTGGGGCGCTTTATTTCTGCACCAGTGAAGCTTCAGTTACAGAAAGGATGATCAGATAGTACTTATTTCAACAAGCAAGGCATCATATCACAGCCTGATTAGATGTGAGCACATATTCCTTCCCTAGAATATAGGTGTTGCTAGTTTTAGGTGAAAGAATTTAGTCTTTGGTTTTGGATATTATTAATCAGTCAACGGCTAGATCTTGGACTTTAGATTTTGGCAGGATAAGCTTCATTACTCTTTACAATATTGTAAATAAAAGCAGATTGTCACTGCTTGGGAAATTTGTTTGCCACCATGTTTGGATTGATGAAAGACGATACTTTGGGAGACAGCACTAATTTTGATTTCTGTGAAACATTTATACTTTGCATTAGCACAAATATTGATCCTTTAAGGCAGATTATAATAAAACTGTCTGTTCAAATAAAAGCACCTCAAAATAAAAAGTCATTTATGGGGTAAAATGTTGCACTAATCAACAACTAACAGTTTCTTTTTAATGGGAAATTGTGGAGAGGAGATTGAAATGTACATACTTCAGCATCCTTTACATTTTCAACCTCTCTGTGTGTTCATCCGAATGTACACAAATATTGGCAACACAGGTCATCAACAGATGAATGATTTGTGAAAACCCTAGCTGGCATCATATATATTTTAATTTAGTTTGCATTTGTGAATTGAGATAAGTGTGTGTTGTTGTTGTTGTTGTTAATCAACCAAGATTATGCATTTAAGATGGGCATATATTTTCTCTACATTAAGAAAATACATTCAGAACTTCCGCCGCCTTCTGCCACGAGCTAAAAACCTGGCTGTTTTTACAATCTGGGCTGTGTTGACCCTTGGGGTTTGTTTATTTAATTATGGGGTTTTAATGTTAATTCGGCTCTAATTTAATATATTTTTAGGTAATTTATTGTTGTATTGTATTTTAGTTGTGAGCCGCCCCGAGTCCTTCGGGAGAGGGGGCAGCATATAAGTCGAATAAATAAATAAATAAATAAATAAATAAATAAATAAATAAATAAACTTAAACAATAGTGACTTTAAAGATTTAGAATATTTTTTAAAATGGCAAGTTTTCAGTATTCTTGCATAAGTGCTTGCTTGATTGCTGAAATCTATAAAATTTCAGCTTATTTTTGATTTTCATCAAGTTGACCATAGCAATGCTATGTCATTGAACAAAATTCCTAGTCTCATAGAGATTATTTCCATTTAGGAATAGCAATGGCACTTAGACTTATGTACCATGCCACAGTGCTTTACAGCCCTCTCTGAGTGGTTTACAGAGTCAGCATATTGCCCCCAATAATCTGGGTTCTCATTTTATCGACCTTGGAAGAATGGAAGGCTGAGTCAACTTTGAGCCAGTGAGAATCGAACTCTGACAGTCGGCAGAATTAGCCTGCAATGCAGCATTCTAACCACTGAACCACCACAGCTCATTTCTCTATTGGTCATTTACAGCAGGGGTCGCCAACCTTTTGGACCTCAGGGACCACCAATCTCATAATTTTAAATCCCAGGGACTACTAACCGGTTCTGTGGACATGGCCTAATTTGTGGGTGTGGCTTGGTGGTCATGTGACTGGCTGGGCATGGCTTGTATGTAAATATTATAAATACTTATATAAATATTGAATTTTTTTAATAAAAAAAGAGCAACTTTCACCCAAAATCAGGCAAAGCAGGCAGGCAGATTGAGTTTATTTATTTATTTATTTATTTATTCGACTTGTATGCCGCCCTATTCCCTAAGGACTCAGGGCGGCTAACATTAAAACAGAGAAAAATCTACAATAAAACAGGATTAAACAGTAACAAGCCAAATAAAATAAACCCAACCCCGGGTCATTCAAGGCCGCCGTTGAAACAACCAAGTCTTCAGGTCCCGGCGGAAGGAGCGGAGGTCAGCCAAGCGGAGTCGGAGAGCTGATTCCAGGGGGGTGCTCCCACAGAAGGCCCTAGCCTGGGGAGCCAGCCTACAATATGACTGACGGCACAGGAGGCCCCTCCTATGAGGCGAACAGGCGATCGGAAAGTGATGCTGGCAGAGTTGCTCACAGAATCACAGATTCATTCAGAGGTCTATCTATCAGCCATCGGCTAGCTCAGTCTGTCATATAAAATTTGCTTGCAAGCAAACTCATAAAATTTGCTAGCAAGCAAACTCACAAAATTAACTCACAACACACCATGTATGTAAATATTGAATTTTTTATAAAAAAACGAGCAACTTTTACCCAAAATCAGGCAAAGCAGGCAGGCAGATTGAGTTGCTCACAGAATCATTCAGTGATCTATCTATCTGCCATTGGCTACCTGAGTCTGTCACATAAAATTTGCTTGCTGTGAGTCTGCGCTGAATAATAGAACCTTCAGTCCTAGGGGAGGTGCAGCTGTGCTTAAAAGGAGAGCCGAAGATCTAAAGACTAGCTAGAAAGCAAGAAATCCAACCATTTCCTGCTTCCTAGCTAATCTAAATCTCCCAGCATAGCAGAACAACTGATGGTCAGAAAAAGGAAAAATAGCAATTTAGCAGGCAAGTTTGCCGGGTAAGGAGTGAGTGGGCGGGGAGGGTTCCCGCAGGCCATGTGGGTGGCACAGCCTTGTGTTTCTGCGCAGCCTGGATTAATTGCTTTGGGGGGATGCTCTGGGGGTAAGATTTCTCTGCGGCCCACCAAAATTTTCTTGTAGCCCAGCAGTGGGCCACGGCCCACCGGTTGACAACTGCTGATTTACAGGGTCTTCCAGTGTCTTCCAAACTTTATTGAAGTGATATAAATCATGTGCTCATTGTTGTAGAAGATATTATAAATCACTTGAGGAAAAGTGGTCCAAAGTGACCCAGTCAAACTTGGCTACAGCATTCTAAACAAGGAGGAGAGTTATGGAGGCTTCAGCATCTGTTTCTAGCTACTGTTCATGTTATTATTTCTGGAAATACCTGAAAAGTTCTTTGAATTACCTAAATACAATACAGATAGTCTAATGAATATTACAGGGAATAGACATCAGCAGATCATCTCATCAAATACTGTATTTTTTTGTAACCAGTCACAATGGTTTAGAAGGAGAGTCTTGAAGGTGGGCTTTGGCAACACAAGTAATATATAGGTAGTCCTCACTTACCAACTGCAATAGCACCCAGCAGTGAAATTTGCAAATGACAATCATGTGACCATGCAACTGTTTTAAATGCACATTAGCTGCAAAGTGCCTGAACTGTGACCCCAAGACTGCAGGGACATGCAATGGCCGCAACTTGGAGGACTGGTTGTAAGTCTCCTTTCTTAGCATTGTGGTAACTTAATGATCACTAAATGAATGGTCAGTAAGTGAGGACTACCTGTACTGGTATGTGTTAAGTTTGCATGAAGAGACAGATGCGGAGTGCTTCAAGCTCTTTAGTTTATTAGTGACTACAGCTCAGAACAGACCCGACTGGCTTTGCTGCGGCTGCTACTTATAGCCAGCAGCCGCAGCTGACAGCCAATCAGAGTGCAGGGTTTTCCCACACTTTTTAAACCAACCATTTCCAACACTTTACAAGAACAATTCAAACTAAACCAATGATTTCAAACCTGCATACATAACACCCCTCCCCACTAGGTTCAGTCCATACTCAAACCCCAATCTATCTAATGTATTCTTTTAAATAGGTGGGGCTCTTCTGTACATTGAGACCTACATGGTTCAGATGTTTTAAGGTTCTCACCTTGTGAGAGAGGAAATGTGTCTGCTGACATTTCCTTACTTGGACTTCTAGTAATGGTAGAACCTGTTTGGTTACTACAACCTGGTCTCTCCTCCCAATCCATCTCCAACCCAATGTCAGCACCTAAATCAGGTAGTGGTGTGCAATCTTCCATTTGTAAAATGGTTGTTGGCACTGTGACAGGTTTTGGAGTGATTCCTGTCATGTTAGCTCGTTACACATGGGGTTGATTCTTGCTTGCTGATTATCCTCATAATCCTCCCCTTCCCCTAGATGAGGCAGTAGGTATGGGAACCAGGGAGGAGCAATGGCGATGCTCCTGAGGTAGTCTGGATCTTAGCTGATCAATGTGCCTGCTCCAGAGGACACCATCCTCCGTTTGTACCCTGTAAGACCTGGGGCCGTGATTTGGGTTATCTCAGCAGAATCCATAATGGTTCACCCATAAGGTTCTTAGCATAAACAGAATCACCCACAGTGAAAGTGCAAATTTTGCTAGTGGAATCTAGTGGTGCGTTGGGTGTGTAAGTGGGATGAAGGCGGTCAAGGGGAGACCTGAATTTCCTACCCATCAACAATTCAGCTGGGGTTAAGTTAGTTGAGGGGTTGGGAGTGATATGCTGGACACTGAGTAGTTTTTCAACTTTCTCAGTGATGTCCCCTGGACCCAATTGCTGAAGTTTTTCCTTGGTAAAACGTACCATTCTTTCAGCCCGGCCATTAGCTGAAGGATGCCCAGGGACTGTCAGGGCATGACTGATACCCAGTTGTGCTAGATATGATTCAAAAAGGTTGGATGTAAATTGAGGACCATTGTCAGAAACAAGCACATCAGGTAACCCGTGAGTTACAAAAAGCTTTTTAAGCTGTTTGATGACAGCTTCAGTTGTGGTGGATGCCATAGGGATAACCTCTAGCCATTTGGAATATGCATCTACTATAATAAGGAAAGTGTGCCCTCTGGTAGGGCCAGCAAAATCAATGTGAATCCTGGACCATGGGCCCTTAGGACATTCCCATTCCTGTGTAGGGGCGAGAGGTGGGGCAGGCCTGACTACCTGACAGTTGGGACAAGATGCAACCCAGTTTTCAACCATTTTGTCAATACCTGGCCACCATACATAACTCCTGGCCAATCCCTTCATTCTGACAATTCCCGGATGACCCTCATGTAACATTTCCAAAACCTCTTTTTGTAATTTTGCAGGAATAACCACCCTGTTACCCCACAAAATACATCCTCTTAACACAGATAATTCAGTTTGCATGGATTTAAAAGGTTGGGCAAGTTGAGGTAGTTCTTGAAGTGGCCAACCTTTCTTAATTCAGCCTATAACAGGAGCCAATAAAGTGTCTTTGGCAGTCTCTCTGGCAATTTCAGCAGCATGTACTGGAAGCTTGGGACAGTTTCTAGAAAAAAGGTGTGAGTCTCAGGAACAGGGTCCTCAATGTGTGAAGGAAGTGGGCAGTGACTCAAAGCATCTGCGTGCCCAATGTCTTTACCAGGTCTGTGGATCAGTTTGTATGAATAAGCAGCAAGAAATTCAGTCCATCTCAGCATTCTTGATGACAGGATAATGGGTGTTGGTTTGTCCCCTGCCACAATGCCTAAAAGAAGTTTATGATCTGTGACAACAGTAAATGTTCTCCCATATAGATACTCATGGAATTTCTTGACAGCTGCTACAATTGCCAAGGCTTCCTTGTCCAATTGGCTGTAGTTCCTCTCTGCTTTAGTCAAGGTGCGAGAGTAAAATGCAATAGGGGCTTCCCTCCCGCTGGGAAGCATGTGGCTCAAACCTCCCCCTACTCCAAAAGGGGAGGCATCACAAGTCAGAACAACAGGCAAGTTCTCAGAGAACTGTATCAGTACAGAATCAGACGTGATTTGTCTCTTGATATTGTTAAATGCAGTTTGTTCCTTCCTGCCCCAGACCCATGCAGATTTTTTGTCCAGCAACCTATGTAGGGGTTCTGCAATGGTTGCCTTCTGAGGTAGAAACATATGATAGAAGTTAATGAGTCCCAAGAATGCTTGTAAATCTGTTTTGCATTTTGGCCTGGGGGCTTCTTTGATTGCCTGAACTTTGGCCTCTGTGGGGTGGATGCCATGTTTATCGATCATGTAACCCAAGAATTCCACTTTATCTGTTCTAAGTGTGCATTTTTCTTCTTTGACTTTTAACCCCACTTTTTGAATCTGATTAAGACTTCTCTGAGTCTCTCGTAACTGAGTGTCATTTTCAGCAGAAATTAAAACGTCATCAAAATAGGGCACCACCCTGGCAACCCTTGTAACATTCTTTCCATAAGGCTTTGGAAGATGCCAGGTGCTACGCTTACTCCAAATTGCAACCTTTTGCATTTGAAAGCACCTCTATGGGTCACAATGGTTTGGGCTTCTGCAGTGGCATCATCAACTGTTAACTGTTGATATGCCTGTGCCAGGTCCAATTTGGCAAAAACTGTGCCCCATCCAAGAGAATGTAATAAATGATGCACTACTGGAACTGGATATGCACTCTGTTGTAGCGCATGGTTCAATGTCCCCTTGTAGTCTCCGCAGATTCTTACAGACCCATCAGCCTTGACTGGTGTGACTATGGGTGTCTCCCACCTGGAGTGGTCAGTGGGCTCTAAAACCCCTTGGGCTATTAGTTTATCTAATTGTGCATCAATTTTTTCCTTTAATGCAAATGGAACCCTTCTGGGTTTTAAACGGATTGGTTGTACCTTGGGATCTAGGTTAAAGGATATGGGGGTCCCCAGGTACTTGCCTAATCTGTCGCTGAAGACCTCTGGGAACTCAGACTTCAAGGCCTCTTCCCACTCAGTGTTGCTCACGTGATTGATGCCAGTCACCTCGATGCCCAGCGGGTTGAACCATTCAAGGCCCAGCAGACTTGGGCGGTCCTTGTCCACGATGGTCAGTGGTAGGCGCTTGGTGTGGCCCTTGAATTTCACGATGAATTCTCTTGTTCCAACTACTGGAATCTTGTTCCCTTGGTAGTCTTTAAGAGTCAATGCTTGCTTCTTGAAGTGATTCTTTTGGATGTTAGGAAGTAGTCTGTGAATAGTGTCCCATGGCACCATAGAAAGGTATGAGCCTGAGTCCACTTCCATTTGGTAAGGCCTTCCTTCAATAAGTACCTTGACATGCACTTTTCTGCTTTTTAAAGGGGAAGAATGACCAATAGTTACTGTTTGATGAGTTTCATTCTTCCCATTTGCTTCTGTACTGCCCCATTTTCTCACTGAGGTTGTTAGGCTTGAATTCTTTGTCTTTGCTTGCAGCAAACTTCCTTCTGTTGGGTGGAGTTCTGGATGATTTGCAGACTCTTGCTAGGTGTCCTCTTTTATCACAACGGAGGCAAATGGTGTCTAAAACTTGCATTCAGTGCGGGATGGCTTCCCCACAACCTCTGCAGTAGAAATCTTGCCTCTTTCTTCCCAGGTCTTTCTTTTTCCGCTCCATTCTGAGTCTGTAAATTCCTTCCTCCACCTCACTACAGTCTGACTCAGAATCTAGTTTCTCACAATGATTTGTGGTGGACTTTTCCACATCAGGATGGCTTGTGGCCTTGTTAATCTTCTTCATGGCTGCTGCTGAGGACTTGGTGGCTTCTGCTGAAGAGGCTTCTTCTATTGCTTCTTTCAGCGTGATCTTAGGTTTCATTAATAATTTGCTCTGCAGCACCTTGTCTTTAAGGCCTAAAACAAAATGATCGTGCATGGCCTCCTCTAAACTATTGAATTCGCATGCACCCCCAATGTCTCTTAAACTTGCCACAAAGTAGTTTATGCTCTCGTTTTCCCCCTGATCGCGATGGTAAAACTCGTGTCTCTTAATGAGGCATGATACTTGTGGCATGTAATGGGCTCTTAACAGCCTTTCCAGATCAGGCCAAGCCATTACCTTCACGTCTGCTGCTCCTGCGAGTGCCTTCGCCATCTTGAAAACTGCTGGACCGCAGTACGTAAGGAAGACTGCCCTCTTCCGCTGCTCAGAAATGGCGGCAAGATCGTTTCCCTCCAAATACATTTGGAAACGATCTGCATACGACTCCCAGTCTTCTGCCATCGGATCGAACGGGGCTGGGGGTTGTTCAGCACAGCAATCTCACTCTTCTTCTGTTCCGCATTGCCTTCTTCTTCAGGGGAATCCCACCTTCGTCGCCAGTGTTAAGTTTGCATGAAGAGACAGGAGTGCTTCAAGCTCTTTAGTTTATTAGTGACTACAGCTCAGAACGGACCTGACTGGCTTTGCTGCGGCTGCTACTTATAGCCAGCAGCTGCAGCTGACAGCCAATCAGAGTGCAGGGTTTTCCTGCACTTTTTAAACCAATCATTTCCAACACTTTACAAGAACAATTCAAACCAAACCAATGATTTCAAACCTGCATACGTAACAGTATGCTTGTATAGGACTCTAATTGCCTTAGGGTAGGATCATAGTATGGTCAACTTAAAAATTGCAAAAAATCTCAGACCAATCCCTGAGGTAAATTATTCTAGTCTGAAATCTAGAGAATAATTGAATGTCAATATGAGCTAGGAGATAGATCATATTATTAACCTATTTAATGAATCAGATTTTGAGTTGAAGGAGCAGGGCTAGAAGGTTTCTCCAACTCAGGAGTTATTGGGTATTCAGATATCTCCAGAAGAGGCTCACAAAGAGTCTCTTGCTTTAGTATTATTTGGCATTGTCTTAGTAACAATAATGTATCAAGCCCTTTATGTACTGCCTTGATATTAGGTGGTTGGACCAATGGAGGTCTTATAGGACAGGAGCCCCCACCTTTTTGTTTCTGTGGACCGGCAGTGGCAGCTTTGACTTTTGGTTTTGGGGGCGGGGGGAATAGTTTTGTGCGCACAACCTAAATCTCACGCATTCGCAAATGAAGTTTCACACGCTTGCTCGCTGCTTTGGTGGCCCAATTCCTGCCAGTCTGCAGCCTGGTAGCAGTCCATGGCCTGGGGGTTGGAAACCTCTGTTCTAGGAGGCCTTTTATTTGCAATAAAATAAATAATAATTCTGCAGTTAAGTCACTTTAGGAAGTGCCATCAATTACAGGTAGTCCTTGACTCATCATCACAACTGAAACCAAAATTTCTGTTTTTAAGCAAGATGGTTGTTAAGTGAGTTTTATCCATTTTATAGCCTTCCTTGCCACAGTTGTTAGGAGAATTATTGCAGTTGTTAAGTAGCAATATGGCTGTGAAGTAAATCTGGCTTCCCCATTGACTTTGCTGGTTAGAAGTTCGCAAAAGGTGATCATATGATCCCAGGACACTGCAACCATCACAAATATAAGTCAGTTGTCTAAATTTTGATCATGTGACTCTGGGGATGCTGCAATGATCATAAGCGTGAAAGTGTGAAAAACAGTCATAACTCACTTTTTGCAATGCCGTTGTAATTTCAAATGGTCACTCAATGAACTGTTGTAAGTCAAGGACTACCTGTACTTTAAAAGTGGTAAATGTAAGCACTTATATCAAGATTCTATTATTCTTTTTTTTTTAAATGGTAAGATAACGCTAAAACATCTACGCCTGTTGAGATTGCATTACCCTTTAGTATTTCAGGGAAAATATAGCACAACACTGAAATGACCACACCATAAGAGCCGTGGTGGTGCAGTGGTTAGAATGCAGTACTGCAGGCTACTTCTGCTGACTGCTGGCTGCCTGCAATTTGGAAGTTCGAATCTCACCAGGCTCAAAGTTAACTCAGCCTTCCCTCCTTCCGAGAATGGAAATGAGTACCCAGTAAAATGAGGACTCAGATTGTTGGGGGCAATATGCTGATTCAGTAAACTGCTTAGGGCACGTAAAGCACTGTGAAGTGGTATATAAGTCTAAGTGCTATTGCTATTACAGATATGCCCCATGAAGGTAGATAAAACATGACAGTTCCAGAATCACACATGTAATATGCCAATTGTTGGTAAGTAGATGTTTTGAGTGGCAATAATTCAGCAGGAAGAGATCTGAATATGAGTGCGCACAATCTTGCTATATCTTATATGTCATATTTTCTATTTATTAGTACAGTCTAAGATATTTTGCTGTTAGGGGAAGAAAAGTTATTTTGGCATCTAAAGCTGAATATTTTATAAGTTCTTCTCTGTAAAAATATAATGGATAGGATCAGGTGGAACTTAAGTTAGTCACCTATGCTTAGAGTAGATCCACTGTAATCAAGAGTTTATTCAAAAATGATTACATCTGGTTCCAATCAAATAATATAAGATCTGTTCTTTGAAAGCAAGGTGGGTAAGAATCCAACAAAGAAACAACAAATAGGCTAACGATTTATTGCATTTTCATCATACCAAAAATATGTGGCTGTCTCTGTTACTTTAAACAAGTGATATAATGTTTCCTGGATTCTGTATTTTCTTTCTTCAAGCTTATTTAAAGTACACAACTACACATTGTCACAGTCTGTTTATAAGATTTTAGGCACACTTTATGGGCTGGTGGCCAATTGAATTTTGGGGAAAAATGTGAGGAATGCTTTCACAAAAGGCTTCTAAAGTCAGTAAACTGAAAATAGGCTGGGCAGGTGATTATATTCCTGAGAAAGTAATTAGATATAATTTGTGTTTCCTAAAAGAAGGAAACAATCAGACCTTGTAAATTCTTGTAGATATAGAGGTTGGCATGTTGCAGCATTCATTTAAAAAAAAATATTAAAAAAAAAGAAAGAAACCAAGGTCCTGAACAAGCATCAAGGCCATTGATGCTCAGAGGCACCAGCTGGCTTTCCTGACATATGCTATGGCTAGGTTTTGCAAGATATTTAACCAAGTCAGGGAAAAGCTAACATTTGCATAGCATACAATACTTGACTAAGGGTTTTGTTTTGTCCTGAATAGGAATGTACATTTCCCCAAATCAGTTAATTAAGAAACCATGTTAAGGATTCTGAATGGAGTGGACGAAATCACTATGTATTAGTCTGTATAACTAGCATGCCATGTAGCTAACTTTTGGAGGCATATTTTAAATGTGAAACTGCACATTGATGTAAAACACATCTGCATATGTTATGTATTGAAAGAATTGGCCCCACTCTTTAATTTTTTGTTCCTTTCTGATTACACCCTGTTTTCTCAAAACCCAACTGGAATCTTGTCTCCACAGCCACTCTGTGTCTCTTATTCAAGTGATGATGGAAGCAGGAGAGAAAGCACATTGGACAGACATTCCCTACTAAAGCCTTTGTTTGAAGGCCTGCTAATAAATCAGCTGGGATGCAAGCAGACCTACCACACCCTCTTTGCATAGTGTAAATTCTGGCTGGGTTTCTGCCTCCTGTCATCTTTCGTTGGTGTCAGGTTACTCTCTCCCTCTCTGTGAGTGAAGAAACCCACCTGTGACTGAGGGGCCTGTTTTGGATTCCTGGGAAACTTTAACCTCTATTAATACCTCTAAATTATTTGTTCATATGGTAAAGCACTTATGTAAACTGATCCTTCGTGCCCTCCCCACTCCCTACTGCTCAGAGAGGTAAAGCCCTTGTACAGATGGCTCTACCTGCTCTCAACTACTCCAAATTCTTCAGTACTGTTCTGTTGTTGTTGTTGTTTTGAACAAAACCAGAAGTCTCTGTGACCAGAGGGAATAAAGCAGAACACTAATACATTTTCTAAGGGCCAAAAGTTGTTTATCTTCAGATTCCCCAAATTACCTGGACAGTTATTAATGTTGACTAGTGAACCCAGTTTCATTATTAACCAGAAAAAATATATTTTAAAAAATCTCCCATTAATTCCTGCCTTTAGAGTAGAGTTTATATCTTTACATCTTTTTAAACAAAGCCAACTACATACAATTCAACCTCAGCACTCAGTTCCTGGTAAAGTACCTTTACCAGGAACTGAGGCAAAATGGGCCATTGATGATATGGCAAAAATCTGTTCTGAATTATAGCTGAAAAAAGTAGGGGGCTTAGTCTGCCCTGCAGCTTCCCCCAGATCTTTTTTAAGTTGCTCTTCTTTGAGGAACCTGAAGAAAATGATGTACTTAACAGGTCAGCCTCTCTCCCAACGATTCCATGTGTCTCCTGCTTAACCCAGACCAGTTCTTTGTAAAGAATATAATATTTTTTAAAAAGAGAGGCATTTTCATTTGCTACAGTAAACTCTATCATTCTTCCCTGTTACTAAAGAATAGAAAATACTTCACCACCTATTCGGAATGATGATTACTAATCAGTCAAACAAATAGAGCGTCCATGCCATCTTTGCCTCTCAAGATGGCCCAGATATAAAATAATCAAACATTTCAAATCAACCACTAAATGTTAAAACCAAGTAGCTGCTCGAACAATTTAAATTAGCTCCATAGAAACCATAAACAGAAAAAAGACATTAAATTTTAATTCATTATCATTTCAATAAAAAGTGAACTGAAATTAAGTGCTCTTTAAAACTTATCTAAAAAGCAGGCTGGGTGAGAATGAGCCAAGAATTCCATAAATTCTTGAAGGACTTGAAATGGCAGAGAAAGGAACTGAGATTAGCAATTATAGGATAAATCCTCAACCTCACATTCATTGCACCATTTTCAGAAGTTGAATGCTTAATGTTTATTGTGGTGGAGGGCGGGGGGGGGGAAGAGAGAGAGACTTCACTGGGAAGACCTATCACATTTTTCATCCACTCCATTGTGGTTCTGACTTACAATTTTGCAAGATGAGAATCTAGCATATCCATGTACTAAATCCTGGATAAGGCAATTCATAGAGAGGCAAAGGAGTGGTTGTGTGTGTGTCATACAAATTATATGTGGTATCATTATACTATGCAGATGATATAAGTTATAATTTCATGTAACAGTACATGTAACTTCGATGTGGCTTCCACCATTAAGGTCTTGGATAGGCAGGACAAGACTTACTTTTAAATCTGAATTGGAAAGGGGCAGAACCCACTAAATACCCAGTATCATGGTGGCAAAGTAGTTAGAATTGCAGGCTAATTCTACCAATTGCCAGTAGTTTGATTCGCACTGGCTCAAGGTTGACTCAGCCTTCCATGCTTCTGAGGTTGATAAAATTGTTGGGGGCACTATGCTAATTCTGTAAACCACTTAGAGATGGCTGTAAAGCACTATGGAGCAGTATGTAAGTCTAAGTGCTATTGCTATCTATATTGATGCTAAAGAAGTTATCTGGGGGATGGTGAATACAAGTATATTTCTGTAAATATTAAGAAAGCCAGTGTTCTTACTCTGTTATTTTATGTTGCTAGAAAAAAACCTAGATGCACCCCTTCCTAAAAGAAACATCAGAAATGGTAAATACACTAAGGTACAAGATGCATCAAGAGGTATAAGGAATTGTGGCCTCTAATGCAAATTTACTATATATAAATAAGGTTGTGAAGAATGCTTGAGTCTCCTAAATAGCTTCTATTGCCCCCACCTTTCCTCTAGCTGTCTTGAACCTCCAATCAAGGGCTGCCTGGGAGCAATTTGGTGTTTGAAATTGTTGCCACACGAACAGCTGAAGGCTGGCAGGGTCACCTGCCCCTGGTGTCACACTCTGTCATTTTAGATTAAGATATGCAAAGGCGACATGGCTGCGAACTTTTGCTTTGCTGCTGTGGCAATGGCCATCTCCTTGACTTTAATGAGAGGAAGGCATAATTGGAGTCAACTGCTTGATTATGATAATTGCTACTGTCTGGGGAAGACACATTCAAAGCCTTAGCTTGATCAATAGTGCATATTTAGGGTGACTGCTGTCTGTGCACAAGCAGATGGGTCTGTAGGGAAGTGGCACTCCCTGGCCCCATATTGGCCTTTGACCTTAGACTGACCACTTGTTCACTGCAGAATTTCACTGGGCTGGGAAAGAGGTCAATAGGTTTGTGGTTGTGCCTTGGTGTTCTTGGTGATTTGTCCTGAAGGATTTATCCCCTTAGAGGGAAAGGGTCTTAGAATTTATTCCTTTGCTACAAGCACAGAGCAAGATGTCATATATTTCCCTTTGGAAAACCAACTTTTTCATTGTATTTTTTAGTAAAGCACTGACAAGACTTGGTGGGAAAAATATCTTCCTTTTTATGAGTCCAGCTGAGTGAAGAACTTCTGGGTAATATCAAGACAGAAGAAATAGAGGGTTGAAGTCCAAACATTATCAATGATCTTCAGTATTTCTTTGTGCTGTGCATTAAGTCTCTCTTGACTATAACCACTTTTGAAATCAGAGACAACACTGACTTGAAGACCAAAAAAGGAAAAAAGGTCAAATTAAAGGTCAAATTAAAGATGAGATTATTGTGATGGGTTATACTGTACTAAGGTCTCCTTTCAAAGATTTTCTACAAACAATCTGATCCACTAAATTTACAGAACACCTCTTGCAAATTTTCAAACATCTTCAGTGGTTGTGAGATCTGAGCACTTTGGAGACTCTTCACTATTTGGGTCCTGCAAGCTTCAAGTCTAGCTTTTCTTGTATTTACCTGTCCTGTGCTTTGATTTTCATGATGCTTCTTGGGGTGCTGCTGCTGCCATTCGTTTTTAGTTGGCAACCTGGAAACAGCCTTTTCATGTACAGAACACTTGCTGGGTACCCAATTAAAAAGACCATGTAGATGCTCCCCCTCTTCTCTTTAATAAAAGGAGTGACGAAACATAAAGTTGCAAGTAAAAGATGATGTTGTCAGCAAACCCGCCCCCCCTCCCAATAAAATGTATGTGAATGAAGACTGGGTGATTGCACTAAGGTGAATATACCTTGTCTTTTCAACACCAAGCTGTTTGCTCAGGTTTTTTTTCTTGCTGAAATTGCTTATTGTTCCACTGCATTTAGATTTTCAGTATTTAATAAATTTTTGTGGACTTCTAAAATTTACTAAGTCCTTTTATGATTTTTATGTTTATAGAGCATAAATTTTTCTGCAAATAAATTAGTAACATGCCCTTCTGAAAGATCATATCAATTTATCTTATCAGAAGACATTTCCCCCAATGTTTTGTTGCAGCACAGAAGACAATTGCACCTGTTTCTAGGTGGGCCAGGTTATTTTGGGAAAGTGATGTGAAGCAGCATGTTATCCATTCACTTCAAACATTTTTGTTTTGATTATAAATCCTTGCAATTGGGTTTAAAACACTTTTTAAAATGTATGCTTAGATTCCCTTGGGATGTTGTCACATGATAAGCACGTTGTTTAATAAGAACATTTTAAATGAATGGAATAACAAGAGCTGTGGTAGCACAGAGGTTAGAATGCAGTATTGGAGGCTAACTCACTGCTCACTCCAGGAGTCTGATTCTGAGTGGCTCAAGGTCGACTCAGCCTTCCATCCTTCCAAGGTGGGTAAAATGAGGTTACAGATTGTTGGGGGCAATATGCTGACTCTATAAACTGCTTAGAGAGGGCTGTAAAGCACTGTGAAGTGGTATATAAGTCTAAGTGCTATCACTTAGTCTTTATGGTAAATTATTTCCAGGAGGATGGTAGATTTGGAATTTATATTCATAAATGGTTCCAATCCTAGGACATAAAGAAAATTGTACATTGCATGCTAATATTTATAACGATAAAGGGATATTGCATTTGTGAATGCAACTTTGTAAAAAGTACATTTTAAATAAAAGACAGAATAAGCAGGGGTGGGATTCAAATTTTTTAACAAATGGTTCTGTGGGAGTGGCTTAGGTGGTTGGTGTGGCTTGGTAGTCATGTGACTGGGTGGACATGGCTTAGTGGTCATGTTATTGGCTGGGTGTGGCCAACTCAATATCACTCATATCGAGGCATGCATCTTCTTGCCTGGCCTCTCATGACTGTGGGGATACTGCAACAGTCATAAGTGTGAAAAATGGTCATAAGTCACTTTTTTCAGTGCCATTGTAACTTTGAATGGTCACTCCACACAAGCAAAGTACCAGCAAAAGAGGAAAAAAAAACCTCCAGAGAAGTTCCTGAGACAGGAAGTCTAGTCCTGCCAAGAATATAATAAGGGTTAATGGAGAGGCAGTTTCTGTAAGCAACACTAGAATGTTTCCTTCCTGCTTTCCTTACAGGATTAGGCCAGTAATTTCTTCTAACAACTGGTTCTCTGAACTGCTTAGAATGTTAACAACCGGTTCTAGCGAATAGATGTGAACTGGTAGAATCCCACCCCTGAGAATAAGGCGATCAGTTTAATGCTTTTCTTGTTAATATCCATTTTCCTCTTCTTTCTTCATGAAGTCTGCCTCAAGCACCTTGTTGAGTAGGGGATACCTGACTTTTTGGACCATGGGCACATGTGGAATTTGAGTGATGTTAAAAATATTTTTATCAAATGTTTACCATATAATAGAAAGCAGTGTAGTCCTGCCTTCTACCAATAGAATAGAATAGAATAGAATAGAATAGAATAGAATAGAATAGAATACCTTTATTGTCATTGCATTCCACGAATACAATGAAATTTGAAAGCTACTCCAGCGCACTACCATCTTCACTACTACAGTGCATCTTGGGTCTACTTGGGACAACTTGCCATGGCCAACTTGCTGTAGGACAACTCACTATAGACAAGAGTTTCATTAATATCAAAGAAATGGTGGAATAGAATAATTAGAGAAAGGATGCAAAAGAAGGGACAGAATAAAATGTGAATGGCAAAAATTGAAATGTTTTAAATTTATTTTAAATAATTAAATAGAAATGTCCCATTGTCCCACAGCAAGTTGTTGTGCAGCAAGTTGGCCATGGTGAGCTGGCTCCAGTAAGTTGGCTATGGAAAGTTGTCCCATTCCCATGCATCCTATATGTCCTCATAAAAGTATCCAGAAGTTGTGCACTGTACAACAAATAGTGTCTAAATTACTAACTGGTGCAAAAGGATGTTGTGATAATTATACTGAAAGAAAATCTGATTGCTTATTTGAGGTTTTGCTATTGATTTTTAAAGCCTGATATGGCTTTTCCCTTGCTATCTATTGGATTATCTCTCATATACAGTAATTAATCTGTCCAGCTGTTAAGATCTGCAGGTGGAACTCAGGAAAATATTCCCTGTATGGGGCATGTGGGAAAGGACCTCTTGCTGCATTCTTCCCAGGATATGAAATATACTTCCTTTGGAGTTGCACTAGGCCCCCATTCTCTTGGTGTCAGTTCCATCAGGTTTTAATTGTTAAATAATTTTAGCATCCATTGTAATCTTAGTCTCTCTCCCCACCCTCATTTCTCTGTGTATAGTTTTAAAATTTTGTTAGCCACCTTGACTACTTGCCAGAGCAGAACAAGTACTCTGCTGGGTATATATCAAATAACTAAATGGGTTTTCTAAGAATGCCTTTGGGATCTATGTGGTACTCAGATACCATTTTGGAAATATGGGTTATCTTAAGGCTAGTCATTTGCTCTGCAGCAAACTGCTGCTTTCCAATTATTTAATTAGAAGACTCTGACAAAATAGCATTAGATAGGTCAGGGAGTTTGGAGGGCACCAAGGAACATGCTGTCAGGCCCATTATCAGGCCTGAGTACTAAATTGAAGACACAGACTATAGAGATATACATGCAAGCCAACTAACAGCTTGACCTGTATTGGAAAACGGTATTCCATTAATAGGGGCTTTTATTTTGTTAAACTATGTAGGATAATACTATTAAAAGGCAGCATCAATTAGCAAACAAAATCAATGCCCTCCCCCCACAAACCTTTCAAATAAGAAAACAAAAAGATGTCTTCCTTTTATCTTCCACTTCAACAATCCCCCTTGTATGTTAGCTTTAGCCAAGATGTGTTCCACTTGCAATTTTCCTAGTCATGGACTTTTGGTCTTAGCAGCAGAAAGAGTTGCAACTGCTATCTTCTCTGCTCACTAATAGATAATACAATGACAGTGCTTATATCTGATATTGGCCCAAAGGGCTGTAAGCCAGCCTGTCCAGCCCCTGGAACAACTTTGGAAAGCAAAGGATTTCTCTTTCTTTTGTCTCTTGGTGCTCAAATTTGTCAAAGGCATGTGAGAATACACAGCCATCTTAGAAAGCAACTGAGTCCAGTGGGAGCTGATTCATTAGTCAAGAGCGGAATTGCCCCATCAAATATATCTGCCCAGGCAATCTCTCCTGACTTGCCTCTTATTTATAATTAATCTATGTCAAGGTATTAGCTGTCAAATCTCTCATTTGTATTTGCTATACAAATGTATAGCATTTGTAGCATTCAGGAAAGACTCAAAAAGGGTATGGAAGCAGCAGCAATTACTTTCATGCTGTTCCCATTATAGTTCATAAGAGAGTTTAATATCTTCTGCTGTAGTTGAGAACTTGCTTTCTCTGTTGCCAACAATGAAATTATTGTTCACTGCTGGCTCATGTTTATATATAGGCTGTAGTAATCTGGTCTCAATTCTCTTTTTGTGAAATGTGGAGAACCCTTTCCTTCAGTTAGTGAAATGTCTTGGGCCTACTTGAAACATATCTCAACTGTTAAGTTTGCATGAAGAGACAGACCTGGAGTGCTTCAAGCTCTTTAGTTTATTAGTGACTACAGCTCAGAATGGACCCGACTGGCTTTGCTGTGGCTGCTACTTATAGCCGGCAGCCGCAGCTGACAGCCAATCAGAGTACAGGGTTTTCCCGCACTTTTTAAACCAATCATTTCCAACACTTTACAAGAACAATTCAAACTAACCAATGATTTCAAACCTGCATACATAACACCCCTCCCCACTAGCTTCAGTCCATACTCAAATCCCATCTATCTAATGTATTCTTTTAAATAGGTGGTGCTCTTATGCGTACATTGAGACCTACGTGGTTCAGATGTTTTAGGGTTCTCACCTTGTGAGAGGGGAAATGTGTCTGCTGACATTTCCTTACTTGGACTTCTAGTAATGGTAGAACCTGTTTGGTTACTAAAACCTGGTCTCTCCTCCCAATCCATCTCCAACCCAATGTCAGCACCCAAATCAGGTAGTGGTGTGCAATCTTCCAATTGTAAAAATGGTTGTTGGCACTGTGACAGGTTTTGAGGTGATTCCTGTCATGTTAGCTCGTTACACATGGGGTTGATTCTTGCTTGCTGATTATCCTCATAATCCTCCCCTTCCCCCCAGATGAGGCAGTAGGTATGGGAACCAGGGAGGAGCAGTGGCGATGCTCCTGAGGTAGTCTGGATCTTAGCTGATCAATGTGCCTGCTCCAGAGGACACCATCCTCCGTTTGTACCCTGTAAGACCTGGGGCCCGTGATTTGGGTTATCTCAGCAAGAATCCATAATGGTTCACCCATAAGGTTCTTAGCATAAACAGAATCACCCACAGTGAAAGTGCAAATTTTGCTAGTGGAATCTAGTGGTGCGTTGGGTGTGTAAGTGGGATGAAGGCGGTCAAGGGGAGACCTGAGTTTCCTACCCATCAACAATTCAGCTGGGGTTAAGTTAGTTGAAGGGTTGGGAGTGATATGCTGGACACTGAGTAGTTTTTCAACTTTCTCAGTGATGTCCCCTGGACCCAATTGCTGAAGTTTTTCCTTGGTAAATCATACCATGCGTTCAGCCCGGCCGTTAGCCGAGGGATGCCCAGGGACTGTCAGGGCATGTCTGATACCCTGCTGTGCTAGAAATGATTCAAAAAGGTTGGATGTAAATTGAGGACCATTGTCAGAAACAAGTACATCAGGTAACCTGTGAGTTACAAAAAGCTTTTTAAGCTGTTTGATGACAGCTTCAGTTGTGGTGGATGCCATAGGGATAACCTCTAGCCATTTGGAATATGCATCTACTATAATAAGGAAAGTGTGCCCTCTGGTAGGGCCAGCGAAATCAATGTGAATCCTGGACTATGGGCCCCTAGGACATTCCCATTCCTGTGTGGGGGTGAGAGGTGGGGCAGGCCTGACTACCTGACAGTTGGGACAAGATGCAACCCAGTTTTCAACCATTTTGTCAATACCTGGCCACCATACATAACTCCTGGCCAATCCCTTCATTCTGACAATTCCCGGATGACCCTCATGTAACATTTCCAAAACCTCTTTTTGTAATTTTGCAGGAATAACCACCCTGTTACCCCACAAAATACATCCTCTTAACACAGATAATTCAGTTTGCCTCAATTGGGCAAGTTGAGGTAGATCTTGAAGTGGCCAACCTTTCTTAATCCAGCCTATAACAGGAGCCAATAAAGTGTCTTTGGCAGTCTCTCTGGCAATTTCAGCAGCATGTACTGGAAGCTTGGCAACAGTTTCTAGAAAAAAGGTGTGAGTCTCAGGAACAGGGTCCTCAATGTGTGAAGGAAGTGGGCAGCGACTCAAAGCATCTGCGTGCCCAATGTCTTTACCAGGTCTGTGGATCAGTTTGTATGAATAAGCAGCAAGAAATTCGGTCCATCTCAGCATTCTTGGTGACAGGATTGTGGGTGTTGGTTTGTCCCCTGCCACAATGCCTAAAGAGGTTTATGATCTGTGACAACAGTAAATGTTCTCCCATATAGATACTCATGGAATTTCTTGACAGCTGCAACAATTGCCAAGGCTTCCTTGTCCAGTTGGCTGTAGTTCCTCTCTGCTTTAGTCAAGGTGCGAGTAAAATGCAATAGGGGCTTCCCTCCCGCTAGGAAGCATGTGGCTCAACACCCCCCCTACTCCAAAAGGGGAGGCATCACAAGTCAGAACAACAGGCAAGTTCTCAGAGAACTGTATCAGTACAGAATCAGACGTGATTTGTCTCTTGATATTGTTAAATGCAGCTTGTTCCTTCCTGTCCCAGACCCATGCAGATTTTTGTCCAGCAACCTATGTAGGGGTTCTACAATGGTTGCCTTCTGAGGTAGAAACATATGATAGAAGTTAATGAGTCCCAAGAATGCTTGTAAATCTGTTTTGCATTTTGGCCTGGGGGCTTCTTTGATTGCTTGAACTTTGGCCTCTGTGGGGTGGATGCCATGTTTATCAACCATGTAACCCAAGAATTCCACTTTATCTGTTCTAAGTGTGCATTTTCTTCTTTGACTTTTAACCCGCTTTTTGAATCTGATTAAGACTTCTCTGAGTCTCTCGTGTAACTGAGTGTCATTTTCAGCAGAAATTAAAACGTCATCAAAATAGGGCACCACCCCTGGCAACCCTTGTAACATTCTTTCCATAAGGCTTTGGAAGATGCCAGGTGCTACGCTTACTCCAAACTGCAACCTTTTGCATTTGAAAGCACCTCTATGGGTCACAATGGTTTGGGCTTCTGCAGTGGCATCATCAACTGTTAACTGTTGATATGCCTGTGCCAGGTCCAATTTGGCAAAAACTGTGCCCCCCAAGAGAATGTAATAAATGATGCACTACTGGAACTGGATATGCACTCTGTTGTAGCGCATGGTTCAATGTCCCCTTGTAGTCTCCGCAGATTCTTACAGACCCATCAGCCTTGACTGGTGTGACTATGGGTGTCTCCCACCTGGAGTGGTCAGTGGGCTCTAAAACCCCTTGGGCTATTAGTTTATCTAATTGTGCATCAATTTTTTCCTTTAATGCAAATGGAACCCTTCTGGGTTTTAAACGGATTGGTTGTACCTTGGGATCTAGGTTAAAGGATATGGGGGTCCCCAGATACTTGCCTAATCCATCACTGAAGACCTCTGGGAACTCAGACTTCAAGGTCTCTTCCCACTCAGTGTTGCTCACTTGATTGATGCCAGTCACCTTGATGCCCAGCAGGTTGAACCATTCAAGTCCCAGCAGACTTGGGCGGTCCTTGTCCACGATGGTCAGTGGTAGGCGCTTGGTGTGGCCCTTGAATTTCATGTTGAATTCTCTTGTTCCAACTACTGGAATCTTGTTCCCTTGGTAGTCTTTAAAATGCTTTCAATGCTTGCTTCTTGAAGTGATTCTTTTGGATGTTAGGAAGTAGTCTGTGAATAGTGTCCCATGACACCATAGAAAGGTATGAGGCTGAGTCCACTTCCATTTGGCAAGGTCTTCCTTCAATAAACACATTGACATGCACTTTTCTGCTTTTTAAAGGGGAAGAATGACCAATAGTTACTGTTTGATGAGTTTCATTCTTCCCATTTGCTTCTGTACTGCGCCCCATTTTCTCACTGAGGTTGTTAGGCTTGAATTCTTTGTCTTTGCTTGCAGCAAACTTCCTTCTGTTGGGTGGAGTTCTGGATGATTTGCAGACTCTTGCTAGGTGTCCTCTTTTATCACAACGGAGGCAAATGGTGTCTAAAAACTTGCATTCAGTGCGGGGATGGCTTCCGCCACAACCTCTGCAGTAGAAATCTTGCCTCTTTCTTCCCAGGTCTTTCTTTTTCCGCTCCATTCTGAGTCTGTAAATTCCTTCCTCCACCTCACTACAGTCTGACTCAGAATCTAGTTTCTCACAATGATTTGTGGTGGACTTTTCCACATCAGGATGGCTTGTGGCCTTGTTAATCTTCTTCATGGCTGCTGCTGAGGACTTGGTAGCTTCTGCTGAAGAGGCTTCTTCTATTGCTTCTTTCAGCGTGATCTTAGGTTTCATTAATAACTTGCTCTGCAGCACCTTGTCTTTAAGGCCTAAAACGAAACGATCGCGCATGGCCTCCTCTAAACTGTTGAATTCACATGCACCCCAATGTCTCTTAAACTTGCCACGAAGTCGTTATGCTTGTTTTCCCCTGATCGCGATGGTAAAACTCGTGTCTCTTAATGAGGCATGATACTTGTGGCGCGTAATGGGCTCTTAACAGCCTTTCCATATCAGGCCAAGCCATTACCTTCACGTCTGCTGCTCCTGCGAGTGCCTTCACCATCTTGAAAACTGCCGGACCACAGTACGTAAGGAAGACCACCCTCTTCCGCTGCTCGGAAATGGCGGCAAGATCGTTTCCCTCCAAATACATTTGGAAACGATCTGCATACGACTCCCAGTCTTCTGCCGTCGGATTGAACGGGGCTGGGGGGGTGTTCAGCGTAGCCATCTCGCTCTTCTTCTGTTCCGCGTTGCCTTCTTCTTCAGGGGAATCCCACCTTCGTCGCCAGTGTTAAGTTTGCATGAAGAGACAGACGCGGAGTGCTTCAAGCTCTTTAGTTTATTAGTGACTACAGCTCAGAACGGACCCGACTGGCTTTGCTGCGGCTGCTACTTATAGCCGGCGCAAAGCTGACAATCAGAGTGCAGGGTTTTCCGCACAAACCAATCATTTCCAACACTTTACAAGAACAATTCAAACTAACCAATGATTTCAAACCTGCATACATAACATCAACCATCCCTTAATCTTAACATGTCTTTGTGGCAACAGTGGTACTCTGTTTCTGAAAGTTTTCCACACAAATACTAACCAGGTCTACGACAGCAAATGATAGCAAAAGGTCAGAAAAGTGGGGAAGAACACATTCTCTCATCTTGTGAATATTGTAGAACTTGTGTGATTGAGTGGAGTAAGGCCTAAAGTGGGAGAGAAACTCATATTGACACTATAAAAAATTTAAAAATAATGCTGAGGTTTTCCTGCAGAGAATTGTATGAGATTTGAACAAAAAACCTTACAGGGTCATTGAAGAGAAACAAAAGAGAAGTATGGATGGCCAACTGGGGAAAACTGGTGGAACCAGCTTAAGGAGAAAATTTTTACCATATTTTGATGGCTTTTGGTCCAATCATCCTCAAAATCTTCTAACTAGCTTCCCTATACTCAGTATACAGACTGACTATTCTTTTCAGATGCCTATGGAATGGTGGCTCTCCTTAAAATTCAACATTTAAGAACAGTTACAAAATCCATCTATTCAATTTTGGGCCTTTTGTGTATTATCCATGACTAAATGCCAATAATTTACTGTATATAGGAAATTTGCTGATTGGAAATTCAAGACAAGTTTCTAACTGAGAAAGAAGCTGCCTTTAGGTCTGAATGGTAAACCTTCAACTAATCTATAGTTCTGCATTATCTAGTGGGGAATATTCTAGCGATCCATACATTGTTCTTTCTTACTTCTTTATAAGTTTGAAGCTGGCTTTTGATTCAGTATTTAGAAAAAGACTATGGGGGTATATAGACAATTACAACTATACTTTGGCATTCATTTTCACTTATTGAGATATTGAATAAAAGCAACCATATCCAGGTCAGATGGGTTATCTTTAGAAGTGTTTTTGCTTCTATTCCCATGTCAAAAGGATTAAATAAGTGTACATAATTGCTCCCTTTCTTTTTATTTTTTTAAATTTCAACTAGATTATTAATGTTTTATCTTTAGCTGAGTTTCATTATTATTTTTTCTCCTTTGTTCTGACCATGTAGTCATTCAATCCATTACATAACTCAACTTTCAGATGACCTGCCAAGACCTAGTATCATTTGCTAGTACAGGTGCCACCACAATGGAGCCCAACATTTCTGTTGTTAAGTGAGAATTTGTTAAGTTAGTTTTGCCCCATTTTATGACCTTTTTTGCCACAGTTGTTACGTGAATCATTGGAATTGGTAAGTTAGTAACCCAGTTGCTAAATGAATATGACTTCTCCATTGACTTTGCTTATCAGAAGGTCACAAAAGGTGATCACATGACCTTGGAACACAGCAATGGTCATAAATATGAACCAGTTGCCAAGCATCTGAATTTTGATCACATGATTATGGGGATGCCACAAAGGTTGTGATTAAGTCACTATTTATTTATTTATTTATTTATTTATTTATTTATTTATTTATTTATTTTTGGGACTTGTATGCTGGCCCATCTCCGAAGACTAGGGGTGGCTCACAGCTAAAACAACAACAATAAATAATTAAGAAAAAATTAAACCAAGACGAGCCCAAAAAGACAATTTAAATACTTAAAAAAATAAAACCACCCCACCCAGGAAGGGTCACAGCCCAGATTGGTCAAATAACCAGGTCTTCAAATCATGGCAGAAGGTGTGGAGGTCAGGGGCCAGGGGAGCCCAAAGGGGGTGGTTCCAGAGGTCAGGGGGCGACAGAATAGGCTCGTCGTTGGGACTGCCAGCGGCACTACTGGCCCGCCGACGGGACCCCAAGTCCTTGCCTATGTGCTCGCACAGGGCGGTTGGCATTCGATGTCGGCAGGAGTCGCTCCCTTAAATATTGAGGGAACTGTTTTGAACAACAATGAAATGTAAATCGAGGACTACCTTGTATAGTTTAAAATATTATTCTAAACATTACTCTAAAACAGAAATGGTCTTATTTACTAACAACATGCTTCACAACTGGAAAATACATACTGTCCATATCAGTCAAGGACTTCATGTATCCAGGAGGCTTATCCAAGCATTCACTTTTAGGGAGAAACTGATTTAATCAAGCTGATTTAAAGGCAGTGCTCCCTAAATTCTATCAGTATGTTAAGTGTGCTACTAGAGGAGCAAACATATTGGGCAAAGTATATACCAACATCAAACATGGCTATAAGGTTATACAATTACCACATTTGGGACAATCAGACCACATGTCACTGCTTTTAGCACCAGCGTACATCCCTCTTAGGAGACGAGCTCTGCCTATAATAAAGACAGTGAAATCTTGGCCAGAAGATGCTTCCCAACAACTTCAGGATTGTTTTGAGAACACAAATTGGGACAACTTTTACCACCCTAACCTAGAGGAGCACACTGCAACTGTTCTGTGCAAACACTGCACAGATATTATCACTGTGGATAAACGTATTAGGATCTATTCCAATCAGAAACCTTGGATGACCAAGGAAGTCCAGCGCCTCTTGTGTGACAGGACCAAGGTCTTTAGGTCCGGAGATGGGGCAAGATACAGTGTTGCCAGAGCTAATCTGAAGAAAGGTATTCGGAAGGCCAAGACTTTATAAGAGGAAGATTGAGGGTAATTTTTATAGCAATAACATGAGGCAGGTGTGGCGAGGGATTCAACAAATTACAAACCATCAACTGACCAATGTCATTCCTTCTGAGGGGGATGCTTCATGGCAGAGGAACTGAATCATTTGTTTGCTCGCTTTGAAGTGGAGACATCAGAGACAGATAAAATAACGGCCTTGGTGGCTCAGGCGGTTAAGTGCCTGCACTTAAGTTCCAGCTGCCTACAATTATTGTAGGCTCGAATCCCACCAGGCTCAAGGTTGACTCAGCCTTCCATCCTCTCGGGGTAGGTATATTGAGGACCCAAGATTGTTGGGGGCAATAAGCTGACTTTGTAAAAATGCCGCTTAGTAATATACAATGGAATGAAGGCTATTTCTGAGCACACTGGGTTGTATCCCCAAAAATTGTAAGCTGCCCTGAGTCTTCGGAGAAGGGTGGCATATAAATGTAATTTAAAAAAAAATACAATCAGCAGCCAATTGTAGCTCCCACCTCATTGTAAAGGAACAGGAGGTGAGGAGCATTCTGAGGGCTGTGGACCCTAGAAAGGCTGCTGGTCCTGATGGTATCTCTGGCCAAGTGCTTAAAGACTGCTGATCAGTTGGCTGGAGTCTTTACCAGGATCTTCAATCAATCTTTATCCCAGTCCACTATTCCATCTTGTTTGAAGGCTTCCAGCATTGTTCCACTGCCAAAGAAGTTCCCTATCAATAAGCTCAACGATTACAGACCAGTGGCACTCACTCCTATCATCATGAAGTGCTTTGAGAAATTGGCTTGCTGGCACATCATTTCTGGTCTTCGGCATACATTTGATAAACACCAGTTTGCATACAGAAAAAATAGATCTACAGAGGACGCTGTAGCCATCACTCTTCACACTGCTCTGACTCATCTAGAACAGTGGGGGTGCTATGTGAGGATGCTTTTTGTGGATTTTAGTTCTACATTTAACACAAAATTCTTCCACATAGACTAGTGTCTAAACTTCTGGACCTTGGGCTTTCTAATTCAATCTGCCTTTGGATTATGGATTTCCTGTCTGGCCGCTCACAGAGGGTCAAATTAGGTAATCATACCTCTTCAGCCCTTATTCTTAACACTGGTATACCACAGGGTTGTGTGTTGAGTCCCTTACTCTATACTCTTTATGTGCATGACTGCATTCCCACTCATGTTAGCAATACTATTGCTAAATTTGCAGATGATACAACAATGGTGGGACTTATCTCTGTGGGGGATGAATCTGCCTACCGAGATGAGGTGGACCAATTGCTTTTGTGGTATGGAGACAATAACTTGGTACTCAGCACCAATAAGACTAATGAGCTTATAGTGGATTATAGGAGGAACAGATCAGACATCCAGCCCTTGCTTATCAATGGAGACTGAGTGGAGCAAGTGGCCAGTTTAAGTTTCTGGGTGTTACCATAAAAGAGGACCTGACCTGGGGTGCTCACATTGCAGCACTGGTCAAAGGGCCAGGAGAGATTATACTACCTGAGACTTCTCAGAAAACAACAACTGAATGAAAAACTGCTGGTGACCTTCTACCGCTGCACCATAGGAGCATTTTACACTACTATGGTTTGCCTCTGCGAGGACTGGTGACTTAAAACAACAATTAAAGCCGAATTAAAGTTAAAACCCCATAGTTAAAATAAAACTGACCCCCAGAGAATCAGCACAGCCCGGATTGTGAAAAGAGCCCGGTCTTCAAATCGTGGCAGAAGGTGCAGAGATCGGGGGCCAACCGGAGCTCCAGCAGAAGAAGATTCCACAGAGTGGGAGCCACCACAGTGTAGGCCCTCCCCCGGGTCGCCGCCAAGCGACATGGAGTTGCAGACGGCACCCCGAGGAGACCCCGTCTGTGCACCCATACAGGGCAGTTGGTATTTGATGCTGGGAGGAGTCGTTCTCGTAAATAACCTGGACCCGTGCCATGCTGGACTTTGAATGTTAATACCAAAACCTTGAATCTCACCCAGAGGGCAACCAGAAGCCAATGTAGGTCGCGAGGGGGTGTAATAGGGATATCGGGAAGCTCCCATCACTACCGTGACGCGTTCTGCACCAGTTGAAGCCTCCGAGTGGTACACAAGGGCAGTCCTAGGTAGAGAGTGTTACAGTAGTCGAGTTGGGAAATGACGAGTGCCTGAGTGACTGTGCGCAGGGCATCTTGGTCCAGGAATGGGTGCAACTGGTGAACCAGCTGGATCTGGGCAAAGGCCCCCCTGGCCACAGCCCTCACCTGCTCCTCCAATTTGAGCCGTGAGTCCAGGAGGACCCCCAGTGGCACAGTGGCAGATAGGAAAGCACTCCAGAGGGTTAATGTCATTGCCCAGAAGATCATTGGTTGCCCTCTCCCCTCTTTGGAAGAGCTTTATAGTCCCGCTGCCTTAAGAAAGTTCAAAACATTCTCAAAGATCCATCTCATCCTGGGAACCCTTTTTTTGAACTATTACCATCTGGCAGATGGTACAGAATAATAAAAACAAGGACAAATAGGCTGAAAAACAGCTTCTATCCCAGGGCAGTATCTCTTTTGAATTCTGCTGTATAGTGCAGTGTTCGCATGGTGTTGGGGGTTTTCGGTTCAATGTGTGGAGGGTGAAGGATGTGTGTTTGTATTTATTTTCATGGTCATGGTCATGGTCAAGATGTGCACTGAAGATGGTGTTTGATTTTGTTGTATGAGGTGCAATGACAATAAAGTAAATTAAACTAAACACACACAAGAAATACCCCTCCGAGGGCTTCCAGTGCTATAATTTGATTTTTTTTAAGTCATAATGGCATCAACTATGGTTTGGCCACAATTAATCAGAACTAAGGTGCTGATTCTTCTGCTTTATGAAGCCAGCTCCAAATCTAAGACAAGAAAGCACTGGAAGCAATATAATCTTAGTTCTTATGCTGTGTGTTCCTCAGTGTCATGCCCCTGGTGGAGACTGATTCTGAGGGAGAGAAGGAACAGCCGACAGGGAGTGGAAGTGTGACTCTGGAGGTTGTGGAGGAGGTTGGGGAGGGGCAGAGGCCGGCTGAGCAGTCAGAGGAGGACCCAGGCCCACCCCTATCCATCCTAGGGTATGCAGGGAGGAGAGGATAAGGGGGAGACGTGGTCTACTCAGGAGGAGAGGGCCTTGATCCTTTTCATGGGCTGCAGGTGTGAGAACTACATAAGTGTTTGGACCTGCGTTGTGGCAAATGCTGGAGACAAAGCATGTTTTATTTTGGTTTGAGGTTATCCTGGTTGGCATCCTTCCAACAGACTGTGCCTTGTTATCTCCTTGAATTTGATAAATACTTCTCCTGTTCCGTTGTGGAAATTTCATCATTGTAGTTTGTTGGGTTTTTATTTTCACCTCTATCTGCTCATTAAATTCGGACTGTATTACTTTCTTTTGAAGACTGTTTTTGAGTACGTTTTATCTCCAACTGAGAATTATTGAACAGTGGGGCCAAGTTGGAAGCATTAAAGGACATTTATTTACATTTTGGATTTTGTTACGTTTGTGTTACACTCTGGGTCATCACACTCAATGTGCACGTATAACGCTCTACTTCAATTGGAACTAGGTTTGGTCTCCACAGGGGCTTATATGAGATCCTACTGATTAAAATGTTGGCTAAAATTAGCCCCTTTAGATGGTTCTTTAGCCCAGATAATACTTTTCTTTCAAAAGTTTATTTCCTTTTGAAAGAAAAGCATAGGTTGGACTTGAATTATTTTGGCCCTTTGTCTCATTCATTAATAAAATCAAGACCCATGAGGTCTTTCCTATAGGCCATAAAAGTGCATTCTGGAACTGGACCTGCAGAGATAGGAGCAAAACCCCTAATTGTCTCAGTAGTGGCCTCTGTGGTAGAACTTTTCTCTTTCCCTAATTATTTTCATATCTAATTTGCCCACAGCCCCACACAGAAGAGGATTTTCATTATCCAGACTCAACATGTCGCCATGGTCTTAATAATGCACTGCCATTAGACTTGACTCTGAACAGATGGGATGATGAAGACAGTTTTGCATGTACTTCTTCACTGTCCTTTTTATCAACCATGGCACACTGAATTATTTATGTTCCTATTAACCTCTCACTTGGGCTGGGCTGGTGAGGAGAACACTCTATTTTGTTATCAGTCAAGTCTATAGAAACACCCATAAGGGTCACCACATTTTTTTTTCTTTGACAATTGCTGTGAGAAGATTCTGGATTCAACATTGGAAATGACTCTGATTTTTATTTTTGCCCTCACGGATTCTAATTCTATTAACTTCTCAAGCACAATTCTTGTTTTTATTAGACTGTTTTGTGATATGTTTGATGACTTCACCATTGACTTTCTTGTTGCAGGGCCTGCCCTCTGTTGCACCATCTCCCCAGAATTTCATACTGCTGATGGTGTTCAAAAATTGTTGAAAAATTGGCTTTGCTCCCAGCTCTGGGGGTAGGATAGCTGTTGAGCTCTTGTTGGTTTGTCCTTGACAGTGTTTTTCAAAGTGTTTTATATTGTCCTTCTGGGTGTTTGAGAATTTTCGTGATTTTCATGTGTTCTTATTTTTTAACTTATCATATAAACCACTCACAGTCAACAAACAAACAAACTTTAACTGAAAAAACATATTTGCTCAAACTAGTTTTTCTCCTTTATGTTGTTATTCCAAATTCATGGATAATATGGAAGGGATATTGGTTCAGAAAACAAATATTAGGAGCCATGGTAGCACAATGAGTAGAATGCAGTATTGCAAGCTAACTCTGCACACAATCAGGAGTTTGATTCTAACTGGCTCATGGTTCATTCAGCCTTCCATCCTTCTGAGGTTGGTAAGATGAGGCCCAGATTGTTGGGGACAATAGACTGACAGAGAATTCTGTAAAGCAGAGGTCCCCAACTGTTGCAGCTTGGTGGCCCAGCTGGGGAGGGGAGAGAGGAACTGGGCTGCATGAGCAACAGACCAATGTGCACACACAGCTCAACTCACACGGATGGTGGGCCGACACACATTCAGACAATTATTATAGCATATCATCCAATAATAATATTGCTTGCTAATTTGACTGTTCATTTACTGAGCCTGTTTCCTGATATACTTCACTTAGTCATTGGACAGAGAAAGTACTGGTAAGTATGTCAGGTAAACTCCAAAACAGAACTGATTGACCTGACCAATTAGTACTGAAGGAATCATTTTAATTCAAACAGACCCAGACTTTCTAGGGCCAAACTAATTTTCCCTGATGAATTAATTTATTACAAACTGCCAGAGAATTAAGTGCCCCTTCTGAAATCTACAATTGAGATGAAATCTTAGAAAGGCTCCTGAGTTACATCTCTGTGGCCATTTTGATTTTCACCCTTGTGGTTCCATGAGATATGAAAAAAGCTCAGCCTTTGGGTGAGAGTATAAGTACTACATGAATCTGTCAGTCAGTTCCAGCCTATATCACCAAGGACTTTTATTTTATCCCCCCTCCTCCAGAGATTAAAAAAAGTAGAAGGAAGGAAGAAGGAAATGATTAACTGAGAGGACTAAAACATGGTAATCACCCAACAAACCCTTAGAAAATATGCTATCAACACCTAATGGTGATAATGAGAAAGGGAATCATTACTAACCTGTGTCATATGAACAGGGGCATTGGAGAGAATAGAAAACTGTACATGACAAACATTTGTACTGTGGCTAACTTAATTTCAACTGCTTTTTAAAAATTAAATGCAATGATGCAGACATTTCCTAACTGAAAGGAGGACCAATGGAGATGGGAAGACTCCTTAGCATTTTCTCTTCCTATAGTATCCCTCTTCAAAATTCCCTCATCCAAACCGTCTCCCTCTAAAAACAGCATTTCCATCTGTGCGAGTAAAGATTTGATTTTGAGAGGGAAAACTGCCAAGAGAGAAGCAGTTCATCCCCTCACCATTTCTCTGCCCAAACTGACAGCCTCCTGCAGATCTTTTTGCACTGGTAAAACTGTTGAGAGACGTTATGCCTAGGTTAGATAATGTTCAATTTATCCTTGAAATCCTTAAACTTCTCATGGAGCCATCCTCCTGTGTAGCCCTTTAGATCTTAAAGTCAGCTGAGAGTTCCAAAGTTGAGAGATGGCAATAGCAGATGAGGGGAAAACAGGCTTGATAGATGATAAGACCATGAGGAAAAAGCCATTGTAATATTCTTCAACTTCTCTTCTAAAATCTCTTTCACTGGTATTTTTCAGTAGCAGCCAGTTACAAGTGAACCATTGGGTATCTCTTTCCATCCTTTCATTTTCTACATGGACTCTTCTATCATATGGAAGAGATGTTCTAAGGTGGAAAGGTCAAATGCCTTTCAACAACCAGATTAAAAAGAAAAGAATTTTAAAAGAGAGAGACAAAGAGTCGTTTAAAAATATGAAAGAAAAGAGGGAGAGAAACAAACATCAAATAATAATATAAAACTCAGCCTTTTTCTTCTCTATCCTGAATGTATGCTGGTGTGGTGCTTAGGGGATTAATCTCTTAAAAAATAAGTGCCATGTGAGTAGACAGGCAGTGATTAAGGTTTTAACTGATCAGTCTGCATCTGACAGCGAACCAGCTATTATCTTAACGGAATCAAACGAACATTCAGAGCCTCTCCTCAGCCCCAAACATGAAAGGAGATGTCATCCGCTGGCAGTTGGCAAGCTGCAAAGGGAGGGGAAAAGGGAGAGAGAAAGGAAGAGAGGGAAGGTAAAACTAGGATGAGAAAAAAAATGAATGAGTGGAAAAGGTAAATGGCCAGAGACAGATCAGGTCTGGAGGACTGAAAAGAACAGGTAGAATTTTGGTGTTGGTATCCTGGGGGGCGGGCAAAACAACATGCAGATTCCCCTTCTGCTCACTGGTACCATTGGCTAATTTTAGACTCTTGATAAAATGAGTCTTAAGGCAGAGGATGGCTTACAATGTTGAATGAATGAATAAACTTTATTACGGTCTTAGACCAGCAATAGACACCACTATTTACATATACATAAAGATATTGTCATTATAATACATTACTAGTAGATAATAACATCCCTATTAAGAAAATACGTGTTCTCAAACAATTAGGGTCACTCCCTAGTTTATATTAGTGGAGATCCAATAAGTATGTGTGTAAATATCATTTTCCAAAGATGGTTCTATCCACAAAAATTGTCATAAACTGACCGCTATAATTCTGTAACCAGTTTTTTCCTTGTAGACATTGCAGCAACACAGAATTTTGCTACTACACTGGTAATACCTGGGTTTGAATCCTGGAGGAGAAAGTCTACATAAAAATTGTCTGCCCTCCCTGGCAATCTCTCTAGTAAGGGGAGAATATACAATGACCTATAAACTCTGTATAGCTCACAGTACAATAAAACATGTGAGATATCTTCAACTTCTCCTTTACCACATATACATACCCATTCTGCTATTGGTGTTTTCTTATACCTGCCCTGAAGAAGTGCTGATGGGAGAATATTGAATCTGGCTCTAAAGAAAGCTATTCTTACAATGTTATTAGATTTAGAAGAATTCCAAATGCTGAATCAAATCAGACTATTTCAGAGTGATCTTAGTTCTCTAAGGCAGGCTGGGATATAACTTTTATTTTATTTTGTTACTATGCTACCAGTTGTGGGATTATGAATGGCATATTATTCATTTATGTTTCAAAATAGATACCTGCATTTCATTGTTAAAAAGCAAATCCCGCAATGGGAAACACTTCTTTTGAAGCAATCAGTACCAAGCCTGGATTCAGCACATCCACAGAATTTCAGTCCTTTCTAGTTTACCTACTTACTTGCTAAATAAATTCAGTTTTAAACAGTATTTCACCTTTCTATTCTCATATAAAAACAATACTAAGGTAAAAAAAAAGAGGGAAAAGGTTTGAATGATTGGTTTATAGAATGGCTTTCCATACAGTTCTTTAGAAGAGAAATGTTGAATGGTCTATAATTCTTTACCATATACTTCTCGGTGTTCAATTATTATTACCATTATATCCTGCCTTTCTATTCAAAAGGTACTTAAGAGCACTCCAGAGGGCATTCTTTTCATTTGAGCAGCAATGTTTAAAAAGCCTTGGCAGAATCAGCATGAAATCAATTATTTGTAGATCGTGCATCTTCCTGATCTTGGAATTTTCCAGTTTGTTCCTCAGTGATACTTTTAATCCATGCTCTGCTCTTTCCTTTGTATGTAGTTTTATTTGTTTGTATTGTCCCTTAGTTTGTCCTATGTCTTATTAGACTTCAGTTGCATTTGCAACATCTCCTCTTTCCACCTTACCATTATTATATTTTTGCCTTAATTTAAAAAAAAAAAGGCTCATGTTTCTAATTGGATTTTGTGTTTGTTCATTGGTACCTTTGTGCATGTATTGCTTTAATTTTACTGCTCTATCTCACTGTAATTTGTTCATTATTTGTAGGTCACTTATTTTGTTAGATGGGTTGTGCTTTAATTCTATTTTAAATGTACATTTCCATGACATGCCAAACTAGGCTAGTGGGGACTAACCTGTGGACTAGTAATCACATCCACTTCATATGCATGCAATTGTTCCTAATCCTGAGTGAAACTACTCACAAACAATATTTGTTTATAGCTTACCTTGACATACAACTGCAGTGTGACAGGGAGTTCCACACCTATCCTTTAATTTGTAAGGTTTCATACCTAAGGACAGCTCTCAATTTTCTATTGTACATAGATAGCTTAAGAAACAATAGTGTGAATTATTGTCAACTATTCTAAAGTTCTAACAATTTATGTTGTATAACATTCCATAAATTTATCTATCTGTCTCTTAGCAGGTTTTTATGCCATTAAAGGGACAACTTTGCCTATGCTATTATTATTTTTTTTTAAAAAAAAAGTGGCGGGATTTTTCTTTTAAGTGGCATCACCATTTAAAGGTGTACTAAAATCTCTACAATTAGTTATTTGAAATTTGGTTGGCTTTATAACATCACCAGGTTTATCAAATTCTTTGGAAAAGTAAACAATACTGTATTAGCTATTCATGAAATTGCACTGATAATCACATTTCAGTTTTCCAAAATATGCTTCTCTTTGCTTTTGAAGGCGATTAGATACTGTGGTTCTCAAATCAACTTGAATCTATTTGTTCTGTTTTCCATATTGCCAAATCAGAGTTTGAACATTTTGTGGTTGACACTTGCCTCTGGTATCACTGATAGATATGATGGAGTTCTGTGAACTGAGGATATTCTTATTCCCCAGCCAATATTATCCAAATGACAAATTTCAACTGTTTCATTAAAATGAAAATAATTTGTGGTTTAACACCAATTTACCATTTTTGATTTTCTTTTGTCACTATTACATGTTTCCCAAATTAATTATATTTGTAATGAGAACAAGCCCTTCCTTCCTTCCTTCCTTCCTTCCTTCCTTCCTTCCTTCCTTCCTTCCTTCCTTCCTTCCTTCCTTCCTTCCTTCCTTCCTCCTTCCTCCTTTCCTCCCTGCCTCCCACCTCCCTCCTTTTCTTCATTCTTTTGAAATTGGAGCACTGAATACTATGTAAAATGAACATCTGTATTTTGATAATCTTGATTTACTAGAATAACATCTGTCTGTCCATCTTCCCAATCAATACATAAATACCTACCTACATATAGTATCTATCATAGATTGTTAAATGGTTATAAGATTAAAAGAAGAAAAAAATATTTCTGTTGAATTATTCTCTTTACTTTTTTTTTTGCTTTTTTACTCCTTATGATTTACTGTTTGCTTCTGAAAAGCTGTGGACATCTCTGCCTCCCTGGCCTTTCCCACACTCACGGGACCTCCTGCTGCCAGAGTCTCCTTTAAACCAGGGAGGTCTGGCACTCTTGAACCTGAGGTTGAAGATGAGAAAGAAAGAAAGAATGGCCTTCAGGCCAGGATAAGAAACCAGGGCAACAGACTCTTAAAAGTGATAAAGGGGCTTTATCTAGAAGCACTTAAACAAAACCCACAAGAGCCAAGAGAGGAGTCTCTGTCAAGTACCAGCCATGGCCATAGGGGAAACCACAAATCCTTGACACAATAAAAGATACTTCCTTTATATTGAGCAGTTGGTGGAAACAGAGCAGTCCACTGTAGGTCAGGCAGGCCCTGGCAAGCTATCCCTGGCTTTCTTACCTTGGCTGTGAGGTTCTAATTCAATGAGCCACTTAGTCTGGAGGGCAAGAGTCAATGGGCATTGTTAGTAAGCTGCAGATGTGCAGCAGAGTAGTAAGGGATGATGCAAGACGGTTATTACTTTTTTGTTTCCTTAGCTCCTTGTTCACTGTCTGTACCCACTTGTGGTCATATCTTGCCTTTTATCTTAACAGCAAGCTCTTCTGTGCAACAACTATTTTTGTTCTGTGCCTGGGGCCAATAAAGAGATAATCTCCTGGTACAGAATGCTGAAAAGTACTGGGGAATTGGTTAGGAGTACCTGGTTGGTTAGAAATGAAGAAAGTAAAATCCTCTTTCTAGGGATGATCTTTTACCCTTATCACCAGTAAATGAAGTTCAATAGGATTTCATCCCTCCAGTCCATGATCTACATTAATTTGTAACCTCTGCTTTTGAAAAAGTAAATACTGTATACAGAAGTTCTTAATTTTGGAGGGCAATTGTGCGTTTTGGACCATGTGAAATTCAGTGCACTTTTGAACATTTGAAATTTCTTTTTACTAACTCTATGTGAAGGCAATATTGCAAAGCCTTTATTTAAAAGACACTGTCTTTTATCTATGGGAATTTCTGGATTATATATCATCTCCTATGTAATAATCCTAATGTGGTTGAGGATAGGATAGTTGAGTTTTCTTAACAAGGAAGAATGACAGATTAGTAGCTGGTGAATACCTAACATCATTCAAGCTAAATCTCCTCCATTCCAAAAATGTGGCTGCAATTTGTAAACAAAAAAAACCTATATAATTTAGAAATGCAACAATTCAAATTTGCAGTAATTATACATTTAAATTTGGGCCTAACTTAACATGTAGTTTGGGCCACAACTATGGCCTCTGTGGTTGAGTAATATTGTGTAAGCCTCCAAAGACAGAGTAATATTCCAAGTATTGGTATCAAATCACAGTTTGTCCATTCTGTATTTTGTAAACCAGTCTCAAACTGGCTTCAGCTTCCAATTTTGGTAGCTTGCCATCATTCAGCATGGTAAGCCTGTATTGTGCTTCCAATATTATAGCATAGCATTCCCTTGACATCTGTTCACAGATCAGCAGAGATATCTACAGAATCCATCAGCTTCACCAGAATGATAAAATCAGTACTGGAGCATGATGATGCAAGTTCCACCCTTATGTACATACTAATAATATTGTGACACATGTATGAAATGGGCACAGCTTGTTTAGGTAGCTCTTGCTTAGTGACCACAATTGGGAACAGCAATTTGTCAGTAAGTGAAATGGTTGCTAAATGAAACTAGATTGTGCTTATGATCTTACTTCAGCTTTTCTTTGCTTTACAGGCCTGTCAAAGTTGTAAATGTGGGGATGGTCACAAGGTTACTTGCAACAGTGAATGGTCACTAAATAAATCAGTCATTTAATGAGGACTACCTGCATTGTGATGCTCATTCTTTATTTGCCCACCTTGTCCTTCTCAAACTTTTACTTCTAAAAGGATGTAAAATTTGCATTTGCAAATTATGCATACAGGTTTCCATACATTACCCTTTTGGATTTTCAATTGCATGCAGATGTGTGCAGGCAAATAAGTGAAGGGACAATACGGGCATGGAGCAGTTTCATCTTTCTTATAAAACTGAGCAGGCACCTTCTCTAGAAAGCCCCTTCCTCTATGGCTAGCCTAGGAATCAGCTTACTGATCAACTGCAGGCTTGTTAACCTTGTTATGAAGGGTTATTTATAGCTATCCTTTGAATCTTTCTGTTGAAAGCAATAGGTGATCATGTATAAAAACACTGAAGATGGTATAACTGAGCTTTAATTCCACCATTGTAGCTGATCAAATGTGTTTTGCAGGTTTCCTACTTAGTACAGAATGCGTAAAACTGGAAATAGTTGTGAGACTTGCAGGCATACATTCATGCCATTTTGATTTCCAACCTCAATTTCCTTCTGCAATCCCTCAAAATCATATCCTATACATTTCCCTAACCTTGGCTTGATTACATTTGTCATCCTAAGTGGATGGACAACAAAACTTTCATTACAACTACCTTGAATTAAAGATGTTCCCAAGAGCAAGGATTAAGACACAGCTTGAATATATTTAATAGATGTATAGATGTAAATTTTGATTCTGTATAGAGAGGAGTTTCTGAGCTGTTATTCCTACTTACTCTCCTTGATACTGTTGGCCCAATGTTACTGCGCCAGGAGGGTCTTTGGGACTTCCAGGGTCATGAGTGCCCATTATGGGGCAAGATTTATCATTGGCAGGTGTGCTGGAGGATGGTATATTATCCAGGATTATGAACTGTAACAGGATAATCTCTCTAATGTAATTCAAGCTCTTGACATGGCTTATGGCTCCTTAATGTACCTCAGACTGAAGAATTGCAAGAACATTCTTCCCCCTCCCTATCTTGTCAGCTCTTAAATGATTTAGACAATTGCCTGAAGCCAGATCTTGGCCTCCAGTCATAACTCAGCACCATTCAGTAAATATGAGGGCGAAAGAGTTTTCTCTGCCTTGTTCTTTCCCCACTGCATTTGCAGCTTATCTACCTTAAGAGGGAGACAGCATCTTGATTAACAGCATTTACCTGCTTTGCTATGGGTTTTTGGTCTACTTTTATATGTCCTTGACTTTTCAGAATTCACAGGGGTGTCACTCAAGATTTTTATATGAATGTCAAATTGTGCTTAGAGATATTGGCGCTTATGCATCATCATCAAGCAGTAGCAGCATGCAAAAGTAAGTTGGGGACTAGGTGTATGTCCCACAGGCCTTGTGCCAATTAGTTGCTGGATATTTTAGGTGCCCTGCCATTTCATCTAATGGAACAAATTAAAGAGGTCTATGTCATAAATTTAGAGAGCTACACAAAACACATGAATTAACATTTTACACAATGGCTGGGGAGTCAGCAGCTAGTCTAGTTTCCCACAGCTTTGCTTATATTTCCCATTCCTCACATTCTATGCCATTGGCTGAGGATAATAAAAGTTGTAGGTCAACATGTCAGGAAGGCCAGTGTTTGGAGAAAGTTGGCTTAAATCAACAAAGAAAATTACAGATCTTGGCATTTAGAATTAACTCTTCATTCTCTTTATTGATAAGCTTTAACAAAAATATTGTATTATTTTGTGGATAATGGTGCTTAATGGTGCTTAATGGTACAGATTTAGGTTTCACAGATACTGCTATTAATGTTGTGCTTGTTATAAGCCCACTGTTATTCCAAACAGTTTTTCTATAATTCTGTAAAATGTTTTTTTAATCAATTAGTATATTTGGTCTTGCAAACTTATATACCCCAGTTCTGTACCTATACAAATACTCCTCGACTTACAACAGCTCATTTTGTAACTATTCAAAGTTACAATGGCACTGAAAAAAGAGACTTATGGCCATTTTTCACACTTATGATTGTTCTGGCATCCCCACAATCACATGATTTACACTTGGATGTATGACAACTGACTGACATTTATGACAGTTGAAGGGTCCTGTAGTCAAGAGATCCCCTTTCTGACAAGCAAAGTCAATGGGAAACCAGATTTGCTTAACAACCATATTACTAATTTAACAACTACAGTGATTCATAAATATGGCAACGAAAGTCATAGAATAGGGCAAAACTCACTTAACAAATATCTCACTTAACAACATAAATTTTGGGCTCAATTGTGGTCATAAGTTGAGGACTTTTTGTAGTTTCATAATAAATATGAATCTAAGGACCATTTTGAAATTCTCTATCCCATGTTTTATGAATTATTATACTTAACCATACTACGGTACTATTGCACATTAATGTGTTAGCAAATGTGTTCCTAGTTGCATCTTATTGCTCTCAGTATGAAAAATTGAGAAATGTTGTAAATCTATGCTATAGGCTGTGGTGAACATAATTGCATAAATTCCAGTGTTAATTCCTGGATCTTTAGGAATTCAGCTTCTCTTTTTTCTATACAAGTTGGGGATAATACAGAAGCTCTGCACATATAGAAGTGGTAACTTTATAAAGTAGCTGCATACTACCAACCCACTGCCTTCTCTATAAGTTCCTTTAATTTGGGAAAGAATAGTAGGTAGTTGATAAAAGAACAATGTGGAACATAAGAATGAGAGTAAGCAGACATTTTAGACATGAGTCAGTATTATCATACGTCAAAATTCAAAATCGGGTAGAAAAGGGGATGGGTCTGTTTATGAATAACATGATAGGATAAAACATAGGATTTGCAATTAAACTGGCTTGATAGTTTAAGTAACAATTTAATTGTTGTAATGGATAACAGACAATAATCTGGCAATCTGATATTATTTGAATGGTTCTTGGTTAAAGAGTAGAAAGTGGGGTGGTTTTTTTTTAAAGTTTTGCTTTGCAAATGCTTGATTGTTAGAAAAGTTTACAATTTTAATAGTAGCAGTTCAAGCCTCTGTTTAAAATGCATTGAATTATATCCTATAGTTTTGTGAGAAGCTGATTATCAGAACTATATATGGAACTTAATGATGCATCACTTATTTTAACTAGTCTTGTATTCCTTTCCTCTTTGATACAGGAAATAGAGATGTCTGAAATACAGTCAGGGGTAGGGCCAAACCATTGCTGGATTTTGATGATGATTGCCATTTCCTTGTGTTGATGCATTTGGACAAGCAGTGATTAGTTTAAGATTTGTTCCATAAACATCCACAAGACTGAAGGTTTCATCAAAATGATGAAATGACTGTTGTGCTGTTGTGACACAAATTCTGTTTCCTTACCACATATCTGTGATTCATGAAGCATGAAAGGGCAGAGCTTGTGACATGAAGTTGCTTACATCCTTTACTTCTCTCTGTGGGGACCTCTGATAGGTTGCTTAGGTGCCCAGCTGGTGAATACCTTGTGTGCTCCATCATTTATCAAGCATTTCAGTTCCCACAGGATGAAGGCTAGAGCAGGTATGAATTATTGCATAATTTGCTGATGCACACATGACTTCATAGAACAAAATCCAAGAAAAGTCCATCTGCTGTCCATCTGATATTTTAACATTCAATCCCTATAAATCGTAGAGGACATGGTCTATGATCAAAGGTTCTGGGTAATATAATCCAAGACATATGGAAGATGCCAATTTGCCTAATTGTTCAATAGCTAATATAATGGAGAACCCAAGCCAAACCATAGCTATGGCATTCTCACTAGTGATACTTTAACTTGCCACCATTTTGGTTGAAGTTCAAAAGAGGCTCAGTCATTTCTGTGACAAGAGGACAGATGGGTGAGTAAGTGAGATTCTTTTCACACCACGAAAAGCAATTGGTGCTCTGGCAGATGCAAAGAATTGAGTCTTCCTCTTTTCTCATGCTGGCAGGTAGTTAAAATGAAGCAATTAAACCTCAGTGAAACATATGTAGATAAGTTGTGGTCACACACCACACTTTTCTAAATTTAAACTATATGTTGAGCCATAAACGAATTGGTTTTTTATAATATAAAGTTAACCAACATTGACACAAACTGAACTTAGCTTTGAAACAAATCTATTTCTGAGTTCTTTACTTGAACTGGTTAAGAGTTTTAAAGAATATAGCCATGAATAACTGAGTTGATAGAGGGCTGCTAGATCTGAATTCCTAGGCGAGGGAGTTTATATGTTACTGGTCTTTGAAAGAAAAATGAAAGAAAAGAGGGGAGCGAGTAGCTGCTAGCTAACTAGCTAGGTAGGCTGAAGAGCATTGACAGAGATGTGGATCTTATCATGAGAACTAGTTCAAACAGAACCAAAACAGAAAAATATTTTACTTTATTTTATTTATTTATTTGATTTGTCAATCGCTTACAAGGTAATAAGTGTTATGTATGCAGGTTTGAAATCATTGGTTAAGTTTGAATTGTTCTTGTAAAGTGTTGGAAATGATTGGTTTAGAAAGTGCGGGAAAACCCTGCACTCTGATTGGCTGTCAGATGCGGCTGCTGGCTATAAGTAGCAGCCACAGCAAAGCCAGTCGGGTCCGTTCTGAGCTGTAGTCACTAATAAACAAAAGAACTTGAAGCACTCCACGTCTGTCTCTTCATGCAAACTTAACACTGGTGACGAAGGTGGGATTCCCCTGAAGAGAAGGCAATGCGGAACAGAAGAAGAGCGAGATGGCTGAGCTGAACACGCCCCCAGCCCCGTTCGATCTGACGGCAGAAGACTGGGAGTCGTATGCAGATCGTTTCCAAATGTATTTGGAGGGAAATGATCTTGCTGCCATTTCTGAGCAGCGGAAGAGGGCGGTCTTCCTTACGTACCGCAGTCCAGCAGTTTTCAAGATGGCGAAGGCCCACGCGGGAGCAGCAGACGTGAAGGTAATGGCTTGGCCTGATCTGGAAAGGCTGTTAAGAGCCCATTACGCGCCACAAGTATCGTGCCTCATTAAGAGACACGAGTTTTACCGTCGTGATCAGGAGAAAAACAAAAGCATAAACAACTTTGTGACAAGTTTAAGAGACATTGGGGGTGCATGCGAATTCAACAGTTTAGAGGAGGCCATGCGCGATCGTTTCGTTTTAGGCCTTAAAGACAAGGTGCTGCAGAGCAAACAAGAATCAACCCCATGTGTAATGAGCCATTATGACAGGAACCATCCCAAAACCTGTCACAATGCCAAAATCCATCCTTACAAGTGGAAGATTGCACATCACGACCTGACTTGGGTGCTGACATTGGGCTGGAGATGGGTTGGGAGGAGAGACCAGATTCTAACAATCAAACAGGATCTTCTTTCACAGGAAGTCCAACTAGGGAAATGTCAACAGACACATTTCCTCTCTCACAAGGTGAGAACCTTAAAACATCTGAACCACGAAGGTCTCAAGCGTACGTAAGAGCCCCACCTATTTAAAAGAATACATTAGATAGGTTGGGGTTTGGTATGGACTGAACCTAGTGGGGTGTGTGTGTTATGTATGCAGGTTTGAAATCATTGGTTAAGTTTGAATTGTTCTTGTAAAGTGTTGGAAATGATTGGTTTAGAAAGTGCGGGAAAACCCTGCACTCTGATTGGCTGTCAGCTGCGGCTGCCGGCTATAAGTAGCAGCCGCAGCAAAGCCAGTCGGGTCCTTTCTGAGCTGTAGTCACTAATAAACTAAAGAGCTTGAAGCACTCCGCGTCTGTCTCTTCATGCAAACTTAACAATAAGTATAAGGGTAAATATAGTTATGAATACATGAAATGAATATAAATGCCCTCATGTTGCTTAAAAGAGAAAACGGGCTCATGGACACAAGGCATGTATGAATGTCTGTGTAAGAAGGAGGGTCGTCTTGAAATCTAGGTGATTTGCAAGTCTTGTTGAAGCATGACGCCCTCTCTGATCCCTGGACTGTAGGCCAGCACACCATCCAGTGAAATTTAGGCAGCTGTATTTACTGTTGCTATTTGTTGTTGCCCTGGCAGCTCCCTCCAGTGTGAATTTTCTGTGTCACTGGCTGAGAGGATTCTGAGCAGGTTTTCTGATTATGTGTTTTTTTGTAAAACAAAGAGTGTGTCTGTCAGGGAAGGGTGTGGGAGAGAGCTTCTTGCTGGTGCCCTTAACTCCTTAGCTGCTGGGCTGCTGGGGATGGAATGGTAATGCAAGTAAAATTAGTCAACAAATCACTCCTTTATTACTGATTCAGTGAGGCATTATAGTAATATTATGATAGAGACAAAGGTTTATGGACTTTTGGAGCCTTGGACATTTGATAAAAAAATAATAACCTGCCATCTTCGTAGTTCTATAAAACTATGCTTAAGATTCTTACTGTTGATGTAATATCGACTTGCATGTGTGTGTGTGTGTTTTCTGAATCTCATAGCTTAAAGCTGATCACTTTTGAATAGTCATAATGGGAATAGGATAGTACTAAACAGGTGGGTATCACTAGTAATAAAAATAATGGATTCAGTATTAAAGATACAGAATTCACTAGGAAGACAAGCCACTCTGTAATTAGACGGATGAAATGACTTCTCTTTTGATACGAATTTATGGTACATATACTAGAAAGTAAAGAAAGAATGTGGCAAGAGCACACTGCTTCCAGGAGTCTTGCTAGAGAAACTGCATGGTTATTGTTAGAGCTGAGTTTGATTTAAGGTTGTTTTGATATTTTAAAAGATAACAAGTTCCCTAATATCATAACAATGCTAGCAGCCTTAATAATAATTACCTATATTTCTGTCATAAGTCTTGGACCATTTTGGGAAAAAGAAATTTAGCATGGAATAACTGAGATCAGCCAACTATCTGGATTGTCTTGTGCCAGGCAGAAGTCCAACAGACTTCCAGGAAGTCCGATTGCCTTTTCTCTTTCTTTTAAATAAGCTGTATTTCTCTACAAATCCATTATTAGAAAACACAATCCAAATATCATTCTTCTTGTGGTTCAACTAAAATATGTCCTGTCATTGTAAGTTGCATGCATGTTGTGGGCAATTTCAGAAATAGTTACCAGGGAGATGGGTGATTAAGAAATATGAAATATAAATAAACAGTGTTAAGATTTACCACAGCTATTGCCACTACTATTAAAATCTGATGTTGTAGGATTGAGAGAATATGACCAATCCAACATTACCAGTGAGTTCTATAGCAAGGCTTAAAGTTGGATCTTCCCAATCCAACAGTATGACACTACATCATGCTTTTTCCAACAGATTTTGAACATTAGAGATGTATCAAATAAAACAGAATTTCCTCCCTCAATATCTTCAGCCAAAGGTAATATACCTCTTTAAAATCCATTGTATTACAGTATAAATTACAAGTCTCTAGTAGTTTTCTCCATATTATGTTTATAGCAATTTTGAAAGGATATTGTTAGTTACAGTACTTTTATGGTATTGGTTATTGGTTGTTTTAGATGATAATTCTCCCTAAAAGTTACAGTAATGCAGCTTACCTGATCTTATTAATTCCTCCTTTCATGTTCTTCTTAAAGAAGCTGGTTTAGAAAATCTGGACACCTCCATGTCTAGGCCAACACTGCTAAACTTTTGTGGTGTTCTACTATGTTTCTTCCCAATGAAATAGAGACTGCCCATTGATATAACTGTATGAACCTTCCCTGACAGGTAATAATAACCCTATTACTTGTCTTTAACTATGAGTTCACTCCATTAACTTCTCATAGCTCATCACTACCCCAGCAATTCCCCTTCATGCACTCATTCCACCTCTTTCAAGAGGATAGCTCTTTTAAAGCTCAATGCATCACATGATATAATTGCCAGTTCAGGCTTTTTAAAACCATTGCATGGGATGCCACAAGTAGTCTGCTATTCACAAATTATTTGCTGAAGAGCATAATTTGAATTGAATGCCTACATTTTTATTACTCTCACACCTTGATATATAACCAAAGTGTAATTTATTGGGGATGACACCAAGATTATAGTATTGTATTTCAAAGCACTACAATTGAACAGTGTACAGAAAGATGAGCTATCAATCAACAGATAATAAGAATGGCAGCAATAGTCACAAATAAGCAGCATACAACTACATGTGGTGGCAATAACCGAAAGGGCATTGCCAGAAATTGCCATCATAGAAACATTTTTCTAGCCAAGCAGAATATATTAAAAGGAAGATGAAAATTACATCTGGAAAAATAAAATTAAAGAAAAACCCTGTCTCAGGTTATTTAACTAAAATAACAGCTCAAATAAAATGCCTACCACATGTTAGAAATGGCAGAGGAAAATTTAGAAGGATTCAGGTGTAGTTAAATAATAGGGAAGAAGGCTATGGAAACAAAGAAAATGCCCAGAAGAAAATAAGGAAGAGAACCTAAACTCTGGAATATCTAAATTGACAATAGGACATGTCAAGAAATAAGCTGAAGGACAAAGTACCCAAATGACAAAATGTCAAAGTCTCTATGCCAGAAGAGATTTAAAACGTAAAAACACAAATCTTGCTCACAGAGAACTAAAGGATACTTTAGTATTTGATACAGCCAATCAGTACTTTCTTGAAAGTACTGATTTTAAGGCTCATTCAACAGGGAAGGACCCATATTTTTCCCCTAATTGCCCTTACTCATGGAATAAATATGAACTGGTAAATATTTTTTTCCACCATGTCCTCAGGATATTCTCTCCTGATGTTGCCTAATCCATAGTTGAGGCAGATTAAAGTCATTGTAAGATGCTTTACTTTGAAAGTAGTGATTTTGCTCTTCTTCTGACCTAACACAATTTTTTGCCATGGATACAATCTGGCATTAGCCAATTGTTTATTTATTTGTTTAATAGATTTATATTCTGCCTTTCTTTTGATTGCTGATATGGTCAGGAATCTTCTTAGTAGCTATTGGCTATGGTGCTCCCTGACCAGCCGCAGTGTATGTTCTGTAATATGTACACATAGACAAGTATGGGAATATAAAAACATAGTAAAAGGGCAATCCTACATATAACAAGTGCATCAGAAAATATAGAAAGGATAAACTCACTGGTCTAGCACCATTTTAACATTGTGAAGAGGGATGCAGTATTTCACCCTGTCCTCTCCTTTATGATAACTTCACTTTAGGATGCATCAATACTTACATTTTTCACTGTTTCTCTGCAGGTGCACCTGGTATTCCAGAGCCTGCCATTTAGGCTCTGGCCTCCAGAATTGTTGGCATTGCTGCAGATGAGAAAAAGAAGAGTATTCCTCCTAGACTACATAGTTAAGAATATTGCAAGGCATTCAGGTTTTACATGAATTCGAGAGATGATTTATCGGACCACCTATAAGTCTGCTGGGAGATCTCCAAGATATGCTAGGTTGCCAAGAACTGAATGGATGTTCTTGATCAAATGCTGAAGGACCTGGCACAGTTGTGTGCCTTCTCTGTGGTGGAATGACAACTCAGGTGGTAATTATTACCTGCCAATAGTTTGAGTTGTGTGGGACAATCAATCTTTCGCTTGGAGAGCAGACTCATGAGCAATATCCAGAATAAGCATTTCATTCATGAGTTTAACCACGTCAAACATAGAACCTCACTCACAATGTAGCCATAATCACAAAGCCCAAGAATCTTATGCCAGCCACAAATAGAGACACATTGTTGCTTAAACACAGCATGCCTTAGCAAAGACAATCTCTTACAGCCATGTGTGCTAGCAAAGTCCAAGGATTGTGTTACTACCCAGGAGATTCCATGGGATCAGGACTAGGCCAGGAGAAAGAATATGCACATTTCTTGAAACAAGTGTGACATGAACCAGTTTTTGGGGGCAGTCAACTGCCACTAAAAAGGGCTAGGACTGTTCTATAGGCAAGACTCAAAGCAGACTCAAGGTAACTTAGAGATAAAATAAGGACAAGGCATCCATGGATATATTCTCTGAAATTGTTTTCTGGACATACAGCAGCCTGGCTGATAGGTCACAGGTAAGGAGGACGGCTTACAAGAAATATTGGGGTGCTCCCTTTTGCTTTATCTTCCATATTTCTTGTTCATTTTGACAAGTTATTAAACTGACATTCTAAGGATTCATCCACAGTGATTCCATCCCACTTTACCCTGCCTCATACTAGGAGAAATGATTGGCAGTTGTTGCTTTTTTCACTGACTAGTAATGCCTGGTGGGAAGAGGAATGAAGACAAATCCCTTTCCTTAACATGGCCTGAAATTTCTTATACAGTGCCAACCCTTTTTGCCAGCCTTGCTACTGTTGCAGAATGGAGACTGGCAATGGGGTGGCACAATTTATACCAACATATTCTTCTGAAAATTGATGGATTATACTTTTGCATGGCCATAAGGATCCTTAACTTAATGACTTTCAATGTTTAGGGCTGTAGCTGTCATTATCATTTGAACAGGTTGAGAGCTACAGTCCAAGAAGTACTCCAAGACTGTTACTTCTGGTGGTAGATTTGGCATGGCCAATCTAAAATAAAGTTTTATTTTCACATAAGTAAGTTTACAGTTAGAACAAATGTTCTTTGCTCTTAAGAAAAGAAGATATTTGCCAGCTCAGAGGAAACCCTCCCTCCCTCCCTGTTTGGAAAATTAGGAGTCTGGAAGGAACTTTTTACTAAGTGAGATCACAGGCAAAGCTTCTTCTTAGAAAGTTAATTCTTTCGAATTATTGACTTTTGAATTTATTGACTGTTCAGCTTTGTTGTACCCCACCCAAAGTAACTTGTGTGATGAGATAGGTGGCTATATAAATTAGACAAATAAATAAACAATTATTTTAGCCAGCAAGAATGAACAAGAAATAAATTGAGAAAAGCTAATTTAATAGATTAATCCTTTACCAATAAAACTATGTCAAAAGTTTTTCTTCCCTTTTTTCATTTGTATGTCTGCATGGAATTAAGATATTTCCTGCAATATAGAAAAAGTGACAAATATATTACAGTTGTGAATCTTCATGCTAATTTTGGAACAGCAATAGGAATAGCACTTAGACTTATATATTGCTTCACAGTGCTTTGCAGCCCTCTCTATGCAGTTTACAGAGTCAGCATATTTCCCCCAACAATCTGGGTCCTCATTTTACCGACTTTGGAAGGATAGAAACTGAATCAACCTTGAGCCTGGTGAGATTCGAATTGCCAAACTGCAGACAGCTGGCAGTCAGCAGAAGTAGCCTGCAGTACTGCATTCTAACCACTGCACCACCACCATTCTTCTCAACATTCAAATACTAGAAGATACAAAGGATAAAAAATGGTTCTGTGTAGAAGCTGATTTCAAATCACAAGGGAACAAAAAAACTGGAGGAGCCTTATTTTCTTTTAATAGGCATTCTGTGGATATTATGTAATTGTATTGGAAAAAGCTGACTTCATAAATTTTACGCATAACTTTTTCTCAGCTTAAGGTCTACATTTCAACAGCTTACAAGAGGGTGGGTCTAAAGGTAGGGAAGATCATAAAACAGTTGATATGGACAAAAATGAAATTAATGTTCTAAGCTCAGGTCGTCCCAAAGGTGCTTTTTCAAGAGGCAACTGGACTTTCTGGTTTTTCTTTGAAGACGTTTCATTTCTCATCCAAGAGCTGAGCTTCTATAGACTTTTAGCTATACAATTTATGATGAACACCCTTTGAATGGTGTGGGAGCAGGAATGGATTTCCAGAAAAAAATTGCAGACTACAGGAACCAGGAGCACTACTCAGGTGACCCTGAGGGGACAGATAAACCTCCAAGTGCTTCAACAACCTGCTAAAAGGATGCAGATTGACAGCTGTCTGCAAGGAATATAAATCCTTCCATTCCCCACCATCCTGTCAGAGTTAAAAAAGCTTCTTGGATGAGAAGCAAAACATCTTCAAAGAAAAACAAGAAAGTCCAGTTGCCTCCTGAAAAAGCCCCTTTGGGACAACCATGACCTGGATGACTGAGAATCTATATAGACTTTTAGTGCACCCATATTTTTCTAAATATACTCTCAGCCAGTCCTTGAGTATTGAAGATTGTCTTTAAATGAATCCAAACTCCAGCTCCTCTTTAGGACAATGATGGTTTATTCAATATAGCATCAAACAACAAATACTCTAATCAGGCAAGAATGGCTAAAAGACAGGCAAGGTTAGAGTTGGGTTTGAGTTTGCTTCCTTTCCTTTTATCACCATTATCATGAAACACACCCCACCACACCCAGGCCTATATGCACCACACCCAGGCCTATATGCAGTTCTAATTCTGGCCACGCCTAACCCATTATCCCTAAATGCTATTAACCCTATAACATGTCTACATCCCTACCCTATTCTGACCCTCACTAACTGATCCCCACCTTCATCATGTTTTAACCTAAGTCCTAATTACCACCTACATGTGCCTTAACCCCCTTTAACAATATGCACCACATCAATAAAGAGCCAGTTCCAGCAGCTCCACAGTTGTTGCAGAATCCATCCTGCAGCCCTGCAGTTGTTGCAGAATCCATCCTCAGCTCTGCTGAGTCATTCCAAAGCCATCTGCCAGCACACAAGCAGAAATACAGATCCGGCAGCAGCAGAGATAAGGTGACATGGCCAGCTGACTTGTTGTGAGGCATATTCGAGCTGACGGGCTCTGGGTGAACTCAGAGCCCGACATATACAAATAACAAAATAACAATGGCTAAACTACTGCTTACAGCATTACAGTGTTGCGGGTAGAAGCTGAACATATTGTGCTAGGCATGCTGTTATTAAACTGTGGTTTGTATAATCAGTGTTTATTTATATAAACCATAATTGGTAGGATTTTTTACAAATACTGTAGTGCTGATGTGCAAACTATGGTTTATAAAGCAGAGTAGCTGGATTAACACAGCATGCCAATATGAACCAAGCAAATCACATTATGGCATGAAGGAGGCTAAAGATTTCACAACTACCAAGCCTGCTTAACAGTTTAGTCACCTCATTTTTCAAATGCTTTTCAAGAGAAGCCACACACACAGTGCATTAAAGGAACGGTGTCAGGTTACAGGTATGATAGAGTTATCTCAAAATGTTTCAGAATAGGATTGATTTATCTTACTATATCCCAACTCTTTCCCCCCCAGTTTAGTGGCAATATTTTCAGTTTGGCTGGTTGGAAAAATGCTTTACAACAGGAAAAAGACTAGGAATGGGACCATTATGCTATTCTTGGCCAGAGAAGAAGACTGGAAAAAGGAAAGCAGGGATGAACAGTTTGGGAAACTGAATGAAAAGAAAGCTCAAATGGTGCTTGAGACATAAGGGCTCCCTCCTCCCCAAAAGCAGGAAAAGGTCTGAGAAAAGGGAAACAAAAAGATGGAGTTGAGGAATCCGAGTCTTATGGCAGATTAAAACCAGGAACGGAAGAAGTCAATGAAAAAGAAAGCAGTGAAAAAAATATCACAAAGAGTTTGGGTGTGTGTATATGTTGTTTCACGCAAATGGCATGAAAAAAATTGATGATAAATATTGCTCTGGAGCGGTTGGCAAACTTTAGGCCAGCAAATCAATTGAGCATGGAGGCCAGTTTGAGAGTGGCTAGATTTCAAATGAAGCAGCCAAATCTTTGGCTGTGGGAATCTCCAGGAAAGCTTCACATTAGCTCCACATTGCAGAGCTGTGCTTTTAAAAGTGATGGACTCTCCCATTCACTCTTCTTTCAAACAGGATATGGCAGATTTGATGTACAGGGGGTCCTCAATTTACAACCACAATTGACCCCAATGTTTCTGTTGTTAAATGAAACATTTGTTAAGTGTGTTTTCCCCAGGGGTGGGATTCTACCAGTTTGCACCTATTCGCTAGAACCGGTTGTTAACATTCTAAGCAGTTCGGAGAACTGGTTGTTAGAAAAATTACTGGCCTAATCCTGTAAGGAAGGCAGGAAGGAAACATTCTGGTGTTGCTTACAGAAACTGCCTCTCTGTTAACCCTTATTACATTCTTGGCAGGACTAGACTTTCTGTCTCAGGAACGTCTCTGGAGTTTTTTTTCTCCTCCTTTGCTGGTACTTTGTTTGTGTGGAGTGACCATTCAAAGTTACAATGGCACTGAAAAAAGTGACTTATGACCATTTTTCACACTTACGACTGTTGCAGCATCCCCACAGTCATGAGAGGCCAGGCGAGGAGATGGTGCCTCAATGTGAGTGATACTGACTTGACCACGCTCAGCCAATGACATGACCACCAAGCCATGTCCACCCAGTCACATGACCACCAAGCCACACCCACCAATTAAGCCATGCCCACAGAACTGGTTGTTAAAAAATTGAATCCCACCCTTGGTTTTCCCCCATTTTACATCCTTTCATGCCACAGTTGCTAAGTGAATCACTGCAGTTGCTAAGTTAGTAACACGGTCGTTAAGTGCATCTGGTTTCCCCATTGACTTTGCTTGTCAGAAAGTCACAAAGGGACCCTGCAGCTGTCATAAAATACAAGTTGCCAAGCATTTGAATCAGGGGTGGGATGCTACCGGTTCGGCCCAGTTCTGTGGAACCAGTAGCTCTGAAGAGCAGCAGACACCAAACCTGTTCGGTGCGATGACCTTTTGGTCATCTTTTTGGCCCACCAGCCCGCCCAGGCTCTAGGCTGTCCTTTATTCCCTGCTTTTCCTTCCTCAGCTGCTTTGCGCAGCACAGCTGAGGTTGAAAAAGCAGGAAAGAAGAGGAGTTTCAAACGCTGCGCACCCATGCGCAACACTTGTCAGCTGTCCGGGTGGCACAGCTGATGTTTTTTGCAATTGTTTTGCATGCACACGCAGCAAAACGCACTCTGACTGAACCAGTAGTAACACCGGTTGAATCCCACCCCTGATTTGAATGTTGATCACACGACCATAGGGCTGCTGAAACGGTCGTGTGAAAAATGGCCATAGGTTACTTTTTTCAGTACTGTTGTAACTTTGAATGGTCACTAAATGAACTGTTGTAAGTCGAAGACTACCTGTATTACCAACCTGTGAGTCTCTTTTAATATCATTTAATATCTTTTTAATTTTTGTATTGTATGTTTTTACTGTTGTGAGCCGCCCTGAGTCCTTTGGGAGAGAGGGCGGCATATAATAAACTAAACTAAACTCCTCTCAGGCTGTGGTAGAACAGTATTCACCATGGTTTGAAGGACTCTGCTTGTCTCTCTTGAGAGTAAGAAGGTTCTCCCTGCTCAAATGAATTCTAGAGGAGAGGAACTGAAAGATATGATTTAAGATGGACCGTGAAGCTGCCAGTAAGCTGGAGGGAGTGCACGAAACCCAAGGGAGGCATGAGACGAATTATTAACTTAGCCACAAAGAAATCCAGAGCAGTCTGAAAAACAGCAAGTTGAAGAAGATGGGCAGTAGGGCCTGTGAGAAAAAGGCTGCGGTCCCCAAAGAGGCTGCACACGGAGTTCATCTCTCCGGAGATCTGGGTTTCTTCTTTCTCAACACTTTCACTCATTTCCTTGAGCTGCAGTCAGATATTTATTTAACCTTGCAAGTGAACTGCATTGAGAATGCCAAGTACTGGAACTGCAAGTGCTCTTACTGATGCCGTGTTTACATATGCAGGCCTACATTTGTTACTGTCTCTCATGTGTGTGCTGATACATACACGCATAGAGATATTTCATTCACGGATGCTTGCAGACTAACTGTGTGGGCCCTAAGACATTGCACGAGGATTGATTCTGGATCTTGTCGGGGGTCATGTGAAACTGTGATTATGGACATGACACTCAGATACATACATGCAATAATCACAGTGCTTAGGCCAGCAGGTTTAATATTTTGTAAGCAATGAATGGCTTTAGAATGAAAAGTATTTATATACTGTTATTGTATTTTTCCAATATTCTTCTTGTTCAACTCTAAATGAAAAGCCTTAAAATAAAAAATACAGTCCTCTGAAAGTTTTATGAAAGTTCTTTGGCTTGATTTTTCTTCTGGGTAAGAAGAAATCGAAAGAAAATGTGCTTTTTACGTATTTTCAAATTTCACTTAAACATACAGTTTTGCAGATCATTCAGAGCAAAAGCTGGGCTACTTTTTTGCTATTTATTATTAATATTTATTGATTGCCTTTTGATGAAAGGGGAAAATGCACACATATACACAGAGAGTATTTAACAACTCTATGCCCACCACAGCAAAAAGTTCAACAGAGCTACATTAGTCTGTCTTCTTCCCTGGGAAATTAATGTAGGAGTGGACTTTCACAGCTATAAAGTGCTATCACATGGAGGGGAAACCATGAGGTGCCCCAAGAGATCCTGCACCCCTGCAGGGAATCAAATGACAACTTACTGCACGGAGCTTAACAGTCTAGGGTATACTACAACTGCAAGAAAGTTCTTCTTCCTCATTGCAAAAGAATTCACATTGTACTTGTCTTCTACTCTTTATATTCTGACCAGAAAAAAAACTTCATTGGAACATTAGCTACACAAATGCGTCCTAGCTCCCAAATCCCCAGCAAGCACACAGCAAGATGTGAGCATCCCATTTGTCCCCTCCACTGGGGACCCCCCCATTATCCTGTGACTCAACTATTTGTGTACTCCCCCACTTGAAATTAAGCTCAGAGCAATAGGAAATCTGTGGGCCATTAACCATTCTGGGTGATAATTCTGGCATTTGGAATTCCTTCACACTTAGAGCAGAAATCAGAATACCCTATGTTAGATTTGCATGAAGAGTCAGACGCGGAGTGCTTCAGTGAAGAGTTTATTAGTGACTACAGCTCATAACAGACCCGATTTGGCTGGACTGTGCTGCTACTTATAGCCAGCAGCTGCAGTTGCCAGCCAATCAGGGTGCAGGGTTTCCCCGCACTTTTTAAACCAATCATTTCTGACATTTTACAAGAACAGTTCAAACTTAACCAATGACATTCAAACCTGCATACATAACACCGTATATCACCACATTTGAAATTTTGGGCTTGCACAATCTTGAACTACGCTGCCTATGGTTGGACTTAAGTGTAGTACACAAAATTATCTGCTACAATGTCCTCCCGGTCAATGACTACTTCAGCTTCTACCACAACAATATAAGAGCACACAACAGATACAAACTCAATGTTAACTGCTCCAAACATGATTGCAGAAAGTACAACTTCAGCAACAGAGTGGTCAATGCCTGGAATGCACTACCTGACTCTGTTTTTACATCCTCAAACCCCCATTCCTTTAACCTCAAACTATCCACTATTGACCTCACCCCATTCCTAAGAGGTCTGTAAGGGGCGTGTATAAGAGCACCCTCATGCCTCCTGACCCTGTCCTATTGTCCTCATTTATTTGTACCTATTTCCTGTATTCTTACTCATGTTTATACTTATACCTATTATCTTGTAGGTGATTGGCAAATCAAATAAATAAATAAAAATATATAAATAAAATCTTGGGTAGGATACCAACTTTGGAAAGCCTCCTTTATGGGATTCAATCAGCAATCCCTCACATCAGAGAGTTTCCCCCCTCACCCTCTACAAATCACAGCAATAGCAAGCTGTTCTTGACTTCAAATAGCTTTTACCCGCAAAAGCCAAAAACAAATAATTGAGACTTACCAGACAGAAGCTATCAGAACATTCTCCATCCTGTCTGATGGACTTTAAAACAACAACCCACCAACAACTTCTATTTTCCTCAAGAGCCAGCAGTAAACAGAGACTTCCATCAACTACTAGAGAGCACAGTTAGCTTAACAGAAGCTGGTCAAGACAGCTTCTGTTAGGCTGGACAAGGATAGTGCTGCCTGGTGGCTTCTAATTCAGTTTCAGTACATATTTCACCATTCTAGATAATACAATGATACATAAATATAGTGAAATATGAGCCATCATGACAGTGTGGATATTTTGGACTTGGTCAGGGGAGACTTGGTTTCAAATGACTTTGCAACATAGAAGCTCACTATCAGAGCCATGCTTTGTACTATGCTGTATAATGTAATTTTTATTGTAGTGCAATATATAAATTCGGCTATTGAGATTTTATGACATAGGAAATTGTATGAACCTTGCCAATTGTAGCTTATTCAGCAAAGTAGGGCTTAAGGAAATATATAATCTCAGTTTTGGAGTTTGGATCCAACCTTGGATCAGTCATTAAACATGAGAATGCAGCATACTAAAGCAAGTCGTTCACTAACATAGGTAAACACAAAGGATGCTACACAAAATGATAGACTAGTAAAACCTTGATTCATCAGTTGCCCTCCAATTTGTTTCTATCTGCAGCAGTGGGGTTCCTAACACACTATTTTTACATTTTTATCAATAGAGGAAACAAAAAGAAAAGTTAAATCTGTAGTGGCCCAATCCCTCATGGGCTTCCCTTATTGCAATTTGTGCCAGCCTGCAAGAAATGAAAAAAGGAAACATGGAGACTCTGCAGATGGAGTGGCCTTTTTTTCCCAAAGCTCCTCTAGCTTCCTGTTGGGTAACTGAGGCATGGTTCAGGCATTCTACTCTAGTACAGCCCATTGGTACAAATGATAATTCAGAAATTCTGCCTTAGCTGCAGTTTAACTCACGGTATGGGTTCAGACAGTATGCTGTATAATGCCTTAGCATATTGTGAGAATTAGGTCACTGTTACTCAGTCTAAGCAATTGCACAAAATTTCTTCAAAGACAGATAAAGGTGGGGAAATCATGAGTGCCACATTAAGCACTTTGGAAATAAATGAATTAAACAGAATGATATAATGGGGCCTTCTACAAAGATTATAATGGAAAATACATCATTTTTTATTAAAAAAAAATGAAAGTAAGGCTTAATAGATTTGTATGTCTTTCATTCTTATGGAAAAAAACTCGATATGTTGTAGGGGTCTGAAAAATGGAATGCATGAGAAATATAGGATGAGAGTGATTAGGTAATCTCTCTCATGTGCAGCATGACAACTCCATAGTAAGCATTGTGTAGAAACTTCTCATGGTGAAGCTGCTGCTCAACGGTTGCCAACCCCTTTCATATTACAAGCAAAGAGAAAGAATCAGACTTTTGTACTATCAAATTTTATAACAGTGCTTCTAAAGAAAATGAAACTTTAGATCTGGCACTATTTTTTTAAAAAAATGAGTGAAATAACATTAATAGATGGAATTGAAATAAACAGAATGCTATCCAGATGTTACATGTTTATTTAATAGGGAAACGTTGTTTTCCTTTGGTCATAGAAAAACAATAATGCTTTTATTTTAACCTTTTTGGTTCCAAAATGGTGAATTTTTGTTTTAAAAATGCAGTGAGGCTATGTAAAAGTTTTTTTTCCTTCCGCTTTTGAGTCAGTTTTTGATTCCTGATTACCGCCTTGACTAGTTTCTGTAGTTTTCTTGGCAAAGTTTTTTGGAAGTGGTTTGCCATTGCCTTCCTAGGGCTGAGAGAGAGGGACCAGCCCAAGGTCACCCAGTTGGCTTCATGCCTAGGCAGGACTACTGTAGATAAAATACAAGCATCCACATGTAAAAGTTGCCTGACTAGAAATGGACAATTCTTCAGAATGCAGAGTTATTTAATAACAATGATAATGGAATAACGGATGGAAACTGAACAAGGAGAGATTCAACCTGGAAATAAGGAGAAATTTTCTGACAGTGAGAGCAATCAACCAATGAAGGCTTGCCTTCAGAAGTTGTGAGAGCTTCATCACTGGAAGTTTTCAAGAAGAGACTGGACTGCCATCTGTCAAAAATGGTATAGTATCTGTTTGGGCAGGGGGTTGGACTAGATGACCTACAAGGTCCCTTCCAACTCTGTTAATCTATAATCTAGTCTTATTTCAACTCTGAAACTTAGCTGTTCTGGACTTACCCAGAGATACCCAATTCTATCATTCCTGACATTGAAATAACAAATGACAATAATGCATATATTTATTGTTTTGTTTTTTTGCCAGCTAGAACCTGTTTGATCACGTAGCGGCATAATAAGGAATAAACAAGTGGCATTTCTCTGCTTGTTTGCCTGTGGCCCCTCACAAGGAATCATGGCCATCTCTAATCCTAAATGTAGCCAGAGCTGCAGGCCTTCCCAAGGGTGCTCTGCAGCCTCCACTCCCCACAGTGGGTGATGTTTTCACTAGTGTGATCCTTTAGAGAAAAGACTGACATACTAGACTGCTTTCTTGAATTCTATAACATACCCATCCCTGAGGGACTCTTTGCAGGGCTAATAAATACATTCTTCTGCCTAATATTACACCTCTAGACAGGTCAACAGTGCTGAGTTGATGGCCTTTTTTTATTCCTAAAATATCTTTCCAAGGAAACTGCTTTCCAGATGCAGCATTTCTGGAACTCTGGTCCTATAATCACAGACAGTAAAGACTTGTTCATCAGTCATTGCTTGAGGATGCTAATCCTTTCATAGCCAATACTGATTTAAAATGTTTTTAAGCAACCTATGAACATCTCTCAGTAGCTCATGAAAGGAAAATGCAGTGTTCCCCAGGAAGGCATTATGTTATGGAGGGAGGGACCCAACCATCAGAGGGCACAAAAAACCATTTTTGCTTTCTCCATACACAGATCTTGTGGATTAAGCTATCAGTCAAAGCAACTGCACTCTAAGGTCAACAAAAGCAGCACCTGCCCATAGACTTACGGGTGCAGCAACACAATAAAAGTCTTGTTTCTATCGTAAGTGCTGTTGGAGCAGGATGCCCAGGCCCTGAGCCAACTTGCTGATCGCATAAAATATTATTTGTGTTTAAAAATCGCAGTAATTGACTATGCACATTTTTTTCCAAGCCTTCTGCCAACAGCAGTAAAATCAAAACCCGTCCCAGGTTACTTTCATCATGCAAATTCTCATTTTTGTAAACAGGAGTGAAAAGCAGACCCACAGTTTTTCACAGCCAGAAGATCCACTGCCAAGCCCACACCCAATGCCCAGGAAAGAGTTGACCGGATCATTTATCAGAGTGGTGCAAATGGGCATATAACAGAACGAAGCTCCTGGTGTGGGAAGGAGAATGAGAAGAGGTGGGGTCTGTCTCTCAATTTTTTTTATATGTGCAAAACATCCCACTGTACACGGTATGGCTAGAAAGAGCGGCTTTTATCTGATTTATCCATTTTTCTGATTTTTTGATAAAAATACTCAAGGTGAAATTTAAAAGTAAATGTAAAGGTTTCCCCTGTACAGTCATGACTGACTTTGGGGGCCAGTGCTCATCTCCATTTGTTAGCCGAGGGGGCCAGAGTTGTCCAAAGACTTTTCTGTGGTCTTGTGGCTAGCATGACTATATGCTGAGGTTCATCGAATGCTGTTATCTTCTAACCAAAAAGGTACCTATTTACTTGCATTTGCATGCTTTCGAACTGCTAAGTGAGCAGGAGCTGGGGCAAGTAATGGGAACTCACCCCATTGCACAGTACTTGGGATCTTGAACCTAGAATGTCAGCTTTCCAACTGACAAGCACAGCATCTTTAGCTGCTGAGCCACCACACCATCTAATGATGCAATATAAAATATTAATAGATCAATCTTGCCAATAAGTACTCGCCTGAAGGTCCTTTCCCATGTATGGCAGTGAATCTTCTTTGCATATAATAGTAATTAGCTAAAAGTATATTCTGAATTGCTACAGATTTGGATCTTACATCAACAAATGGATTTACACATCTTGCTAAGTCTTGGTTAAAGCCCATCCCAAGAAGCTATGTAAACTGGATTTTCGCATCACATTAAGGCAAACCCATAAAGACCACAATGTGTCTCATGGACTTAGTCTGTTTCTACCAGTATAGAATTGGTACTGTTAGTTCAGTATAAAGAGTGAGAGGAGTACATAGAATCATAGAATTTTACTCCAACTCCTTCTTCAGTGCAAGGAGTTAACACTTTTCAGAATGATGGCTATCCAATCTCTGTTTGATAATCTCCATTTGATAATTTCCAGGGAAGGGGAACATATCACTTTATGAGGTGAACAACTATTCCATAAGTTAAGAACTTCATCAGGAAATTCCACCTAATATCTCACTCAAAGGTACTTTCCTACATTTTTAATCCATTGTTTCTAGTTCTATCATCTGGGGCAATGAGAATATCCTCTTTCTCTTCTATTTTACAACCCTTTTAGATAACTGAAATAGAGGAGCAATATAGAAGAGTCAGAACAATGGATTTCAGGAGGCATATTTTAATGAACTCAGGCAGAAGGAAGGTCTGATCCAATGGCTTGAAATCTCAAAGAAGACAACTGAGAAGAAAGGAAAATCAAGTTTCCTATCATTTTTATTTGTCCATCCGGTTCCTCCCTGTTGATATTGATTAGGTGGAGGATTATGGACCTCTTGTTCCTTCTTCCATCTTCCACTGCCAGCAAGAAAGGACAGGAATTGGTTGCAACACTGGCTCTTGGTGGAGTTAGATTTCCAGTGAATGTCAGAGTAGTGGAAATCTATTGTATGAGTCTAGTCAGAAAAGATTACCCAATAAAAACATCATGGCTGGATTTTAACATGGGTTTCCCCAATCCAAGGCTAACATTATCATCATGACTTTACCATATACTAATAAAAGAGGATTTCTGTAAGTCTAATTATTCCATAGAAGAGATCATTTGAAAAGGTGTAATTGTTTTAGAAAAACTCATCCACTGAAATTCCATCTTGTCTAAATTTCTTGTACATAATGGCATAACTATTAAAGCTAAGGATCCAATGTTGCATTAAGTATGATAAGCTTACATAAAATATTTGCATGTAATCCAGATTAAAACATTAAAACAGAAAAATAAGATAGGCTTGTTGTCTCAGCTTTGGCAGATATACTTAGGTGGAATTGCTCTTTCAATTCATATTCCCAGTGCAGTGGAATGTGGGACAGCAAATGAAGGTGTAATTAAGGACAAAAGATAGTAGTATAGCAATAATTTAATCCCCATTTAAGACAAGGTATAGAAGAGACAATTAATATTAAAGTAGATCTCCACAGCTTTGGAAAGACAGAACACAAACATACGTTGACATTTTATGTTTTTAAACCAACCTTTTCAAATGTGTTTGTTCACAATTAATGGCAGGATAGCTGGGAATTATGACAATTATAACTTGGCTTGTCTGAAGGACAAGGGGAGGGCAGATATCTAGATGATCTTGGGTTATGAATTTATTTGGAGGCACAAAACTGATTCTAAGGTTTAGAGGTCTATGGGAAAATGTTTCGTGGTTGGCTTTCCCTCTACATGAACCTCCTGGTCCTTGACAGTAACACTGAAAATTGAGTTAGGACAATCTAGCTGAACTTTCCATTATATCTCTTTACCACCATCTAGTGGTCAACAGGTCTTTTACAACCCAGAGATGATAGCCCTATATTAGATTCAAACGATTTCTTCAAAGGGAAAACAAGGAATTATAGTGATGAGGTCCAAGATAATAGCAACAGGATAGCAATAGCAATAGCACTTAGACTTATATATCACTTTACCGTGCTTTACAGCCCTCTCTAAGTGGTTTACAGAGTCAGCACATTGCCCCAACAATTTGGGTCCTCATTTTACCTATCTCGGAAGGATGGAAGGCTGAGTCAAGCTTGAGCCTGGTGAGATTCAAACCGCTAAATTGCAGGCAGCCGGCAGGCAGCAGAAGTAGCCTGCAGTACTGCACTTTAACCTCTGAGCCACTGTGGCTCATGCTATATGCTGGTGCTGGGTTTAGGCTTAGGCAATGAGTGACATCCTAAAGAGTTTCTACTATCAATCATTTATAGGAAAGTTTGGATTTTCCTCTGATAGTTTCTGCTACTGGTGTGACAAATTCTACATGATGTGTAGTTTTCACACATTTAGCAGAAATCTTATCTTCTTAATTGGAAGGAAGGAGTAGAAAGTCTCACTCAAAGGACCCATCTGTATCAGAAACAAGTCAAGAGAAAACTCCACATATAGTGAATTAGTATGCTTTTCATTGTGGCTCATTATGTAAAACATATGATGCACACAAATTTGAAATATATTATACTATATGCATTGGTGGGCTGCTGTTGGCTCGGACTGGCTTGCCTGTACTGATAGTTATGACCATTGGTTGGGCCCACCCACCCGCCCAGGGACTATCCCATCCTATATATCTCACATTTTTGCTCGCGCGCCCCAATCCCTGCTTTCTGCACCTCGCCCAATCTACTCACCCTGGCTGCCACATACAGAAAATTCCTGTAGTTTTGCAGCTGCGCGCAAGCATGAAGGGGGCATGCGCATGCGTGCTCACATTTTTGATGAACTGGGTGTTAAAGTATGTACAGCCCAACTCTGGCTATATGCTAATAGATACTTTAAGGCGCCTTTTCATTTCAATGTGATTTACAGGATTCAAGCTTCATATATGTACACAGATCTCTATGCTTACCACCAAAATGGATTGGGGCTTGCTCCCTTTTAACACTGCGATACAATAACAGAAAAATGCTGTATCTGGAGAATTGGACTCTTTAGAATTATCAGGGATGGATCTTTGCCAGATATTAGATAGATCTTCTGTAAGATCAGTTAAACGATGGAATAGACTTTACACCAGGAAGGAGAAGAGAATGAGATGAAATTAAGAAAAGAGGTCAAAATGTGCATTGCCTATATTTTCTTGTTTTGTAGTTTGCAGATCTTTGAGACCCAATCCCCTTGTGTCTTCTTCAATCTTCTGGAAAAATGAAATAGTTAGTAAGTTTCCTGAATGATTTTTGGGGCAGTTTTGGTTCTTGTCTTCCATTCTGTAACACAGTTTGACGCAAAAGTACGGTTGTTGCGTTCTTTCCTTGTAATTTTACCCAAATACTTTTGGACTGGACCCTCATGCTCAGATTTCTGGAATTCTACGCTAATGTAGACTTCCTTTGTGTACAATGCCATTCCTCTTCCCCTTTTGCCTGGTCTACACCTTTTGAATAAGTTATGCCCTCTAATACTTTCATTCCACTTGTGAGGTTTTTTTTCTCACTAGGTTTCAGTAATGCTTACTTAATCATATTCACCTTTCTTCATTAAGATTCCAAGTTCTTCCTGTTCATTCCCAATACTCTGAGCACTTTTTACAGAGACACTGGAATCTTTGGGTCATGTAACTTAACCTATTCCATTCTGCATTTGCATGCTCATTTTCATATACCTTTATATCCTGTGCATTCCATACTATTTTCAGAATTTGGCATGCACTATTTTCCAGGTTTACTGTCACACCAAATTAGTTTAAAGCTGTCCTCATCAGGTTTTAAGGTTTCTTCCTGGCTTTTTGTGAGTAACAGCTTGTCTCTAATTTATGATGTGAATGGTTAAAATGAAAATCTCCCAAATAAGGTACTGGGAAATGAAATGGCATTAAAATAGCAGAGTAGAAAAGTGATGAGCACTGAAAAATAACAGTTAACCTCCAAATATATGATGTTACTATGGCTTCCTCCTTAAAAAGTTAGCATGGTGTTTTGCCATTCAAAAAGCAAAAAAACCATTTAACCGTAAACTTACTAGTCTTGGGTAGACTCAAGGTTTACAGTCTTATGATATATTAGAAATGGATGGTTCATACTAAATGTTCCATGTAATTTTGACAAAAAGAATTGAATTTCAAATTTTATTCTTTCAACATCTGGAAGATAGCACTCTGCTTGTGAAGGATGACTAGTGTTTCTATGTGTAAGTGAGATGAATTGGTAGGGTCTGTTGAATGAGTTGCATATGTTTATCAAAAGAAGTTTATAGGTTTGATAAAAGTGCAATTGTCATATGTGATTGATGAGTGTGTGTGTGTGTGTGATAGCAGGCAAGAATCATTAGCTCTTTCCTTCCTTCCTTTCCTTCCTTCAGCAACTCATGAAAATACCCTCTGCCTAATTGCTGGGATTTTTAAAAACCTTAGAAGGTGCAAACTGAGGCTTTTAAATTACTAAATTGTGATATGGGGGACAAATGAAATGCAAAGAAGAGGCTATGGGCCAGATGGGAAGATGCTACAGGTCACATTCAGTTTATATGCTCAGTTTATCAACTGGGATTCCCACATCTGCTACAGCATCTTCCAAACAAGGGAAAGATATGAGAGACAAAACAAATTGCCAAAAATGGAAATTATAAAAATGTTTAGAAACATGAATCATATCAGAAAAATGATGACCACTGTTTGCTTATCAAACAAGAGGATATTTGTTTGTGGAAACTTGTTCTGATTTTTTTCATGATTGCCATGTTGCAGCCTGGAGAATTTGGTTCTGTCTTTAAATCTCTATGTGCACTAGAAGATGAAACAACAGCAGCATTGATCACCTGGACATTCCTTGCTATACCCTTGCTAGAAGGGTAAACTTTTAATGTTAATTGCTATATTACAGGAACAAAGAGGAAGAAGTTCATCTTTGCAGTGAATTTCAAGCTGCAGTGCAATTTTTCAAAACTTACTTGAGCAAAATCAAAGCTTTTTAATTTCTATAGGTAGATCTTGCTATAGCTAACTTCTTTTTCAGAGACCAAAGTGTTAAGCTATCTGGAGTTGTTATTCAGTCTGAATTAAAGTGCCAGAATGATGAATCAAACCCCTAAGACATTTCCCTCCCACTCTGTTTTTTTAAAATAGTTTTAGGTTTTAGGTATCAGTAGAACAGATTATTGTTTACAGAAGCTTTCAAAAGTTTTATTTGGATTCTGTTTATTTTAACTAGTCAGTTCAATGTCTCTTTGTTGTATATTATTAAAGTTTAGAATGTATTGCATAATCCATGGGGTACAAGATAGTAGAAACCCACTTTATAAATGTTAAAATAAATTATGTTGTCTATAATATAATGAATTTAGTGAACAAAGAACCATATGTTCTCTTAGGCAGTAAGTTTCTCAGAAGTTTTGCAAAAGACTTTACCTGAATCATCATTGCTCAGAAGAGTTCCAGAAGATGAGGTTTGATGCTTAAATTTCATTAGAATTAAGAATAGTTCTGTTGGATCAGGACAGACTAGTCCAACATCCAGTTCCCATAATGATCAGTCAGATATCTGACAGAAGCTCCTATACAGGTGGGGGGGGGGAGAAGGGAATAAAAGGAGAAAGTTTGGCGGGAAGAGGAGGAGACAGAGGGAGTGCAAGAGGAGCAAGGAGGAGGTTTTCTGGGGGGAAAGCCAGAAAGTAAGGATAGGAAGGGATGCCCTGGGGAAAAGGAGGCCTGAGGCCATAGGAAAAGAGGCTTAAGCGTGAAAAGGAGAAAGAAGCCTGGGGATAGGGAGAGGGAGTGAAGACAATAGGGAGGATAGGAGAGGCTTCTGTGGGGCTAGCAGAGGAATCCATGAGGGAGCAGAAGCAGTGGAAGGAGAGCCCAGCAGGAAATTCAAGAGAGAGAGAGAGAGAGAGAGGAGAGGGAAAAAAAAGAATGGCTGACCAGCCTTATTTATTTATTTATTTATTTATTTATTTATTTATTTATTTATTTATTATTTAGACTTGTATGACGCCCCATCTCTGAAGACTCAGGGTGGCTCACAATTAAAACCAAAACACAACAATAAATTAATTTAAAACAATATTAAATAATCACAAGTCTAACTTAAGTTAAAACCCCAGTATACCGTTTAAAATTTACGCCCCCCAGGAGATCAGCCCAGTCCAGCCTGTTCGAATAGCCAGGTTTTCAGGTCATGGCAGAAGGTGTGAAGGTCAGGGGCCAGATGGAGCCCCAGGGGTAGATTCCATAGGGCGGAAACCGCCACAGAATAGGCCCGTCCCCAGAGCACCGCCAGCTGGCATTGACTTGCCGACGGCACCCGGAGAAGCCCCTGTCTGTGTGCTCGAACAGGGCGGTTGGTACTCGATATCGGCAGGAGACGCTCCCTCAAATATCCCAGACCCATGCCGTGTAGGACTTTGAATGTTAATACTAAAACCTTGAATCTCACCCGGGGGGCAACCAGCAACCAATGCAAGTCACGCAGGAGGGGTGTAACATGGGAGTATTGGGGAACCCCCATCACCACCCGCGCAGCTGCATTCTGCATCAGCTGCAGTCTCCGGATGACATGCAAGGGCAGCCCTAAATAGAGAGCATTGCAGTAGTCGAGTCGGGAGGTCACAAGAGCATGAGTGACTGTGTGCAGGGCATCTTGGTCCAGAAATGGGCGTAGCTGGCGAACCAGCCGGACCTGGGCAAAGGCTCCCCTGGCCACGGCTTCCACCTGCTCCTCTAACTTGAGCTGTGAGTCCAGGAGGACCCCCAGGTTCCGAGCCCTTTCCATAGGGGGCAACACCTCTCCCCCCATGACCAATGATGGAATTTCCTGACTGGACTGAGATGCCGGTATGAACAGCTACTCAGTCTTGGCCGGGTTGAGTCGAAGCATGTTTCCATCCATCCAGGTCCGTACTGCATCCAGACAACGGGACATCACGGAGAGGGCATCACTGACGTGGTTTGGGGTTGAGATGTAGAGCTGGGTATCATCAGCATACTGATGATACCTCACCCAAAGCCACGGATGATCTCACCCAACGGCTTCATATAGATGTTGAACAAGAGGGGTGAATACCATCTCATCATGTGACCTGCCTGCTGGGAAAAGATTGACCATCACCCCACCACGTGACCTGCCTGCTGAGAGGAGACTGACCACCATGACACTACATGATCCAGGCCAGTGGAAGTGCCTGAGTGAGGGACCAATGTGGATCGGACTCCAGTGGCCCTTTTGGAAGTAGCACTACACAAGTCTCCTTCAATCCCCTGGGGAACACTTATGATTCAGCCTTGTACTTTCAGACAAAGAATTTCCAGGGTTACCAATCACAGAGCATTGTAGAGCTATTTCTCTTTCCTTTCTTTAATATGGTTTTGGTAAAAATGGTATGAGTTTGCAAAAAATCAAAGATGCTGACATCTGGGTGTCCCATACTATTTGCAGAATAAAAACTTGCCTGAAAGCAGACTATGAAAGCCTCTTTGTGCTGTTCCATGGTCAGCTTTGTATTGGTCCCTCGGTTTTATCCCTGCTCAGCAACTGAACCAATTTATTAAACCACCCAGAAACTAGTTTGTTTTGATATCTTATAATTCTGTGAAGCTTGTTAATGAGACATTTTCTTGTTTATGAAAACTCTTGCTTGGACTGATTCCTAAATTTGTAGCTGTATCAAAAAGGACTTCCAAGGAGAAAGATGGCTTGATAGTTTGAGTCAAGCTAGCATGCGCCAAGGAATTGTTTAGATGGCCCTCAGAAAGCTGAAACAACATATTTCACTTTACAGGTTGACCCCAAATTGTTATTGAGAGGTGATTCTTATCAGTATTAGGAGTCCTCTATGACTATGTGCTGTAGCAGATTTGGTTCAACTTCATGAATGAGCATGAAACAAATGGGTATGAACCAGACACTATAAAGTATACAATCAATGAATGGATGGACAATGTGATATACTGTACATTACATACAACTCCTTTTTATTTAAGACAAGGAGGTCATGAAAATGAAAATCTGTAGTTTTGCTCAAGGATGAACTGGCAACGTGTAATTGTGAGCAGTCCACACTTGTAAAAATGGAATTGGGCTTTTTCAATGAATGATTAAAGTGCTACTTGCATATTGTCAAAGGGAACTGTACTAATCTAATCACAATCCATCTAGTAGTGCCACATCTGTCCAACACCTCCACCTCTTCATTTCCAATCATCCTTAAATAGTACGTAATTATTAATATCTACCAGCCTGTCAGCTAGAGCAGTGGATTTCACTGTCTTTCTATATTAAAGATATAGTGCACATCTAATTTTGTAGACAGAACTGAAATAAAACCTTTGTGAATATGTAACAGCATCAACCAAGTTTCATTGCTACCCGCCAAAAACAATGTATGGCCAGTATTAAATATAAACAGTTATAGCCACAGTCATGGAAACAGGTAAGCAAAATTAATAGGAAGGAGTAAGCATAGGACATGGATTTTGGTAATACAGTCAGACAAATACTTAGAGTAGCTTGAAAATAGTGTGAAACTATCCTATTTCATTTCATGAATTTTATAAAATTTTAACTATCAGCCATCTTCTTTTATCTGTGACTTTCTAGAATTTCCTGACATTCTTTTTCTTATCAAAGGAACTTTGTTAGGGAGACAAAAAGAAAAAAAATTGCATAATATCATTTGATTGCTGCTGTTATCTGTATGGAATCATTCATTAACTGGGCACTGTTGCATTATTGTAATATTATTTGGTTTAGTACCACAGCAGAGATATTAAATAAAATAGTTATTTAACTTGAGAAATTCCAGATAAGAAAAGGCCATTTGAGCCCTGGAGATGTGCTGTTAATAAATGGAAACAGTGTTGAACTAGACTGAGAAGGTATAAAATATTTTAATTTCTTATACCTAGAGTAACTTTGAAGGTACTCTCTTTGCTTTTTAGACATGTTACATACAAAGACAATAATTTGTGTATGTAGTATCTTCCTTCAGATATATATATATACTGTAGTATCTTCCTTCAGATATATACTATTCTGTATATAAATTACAATAAGAAAAAGAGGGCTATTTTAAGTATTATTTCTGGCTACTCCAGAACTCTTTTAGCAAAAATGTACTAGCACAAGAAGGAGAATCTCAACAGAAAGGAAGGAAGAAAGGAAGAAAGGAAGAAAGGAAGGAAGGAAGGAAGGAAGGAAGGAAGGAAGGAAGGTATACTGATCAGATAGGAAATACCTCATAAAAGTTGAATAGATTGCCTCTGGATGTTTAAGTAATAGCACCTTGGGGATAGCTTGTGATCTCATGAAACAAATATTCAGTGTGGATGTGTACACACATATATACACAAAGCCCATCTATGCTTTGCAGGTGACCAGGATTTAGATGGATTTGGGGTTGAAAGATGGCTTGTTGTATTTCACAGTTCATTCCCAAATAAATCCTGCTGGCTGTTATAGCTTTTTCTGGCAGCCTTTCTTCTTACAGAAATATGCTCAGCACGCCCAGGAAGAGAGAAATTCACACCATCCTAGGCATTTAAAACAGGGAAACTGAAAGAAAGTATGCTAGAAGGGAGTGAAGCAACAAAACCTGACCCTTTATATTATTTTTCTATAATTCCTGCCTTGTATTACAAATTAAATGTACCAAAGATATATGAGGTAAAGTGAGCTATAAGTTAAGGAGAGGTAAGAATTTAGCATGAGATTATCGTCATTCTTGTATATTGTATGTATGTGTGCCTGTTCTCAGAAGAAGAAAAATGCTTCTATCACATATGGTCTCATTTTGGGGGCATTCTGAAAAGATATTTCTGTTGCTCCATTTTCTAATCTGAGCTTGAATAATTCAAGGCCTTGAAAAAAACTTCTTCCCTTTTTCCTCTAAAAACACAATATGGAACAGAATGCAGAGATAATACACCTTTCTTTCTGGTCTCTCTTCAGATGTATTACAAGCCTAATGAATGACCCTGAGGGCTTTGTGAATTCTCTCTTGGCACAAAGGGGCTTTATTTTGTTAAGGAGAAGATAGTTTTCTCCTCAAGCCTGTCAGGAAACCATACCGGGATGGAAGGCCTACGCAATTTCTTTTTTTATGTGAAGTGGAACAAATATTTGATGGAATGAATAATTTTGGGGGACCTATAACCTCCTGAGCCAAAGAATATTGTTGGCTCTTCTCTTCAAGTGTTCTTGATGGAGAGTGGAAAGCTACTGCTATTTGTCCTTCATCATCAGGGCTCCAATAAATGTAAGGAGACTGGGGTTTATGAGCTTAGATTTTCTGGATTCAAAGCCCACACATTACCCTAACATAGCTGGGGTAGAACTATATACCAGCAGTTCTGGAACTTGTATAATCATTTCCTTTCTTTCTAGGGGACAAGGGAAAAGAAAGATCATCCAGAGATGACCGCAAGATAAATGGAAGTGCTAAAGCACAGCACAACCTAGGATTTCTCTCTGTGTCTAGCTATCATTTCAGCACTTTAACAAGACAAGGCTAAGTCTTCAAAGACAGCCAGAAAATTGTTCTGCAAACAAAAGGTTTGCCTTCTTCCTCTGGTTTAAGCTTGCAGTTATACCCATAGAGATGGAACTTGGAGACTTGAAAATGGCATCGCTTCTTACTATTTCAGGATAAGGTGGATCTGGGTTGGATTTGGGCTGGTTGTTGTAGCTGGCTTTATTATCAGTCTGTTGGATAGGTACATGCTTTCTGGAGAGTCTTAGCAAATTTTAAACTTATATACGAAGACTGCGAAGCGAAGTGTTTGCCAGCTTTTTGATTACTAATCAAGCAAAGTTAGAAAGCCCCCTTACTGCAACTGAAGTTTTGATTGGGAGGGAGAGAAAAAAAAGAAACCCTAATTGACAAAATCCAGAAATGGATTTTCAACTCTGGGTAAGATCTGAAAAAATAAACATAATATTTGAGCATCTTTTTTTTAAAAAGCAGTGTTTCATTTTGTTCTCTTTTCTGAAAGTTTTGCTTGTCATCTTGCTGTGGAAATATACAACAATAGGACAATGTACAACAATAGGACAAATGTCACAAATATATGAAGGTATGTTTGAATAAACAAACATATATTTAAAAATATGAAGTAGGAATATATGAAAGAGGAACAAAGACCCTTGTTTATAGTGACAAACCCTTAGTTTTTGGTAATGCACAGCAATGCCCCTAAAGCTTCTGATAATTTGACCCCAAGCTGGGAGGCCTAAATAGAAGGAATCCAGCTTTTGTTTCCCCCAAACGCCTTTCCCATACAATCCCATTTATACAATGGCATAACTGGTGAAAACTAGAGTGCGCCTTTCTAATTTCACCAAGGGTCAGGAGGAAGGACTGTGCATACTTCAGAAAAAAGGATTTGGAAGAATAGCTGTTACTTAAAGAGTCACATTAACTTTATTTTTAATATAATTTTATGAATTTATTTTTAAAAAGGAAGATAAAAACTAAAATAAAGCAATATAAGACAAGGAAGAGAAAGAAATCAAACAGAAAACTAATGTGAAAGAATGGAAAATAAAAATAAAATAAAAAAGGAAGAAAAACAATTCAAAGAAATAGCTTCCAATCTTCTAAAAATAAATCCAATTATAATTTTACCTCTTATTCTATAATTGCAACATAACTCTTTTCTTTCTATAATCTATCATCAAAACCATAAATCATAATTTCATTTTATTCTGTTTCATGCAGAATAATGTAAGGGATTTCCAGGAAGAATGCATGTAGAAATTGTCTTTTCTTTGATCAAAGAATTCAGCCACTTGAACAAGTTGCATCATCTTCCCCACCATTCCTCCATAGTGTAGAATCCTACCATCTTTGAGCATACAATAATGCTGGTGCAATTTTCATGTACAAAAGCAAAGTTCCAACACTTTTTCTGAAGAAGAGTCACATTAATGTTAATGAATTAATTATTTTAAGCACTTGCGCTTTTTTCAGTTGGTGCAGAAGGTCCACGTCTTTTGGATCATTTTTGAATTGTGTAGGCCTCTTAGATAACTTCTGATTTGTTGGCTAGAATAAGGACATTATAGGTGGAACAGTCTTCTTAAAACAACAGTCAGTTTTCTTAAAGAATCCAGTTCTTGTTTATCCCCAGTTTGTTAAAAATAAATAAAGCTAAAAGGAGGAGGAGCATCTATCAACAGCCAAGGAGGAGGCCCAAGATGATGCATTTCATTTATGCTATTTGTAATGGATGGTGAATATGTGCTGAAATCTGAGATTATGTTTACTAAAGTGATGTGTAATTGGTTTAGAAAAGCTGTTTATAAGGATGTTACTCATAAATCCAAACTGTTGTTACTTTCTCTTGTTTTATTCCCCTTTTTATTTCTCTTTTCCCAGTATATTCTGTTTGGCTTCATTGGTTTAATATGGAATTTGTCATTAAAGCCTTCCACACATGCAAGACTGCCTAATTCTAGAACTAAATCATGTCTTTTAGAGTTGGCAAAAAGTTTATTAAGTTCTGTATTTCTGGATTTTGAGCAAAAGAATGCAAAACACTTTTTACTTCCTAGAACTGAGCTTAAAAGAAAGCCCTGGATAGAATGGCTAAGAACTAGTCAGCTAGATGGAGTAAGGCAGGGATGTCAAACTCAAGGCCCGGGGACCAGATCCGGCCTGCGGGATGCTTAGATCTGGCCTGGGGGGCCACCCTGGAAACACCGATTCGTCTCCTGCCATCGACAAATACAAATCGCCCAGTGTGCTCCCACAGACAGCGTCTCCTGGGGGTACCGTCAGCTAAACATTGTAGGCTGGCGGCCCCTAGGGGGAGGGCCTTCTCTGTGGGAGCACCCATCCTCTGGAACCAGTTACCCCTGGAATTGCGCCTGGCCCCTTATCTCCACTCCTTCCGCCATGATCTTAAAACATGGTTATTTTCACAATCCGGCCTGGACTGACAGGGAATCGGGGTTTTAATTTTGAATGTTTATTTGGCTGTAATTTAATATTTTTTAAATTGTTTTAATTTTTGTATTGTTCGTTTCTTATGTACTCCGTCCTGAGTCCTTCAGGAGAGAGGGTGGCCTATAAGTCCAAATAAACTAAACTAAACTAAACTGGTCCGTGATGCCTCTGCCAGCACAAATGGAGCTCGGGAGGGCCACATGCTCCATTTTTGCTGGCAGAGGGTTGCAGAAGGCCATCCCTGATGAAAACTGAACTCGGGAGTCCATTTTCATTGGCAGAGCCCTCGGACCACCACAGACACCCCCGACATGAGTGATGTCAAGCTGGCCATGCCCCTCCTGCCCCCCCAAGATCAAACACAATCCTGATGCGGCCCTCAATGAAATCGAGTTTGACACCCCTGGACTAAGGAGTAATAAGAAGTTCAGCCTGATGAGTGGCAACCTATCTTTTATTGGATAAGTGATCTGCCAGAGAAGTTTTAAATCATGTTTCTTCCTGATCTATCATAGCACAAAAGAGAAGGAGTGCTTCTGGAGTCAAAAAGTAAGAAATCTTACATGTAAACTTTGAAAAGCCTGATAGGAAAGGATGAGGCTGCATTCCTCTGGACAAGCAATTTTACAGCCTGAAGTTGTTCTTGACTCTGCCCTCACCCCTGAGTGCCCAAGTGAGTCCAGTGGCAGGGGCTGCCCTCTTTCAGCTGCACTTGGTTCACCAACTTTGTCTCTTTATGGGTTTTATGATCCATATCCTGGTTTCCTTTGAAATTGGTTATTATAATGTGCTTGATATGAAGATGCCTTTAAAGGAAATCTACAAACTGCTGTGGCTCCAAAATGGGACGGCTGAACTTCTGTGCAGGATTTTTTTTTTAATTGTAAGCTGCCCACTTTGCAAAATGAGATTTGGAAATTTAGTTTAATAAACAAATAAGTGATACAGGTCCTCTCTCGGTTGCACTGGCTTCCTGTTGTTTTCCAAGACAGATTCAAATGGCTTGTTTTAACACATGGATCACTTTATGGCTTGGATTCTGCCCACCTAATACAACGACTTTCCCATCATGTCATGAACTGGGAGTTCTATTCATCCTTTAAGGATTTATTACAAGTGTTGTATAGAAAAGATGGCTGTCTTGAAGCTTCTAGGATCAGTGCCTGTTCAGTGGTGGCACCTACATTGTAGTATTCGCTCCTCCCAAGACGTGGTTTTCAACCTCACTTGCTGATTTGGGGATAACTGTTAAAATCTACTTTTATGACCAATCTTTCCTTTCTTAAACTCTGGCACTTTATTTCAGTGTTTTACAGATGATACTTGTTTTCAAAATTTTTGGGTGGTGATGTTTTCATATGATATTCACATTTTGATTGATGTTTTATGCTTTATTGATTGATTGAAGTATTGATATTTTATGTTATACTGATGCTTTAAGGCTGATGTAGTAATGCTATTTCAGTGCTATATGTAAACTACCTGGGTCTGGAGTATCAGAATGAGGGTATAAGTTTGACAATCAATAAATCAAATAAGAGAACCATAGGGTCTTTCAATGCAATCCATAAATTATGCAGGAAGGTTATGGTTAGCTTAGGATATTTTGCTAACTCAGGCAAAAGTGAAATGGCTTCCTTTGCAAAGGTCACATAGACAAGTTGATTGGCTTGGCACCCATATCATATTCCAGCATTGGCAATAGTATAGTCCTCTGACATCTGCTAAAGTAGTGCCCTGAGTCCAGTATCTATAAGCCACGGTGTAGAGCCCACTCAGCTCTGCCTTTGGATACAACTAATAGCCAGTCAGTTCAGGAAGGTTGGTGTACTACTCACTGAAATCTCATTTGATTTGACCTAATGATAGTGAGGGAAAGCAAAAGGCATTGCCTTGCCTTCTGTCTTTACTAAGCAGCAGGGAAATTCTTATAGAAATCACAGGATATTACCAACTGGCAGAAAGAGGGATTAGGTCAGACAGTGTGCTGGTCAGACAGTATATAGTTAATTGGGAATTGGGAGCTGTCCCCTTAAGGGAATGCCTCATGGTAAATGTAGTTAATGCCTCATGGGAAATGTAGTTCATGTCATGTGGCCACATCTGTAATCCTGATTGGTCACTGAATTGACCCTTGGTTGGGTTTGGGGGAGTTTCCTTTATTCTTGCTTGGACCCAGCATCGTGCTGGTGTCTTTCCCTTTGCTCCATCATTATGGGATAAAGATAACTATATTTTCACACTATGAAGACAACTATGCAAAGATTGAACATTAGATGAATCTCAACATAATGGTGAGTTATACTCTGAGGATGCCTATTACAATTAAAGAAATTTTGTATGGAAGCCTTTGTAGAGTTTATCTGAGGGTCAATTCAGTGACCAATCAGGATTATAGATGTGACCACATGACATGAACTACATTTCCCATGAGGCATTAACTACATTTCCCATGATGCATTCCCTTAAGGGGACAGCTCCCAATTCCCAATTAACTATATACTGTCTGACCAGCACAGACAGGATAGAAACTCAAATACTTATCAGTGGCTAAAGTTAACTACATGGGCATGCTGCAGTTTGAAACTTCTGATCTGTTTGGTTGCAAAACTAATAAATAACTGAGCCTCTCCATCTGGCTGGTTTCCATTAATCAGTTGGAGTTAATCTTCAGTTTGAGATTAGCAAAGTTTTCTTTTAAACATTTCTTAGGGGGCTGTCCTTAGCTCCTTTTTTGGATCAAAGCACTAATTTTGGTAAATTTTTAAAAAGAATAGATAAGAAGAACAATGCCAGTCTTTTGTAATAAGATTTTCTCTGCCAATAGTTCATTGCTTGAAAGGTTTGCATTGAAGAGAGGTTTGGCCAGTGCTAATTATGTGGAAATGCTTGCAGATTGCTTGCATGGATATTCTCAGAAATATGGTGTTTCTCAGAACCTCATAGATTTACCATCTTTGTGGGGGGGGAATTGTAGATCATTGCAAAATCAGTGCCATTTCCATGTTTTCCAGGACAGCTTTTTCTTTAACTCAGTGAAACTACGAAAGATTGGAATTTGCTTTGGAAATCTGGTTGAATTTTAAGTTTTGTAGAAATAAAACACAAGAAAGACAAACAAGATCTACCACAAGACTATAGTGTGTAATGCTCCTATTATTTCTTACAGCCAAGTAGAATTGCTCTCTTCCTCCAAATTCTGTTCCACTCCACATCCAACCCAATTTTTGGTACCCCCAATTAAGAGCTTGAACATCTTTGGTGTCCCTGCACACATACTATTCAGTTTTTGGGATATTCCCCAACTAAGGCTTTGTTCCTAAGTAAAATTGTACTTCTGAAAAGATTGGACTTTTCCTAGTTCTTCAGGTATTTACTTCTAATGCGTGGGTACTTTTGTCTTGCCTACACTTGTTTTGGCTATGTCAGCATTGGCACTCACACTAGAACTTTGGAAACAGAAGGAATTGTTATATAGCCATCTGTTTCCTGCAAAATACCCATTGGTAAACAAAGGTAATTAGGACAAGACCATACATCATCTCCTCTCTGCAGAATTATTGCCAGCTTCTTGAAGTGAAATCTATTCATATATATTCCAATTTCTCTCTTTTAAAATTACTATCTAGAAGGATTATCCCTATTACCACTAGGGGGCATATTACAGCTTGCATAGCATGTGGCAGCCTAACTGTAAGTTAACAAGAGTAACATAACCTTTCCATTTTTGTTTCCCCCCCACCCTTTCCTTTTCTCTTTTTATTGTATGGGATCATCTCTGGACATCGCTTGTACTTTGATCGCTCCAAAGTTTGGCATCATTCCTACAAAAGGAGAGAAATCGCGAGTGAGAGAAAAGAGGTCTTTGTTCTCCACAGCTGCTGTCATTCTGTAGAAAAATCTCAGCACAGGTATTAAACACTCATTATTGATCGGTCAGCCGGTGGTCCAGCTTTATCTTCTCATACCTGTTGGAGTGAGGTTATTTGCACTACAAATAATTTGGTTCCTGAGGTCTTGCTAAAGTTAAAAGCACGGGGTAGGCTGGAACACTGATGAAAAAATGTTGGAGGACCTGCAATGATGGCTCCTATCCAATAAAGCAAGCCTGTACTCCCAGTGGCAGGCTGTTATTGCAATTCCACAGGCTGCATCAATAGCACCATGTTCCTGAATAGTCATATTTTCATGTAAAGCAGGGTCTGTATGAGATGACCACACTCCCAGGGCAAGAAATGATGCAATTACTTGAAACACTACTGGACAAGACTTCACGATTCTGTTGAGGCCAAGTTCCTTCTTTCTCTCTTTTTAAAAACATCACTGCACACATTATCTCTGTGCTTTTCTTATAATAATATTCTGTTGTCCCTATGGTGTATGCCAAAACTTACAGATTCCTCCATGCCAGGTTGTTAATATATCACAACTTGGACACACATCCACTCCTTTGAGATAATGCTAACAGTAATGGCCATGGCCCTGTATAGGTATACCACTTTTCCCAGTGTGAAGTCCTTCAGTTATGTTGGGACTATGTTTCAGACTAGCTATTGGTCATTTCTGGTCCCAAACAGCTGGAAAATATCAGTTTAGAGAAGACTGTCATATACTTCAAAGTAATAGCCTTGTGTGTGTGTTCTTACCATATTTCTAATTAATTTCAATCCTGGCAAGCAGGGGTTTTTTGTATCCTCCTTTTTGAGGGCTTTCTTCCATTTGCACTTAATCATAGTAGAAGTATTCCCTGGTTATATCTCTTTTCTTCTATGTCCAGTGATATCATCTTCATCACATGTGAGTCATCGTTTAGTTGTACCGGTGTAGATATTGTCCCACTTCAGTTAATATCTATCAACACTTGCAGGTTGTGTTAATTCTGTTATGCTTCACTATTTGTTACAGCAGACAAAGTTGAGTGATTGGCAGCAAGTGGGATCACAAACATGTTTACTGACCATTGCAGACTGATGTGGGCACACCTATTCCATTGAGTCCCTGCTAATATTGTGTCCCCACATTCTGCTATTATCATTGCTATGGGCTGGATACAGTGACACATTAAGCCACAACTAATCTGGGCATGAAATAGTGTGAAGTGCCTAAGCAGCCTAACCAGATGAAATAGTGTAACATTGGAATGCGAGGACCTAATTACAGGTAGTCCATGACTTACGATCCCAGCTGAGCCCAAAATTTATGTTGCTAACTGAGAAATGTGTTAAGTGACTTTTCCCTCATTTTACAACTTTTCTTGCCACATTTGTTAAGCGAATCACTGGTTAGTAAATTAGTAACCTGGTTGCTAAGTGAATCTGGCTTCCCCACTGACTTTGCTTGTCAGAAGGTTGCAAAAGGGAATCCCATGGCTGCAATGGTCATAAATATGAACCAGCTACCAAGCATCCAAATGTAAATCACATGATCATCGGGATGCTGCAGTGAACGGTCATAAGTGTGAAAAACTGTCATAAGACACTTTTTTCAGTGCCATTGTAACTTGGAAGAGACACCAAACAAACTTTCTCTCCACTCACTCCCCAATCCGCAGGGAGGAATCTGGAAGTTGGCAATGTGTTGCATGTGTAAAGAAAAAAGAGGGAGAGAACTTGAAAGCAAAGATCTTGCTTGCAACTGTGGCTCCCTTTGTGACTCCAGCCAGATATATTTTGTTTTATTTTATTTTATTCATCTCGGAATATGACAGAATGAGATGCAGAAGAAGAAGCATTGGGTGGAGCCTTGAGCTGACAGGCCGTCTTGCAGCCATTTCTGCTGTAATGCAGAGATTGACATATTGAGTCATTTTTGAGTGAGCAGCCATAAAAAAAATGACAGAATGAATGAATGAATAGTTGTATGTTTTTCTGCTGGTTGGTAATACGCAGAATGAAGGAGGACATCAAAACCACAGGAATTTTCCTACAGTATGCTACACAAGAATAGAATAACCGAGTTGGAAGGGACCTTGAAGGTCTGCTAGTCCAAGCCCCTGCTTAGGCAGGAAAGCATGATCAGGATAGCACTATTCAACAATGAATCCAAACAGATTATTTCATGTCTAGGATGATTTTCTGCTGACTGAAGGAAGAGTGGATAGCACTTTAATTCAGCAGGTGAGGAAAAGTTAGCTTCTACATTTGACATGCATTTATGATAACATTGGGATTCATTGGAGCCTCTCATATTCCAAAGTACCATCAAGACACATCATAATACTTTAATTCTGTTCAAACCATCATGGAAGAAGGAAGTGGCAAACCATTTCCATGCTGTTGCCAAGAAATGCATGGATATGCCTCAGTGGTGGGATTCAAATTTTTTTTACTACCAATTCTGTGGGTGTGGCTTGGTGGGCGTGACAGGGGAAGGATACTGTAAAATCTCCAGTCAGAGGTGGTATTTGCTGGTTCTCCGAACTACTCAAAATTCCACTACCGGTTCTCCAGAACTGGTCAGTACCTGCTGAATACCACCTCTTATATGCCAATAGAGTTCCCAGAAGATGAGGTATTCTCAAGGAAAACTTTACCTTGCAAAGGCTTCCCGATTGCATCCTTTCTCAAAGCACCCTAAAGTGCTAATAACCTAAAACACAATTCTTTCCACATCTATTTACATCACTTGATGACCTTTTTAATATAATACTTCTACCTCTGCCCTAGCAAATCTCTTTGTGGTCCCTTGCCCACTTTTACAACAATTTCACACATTCCTTCTTCTGGCAGAAAGCTGAATCATTTTGCTGGGAAATGGATATACACCAAAACAGTAAGAATGATTTTCTAAATGTCTCTATTTGCAGGGTTTCCCAGATTTCTGATGTCACTCAATAAGCTGTTCTGCTTGCTGCATCCAGATGTTATGAATATTCTGCATAATAATCCTGTTAAATTGTTTAAAATAGTAGGATTCTCTATATGAGCATGTGGATATGCTGTTATGGTAAGACCATAGTTAATACAAATGTATTACAATTTCAGAACTCTGATCATCTGATAGAAAATAATAAATACTAATAAGAACATAATTCAATCTTTCTGAATCTAATTCATTGGAACTACCTTGTTACAGCAAATATCTAGGTATTCCTGGCCATTTAATAAAGACTATCTTTCTTCATGAAAAGAGAATTTGTTCAATTGATGCGGTTTCCAGGAATTGTGTTACTTTCATGAAGTTTATTAAAACAATGTCTAGTAACTTAATAAAATATATTATATTAAGTGGCTTCATCATATCATGAGGTTGACAGACTTCTTTTAACTCCATTTAAAGTGGTTTACATACTACAATGAAAACATTGGTTTGATTTACTATTTAGTATTGTGTGAATCCAGAAATTTGTGGTTTGTGAATTATATTTATTGTATAGTGTGTACTGTAGTTCAAATAAAGCTAGTTGTGATTTATTTTAGAAAATATGGATAGACAATATGGTTTAGCATATTTTTGTGAACCAAGTCAAAATCTGAAAACATATCAAATACCAGGATTACTACCTTAAGTATAGAAAAGGACACTATACAAATGAATAGCTCCCTATCCACTTATTGACTTGACACATATATTACAATATTGTAATAGTTGGAGATAGGAATTATTGTTATTTCCAAGCTTTCATTAAAACTGAAACTATATCACTTGTGTCAATTTATGTCAATGGGTAAAATTGTATAGAAATGGACACAAATCATATAAGTTACATCATTTGCAAATGATATTATTAGGCAAGTGGATTAATTTGCATTAAAAATAAAATATAAATGTGGTAAACTGTCATAGAGTTGCAAAATTAAAACATAATTGATATATTCAGACACAGTCTGCAATTTGGAGGGATGTCTAAATAGAAATTTGTCTGTTGCAACTAAAATCTGCCGAATGGGAGTCATTGTATTAACTTAGATCAGATCAACTGGTCCATCTAGCCCAATTTTCTGTTCCCACCAACCAGATATTTGTTGGGTCCTTCAGCAAAATATAATGGCAGTAGTCTCCTTCTGCTACTTAAAATAAGTAGCCATCATGGTTGGTACCCATGGATAGTCTTAACTGTCAAGTGCTATCTAATGTAAAGCTAAACAGGATGACTTCTATCATTAAGTCCTGTGTTTTATTATATGCTATGTTCAGAAGTCCCTCTTTTTATCTGTTTTTAATTTAATTGTGAAGATGTCAGGATCCAGTATTATAAGATGGAGCAATTATTTTTTCAAAAAAACGTATCCCCCCTGCAATGTAATATTTCCTCTCCCCTTATTGTATTGTTATTTTCTCATCTTCCAGTGCAGTGACCAGAACATTATTCTAAGCTAAGTTCATATCATAGATTTGTGGAGAGTCTTTATGATATTGACATTTTTGTTTTCAAGGCTGGTCCTAATGATCCCCAATTTGGAATCTGACTTTTTTTTACTATAGTAAACTCAGTCAATACCTTTCATTGAACCAGCATGGCATAATCTATGATTAGTGACAATGGTGATGCAACCCCTGTTCTCTAAGCAGGAAAGAAATTAGGGGAAGCTTAAGCAATTCCCTTGCTCCGAATAGGATTTTGGTGAGTGTGCATTTTTAGAGATGTTTAACCTTCTAGGATACATTGGTACTCTTCGTCCTATATTTTATTTGAGAGATTGAAACTGAAAAATAAAGGTTTATCTAAGGCTACCTAGCAGAGGGAAAATATGACCTTTGCTAAGCAGAAACCTAAAGTAGTTTTTTTTTAAAAAAATACTCCTCCTGTTCCTCCTGTCTTGAACCTCATACCTGCTCCATTATCCACAGCCGGATGGGAGCAACACCCATGCAAATGGGTGTTGCTTTTCGAGAAAAATGTGCACTTCAACATCAGATAGCTGAATGTGGAGTCCTCAGTCAAAGCCAGTAAATAAAGCGTGGAAGGTACAGAAGCAGCAATGGAGGACATTTCAGCATGGTCTGGCTCCCACATGTGCTGAGATTGTTAGAATGATTTATAGGAAAGAATGCCACTCTCTCATTGCCTCCTCCCCTCTTTGGCTTTACAATAATACATTAGGCTTTTAACCTTTGACCAAAAGAGGTGGAAAGGAAGATTCAGAAAACACCATGGTGCTCAGCTCACAGCCTAGCCTGACCTGGGAAACTGCCTCCCTTCCCTGCCTCCCTCCCCCTCAGTTGGCCTTGGCTCTTTGAGCTACAAAGGGAAGGGTGCTTCCACAGCACATGAGGGGTTAAGCCAGGCTTTGGAATGCAAGAGTTTAGAGAGAGGCGTCGGCTGCCTTGAGGTCACCTGTGAGGGATTAGTGAGGACTTGCAGACAGTTGTTGTTTGAGGACTGTCTGAGGCCTTAGAAAGGGGGTAGTGGGGGATGGAATGAGGGGGGGGGGGAAGAATAGCCCGGCGGGAGGGATCTTCCTGTCCTGCTGGGATTATACAACTATCAGATGCATTTGTGAAAGCTGAACTGTAAACTCTCTGTCTTTTTTGTTAAGGAAATAAATCCATCACCAGCTTCGGGGAGAAAGCAGAGAAGAAGAAGAAAAAAAAATGAAGTGCTCTTCTCAGCATGTTTCAAGGCAAAGGTGGAAGTGACCCGGCAGGGATAGTGCCTTGCACATGCTGGCTAACTCTTTAGACACGGAGGAAGCCTTTGTGGTCCCAGGCAGTGGGGATCCCTTGTCTTCTCCGGATGAAACTGGCCAAGCAGGATTGCCTGACCCCTCCTTCTCTGGAGGGGCTTTCTGTAGGAGAGACGAGGATTACTCAAAGGCTGGGAGGAAGAAGGGGTCCAGAAAGGCCCCTTTCTCCAGTGGGAGGGAGAAGCTTCTTCCTGGCACACTTCAGATCTTCTCAAATGGTGTTTGGGGCATCCCAGAGGAAGTGGGGCTCATGCTCTAAAACACAGCCCAAAGGAAGCCCACTGAGAGCTCCATTATCCCTTCCTTTAACTAAGAGGCTCTGGGACTGTCTTTTAAACACCTCGTTTAAAGTGATGAGAACAAAAATAAGACATGTGTTAGATGTTCCAAAGGAGGGTTTGTGTCTTTCCTTGCTTTTTTTGAGTAGTACCATGTTGTATTTCCCTTTCTTTTGCCTTTTTTTTAAAGTCAGGAGAATGAGGGGAAAAAGCATAGGCTTAGGCTGGCTTATCCCCTTCAAATCTGTGAAAACCTGCAACCTCTGGCAATTTCCCTCTATTGGATTATTGCAATGTATAGCAATAGCAATAGCACTTAGACTTATATACCGCTTCACAATGCTTGCCAGCCTCAAAGAGGTTTAATATTAAATAGCAATAGCACTTAGAGTTATATACCGCTTCACAGTGCTTTCCAGACCTTGCTAAGCAGTTTGCAGAGTCAGCTTATTTCACCCAACAATCTGGGTCCTCATTTTACCGACCTTGGAAGCTGAGTCAAATTTGAGCCTGGTGAGACCTGAACTGACAAACTGCTGGCAGCTGGTGATTCTAGCCACTGCACCACCACAGCTCTCATAGTGGGCAAGTTCTTTGCCATCAGCACTGAATATCAGTCTGTTCAGAGACCCAATTTAAAATCCTGATTTTGACTTCTAAAGCCCACAACAATTAGGACCAGGGAACCTGAAGGAGTACTTTCTCCCCTATGTACCTACCTGGATTTTAAGATCATCAAATGATACCCTCCTCCAGATTCCCTTATCAAAGAGGTAAGATGCGCCTTTTAAGGGGGAGAACTTTTTCTGTGGTATAGCACATTTATGGAACACCCTCCCCTGAGAAGTTCAACTGGTGCCCACACCATTTTGGCAACAGATAAAGTCCTTTCCATTTTCCTAGGCTTTTAAACTGGCTTTTAATTGTATTTTAATATATAATGTTTTAGTTTGCAAATGTGTGCCTTGTGGTTGCCTAGCATATATAGTATCTTTAGTTTGTATTTTTAAAATTGTATGCATTTTATTGTATTTGTTATGTGTTTGATAGTAAACTACTTTTGCTAATGCATACAAGGAGTCCCTGAGGATTTTACTCTGCCATTCAAGGTGCTGGTAATCACCTATAAATCCCTTCATGGCTTAGGTCTAGGGTATTTGCGGGAGCACCTACTGCCAGCAACGACTTCCCATTGCCCAGTGCGCTCCCACAGAAAGGGCCTCCTCAGGGTACCGTCGGCTGGACAGTGTCAACTGGTGACCCCCAGGGGGAGAGCCTTCTCTGTGGGTGCACCCACCCTTTGGAATCAGCTGCCCTTGGAGCTTCGGACAGCTCCTGACCTTCGATCCTTCCATCGTGACCTGAAAACATGGCTTTTTCAACTGGCCGACCTGGACTGATGGGTTTTTTTATCAATTTGTTTGTCAGTTTTAATTCTGAAATTGGGATTTATTTATTTAATAGTTTTTTAAATTTTATATTCTTTGTTTTTTATTGTTGTGAGCCACCCTGAGTCCTTTGGGAGATAGGGTGGCATAAAAATCCCATGAATAAATAAATAAATAAATAAATAAATAAATAAACAAACAAACAAACAAACAAACAAACAAACAAACTCATTGCTGAGTCTACATAGGGGCGAGTCATCTCCATTTCAAGGACCATTGAGCCAGCTGTCCAAAGACATTTCCATGGTCATGTGGCCAGTATGATATCATGGAGTTCTGTTACATTTTCACCAAAGGAGTACCTATTTATCTACTTGCATTTGCATGGTTTCAAACTGCTAGTCTGGCAGGAGCTAAGGTGAGGATGGACCTTCCAACCAACAAGCCCATCATCTTAACCACTGAGCCATCATGCCTCTATAGCTAAAGAAATAATAAATAAAGATATCTCAGCTCATATATGTAAAGTATTAATAGAAACAGTACACATACCACAAAAGACCAATGGAGACTGTTCTTCAGAGCCTCTTAATAACTACAGAGTTGACTTCTTAATGACTGCAAGGTTAGGCTCTGGCCCATTTATCTTAGAACAGAGTAAAACAGCTCTAAAAAGTTAAGGTTAAATTTTGGCTTTCACTGATGTACCATACAGTCATCCTAATGTAGATTGGAGCCAGAGAAGTTAATATTCTGATTATATGCCTATGCAGAGACATTTATAGGAGTTTAATGAATGTCAAAATGACATACATACAGGTCAATCTTCCTTTAAATGTGTGTTTCAGGCATTGCTTCTGTGTAAAGATAGGTGGGTTTCAATTGTCCTGGATATGCCTGCCATTTTGAAGCTGTTGGCCCCTCTGTGGATGCCCTTGTGCCTGTGAATACCATCTGAAAGAACTATCTATGCCGTGGATCCATAGAGTTAAAATTCCTATCCATGTTTTAATATAGTTCTGAAAATCAGTTATTCTGGAAAAAATATCACTGATTATGAATATGTGCTGTCCAGTTGGCACGGACATTTAGCAACAATATAGATAGATTTTCCCAAGGATGATCTGTCCTAAACCTGGTCCTTTAGGTCTTTGAAAGTTATTAGTTCATTACTGTAACTGAGTCTATCCACCTGGCTATTGATCTTCTTCTTTCCTTCAATTTTTACAGCATTATGGATTTCTCAAGGAAGGTCTTTAGTGTATCCAAAATATGATTATTAATAATTGTGCCTCAAATGAGAAATCTGGATTGATTTCTTTTATGAACCATGTGTTTGTTTTCTTGGCTATCCATGCTTTCTCAGGTATCTTTTCCAACAGGAGATCTCAAAAGCATTAATACTCTTTGTTCTGGACCTTACAACCACTAGCTGATTATAAAGCAGACAGTTAACTCCACAAAGCATCCATACAAAGTCTTTTTATTGGTTCATCAGGCATCCTCAATGTAACTCACAGTTACGTCGAGATTTATCTCAATGTCCAACTCCTTGCATAGCTGACTTTCTGGTGTAAAAGGATGGCAATCTCTCATCCCATATCGAAGGAGCAAGGAGCAAGGAGGTGAGATGCTAGCATGATGCTGGGTTCAGGCAAGAGTGAAGGAATCTCCTACAACCCACCAAGGGTCAATTCAGTGACCAATCAGGATTACAGATGTGGCCACATGACATGGATTACATTTCCCAGGATACCTTAACTACATTTACCATGATGTATTCCCTTAAGGGGACAGCTCCCAATTCCTAACTAACTATCCCAATTCCCTATTAACTATAACTGGCTGGACAGCACACTCTTTCTCTACTTTTTTCCTCAAAGTTCAACTTTCACTTTCTGAGTGCCATAGGGAAAACTATGGCCTGCATGATTCTGATCTTTCTTTGCAGAGATATATAATTCAGAAGATAGGAATTATAAATCATTGCAAATCTAGAATGATTAATTTTTAGCAGCAACAAAGTCATTTTAACTAAATATAGCACAGTTTGGCCAAATGTGTTCATAATCATTCAGGAAGTCTTATCAGATATGCAGCAGCCCTACGAAGCAATTAAATTTAAAGGTATTCACTTGACTAAGGATGACTTCATACATGCTGCTTATTTACTGAGATCTGTTATAATCTTCCAAAGTGTTTAATAGTAAGTAGGCTTGCTATACTTGTGCTGCAAAGATCTAGAGGACTGCCACATAGTAGAGTTAGAGAGTCCTGCATTTCTTCTGATACATATAACTTATGGCAAATTCCAATGCATTTTGAAGAAAACCTTCTTTTCCAGGGGATCCTGAAGGATAGAAATGGCTTCTTTACAGCCTTCTTTCTTGTTTGCTTTTATATCTTTGCTGCCATCTAGTGGTCATCTGGGTTTTTGTAATTTAGACATGGCATGATTATAGCAGCCACAGATTGGGAACCAAGGAGGATTATCTTTTACATTTTCTACTTTCTTTGTTCCCTGATCCAGATTGTCACAGTTGTAAACAATATTGGTCATCTTTTTTTTATTTTTCTTTTTTGTAATGTCAAGTATCCTTTTTAAAAATAATCCGGTAGAAGCAGGACTGAAGCAATTGATGGGCACTTCCACCATCCCCTCTCTTTCTGATAGTCTAAGTCAGTGGTTCTTAACCTGGGTGATATCGCCCCCCCAAGGGGCGATTTTGTTTTTCAGGGGGGCGATGGAATGAAAAGGGGCGATGTGGGGGCGAAGGAATGGAAGGGGGCGATATGGGGCGATGGAGCGAGATATATTGGGAGAGAGAGAGAGAGAGATCTATATTGGTAGATAGGTAGGTAGACAAAAAGACAGACAGGTAGGTAGATAGGCAGGAAGGCAGGCAGGCAAACAGACAGACCTTTTGGATGGATGGATGGATGGATGGATGGACGGATGGACAGACAGAAAGAATGCGAGAGTGGCAGCACTTTGGGAAAGCGGTGGCGGCGGCTTTTCCCAACATGCTGCCGCATTCGAGGTGCCGGTTCAGGTGCGGTACAACAGTCAATGGGGTGAGCCTGCAGGGCCGGCGCCTCAAACGCCCCCCTGCTGCCTGTTAGCATCCCCAAGGGGGCCGGCAGAGGGGTGCTAAGAGGCAACAGGGGGGCGTTCGAGGTGCCAGCCAGCCCTGCAGGTTCACCCATTGACTAGCACTGCTCTGGAACTGGTGCCTCCAATGCGGAAGCAGTGGCATGTTATGTGCTGCCGTGGCTGTGTTTGATGCGCCGCCCCCCTGCCGCCTCTTAGCACCCTCTGCTGGCCCCCTTGGGGATGCTAAGAGGTGGCAGGGGGGCGTTCAAGGCGCCGGCCCTGCAGGCTTACCCATTGACTGTAGCACTGCTCCGGAGCCAGCGCCAAAATGGGTGAAACTGCAGCGCCGGCTGGCACCTCGAACGCCCCCCTGCCACCTCTTAGCACCCCTCTGCTGGCCCCCTTGGCCTTGGGGATGCTAAGAGGTGGCAGGGGAGCGGCGTGTCGAATGCGGCCGCGGTGGTACATAATGCACCACCGCTTCCAAATTGGAGGCGCCGGCTCCGGAGCGTAACTACAGTCAGTGGGTGAACCTGCAGGGCCGGCGCCTCGAACGCCCCCCTGCCACCTCTTAGCGCCCCTCTGCTGGCCCCCTTGGGGACGCTAAGAGGTGGCAGGGGGGCAATTATGTTGGGGGAGGAGGGCGATGACAACTTCCTCAATGGCTCAAGGGGGCGATTCTTTCAAAAAGGTTAAGAACCACTGGTCTAAGTCTATGTTTCTCTCTTGCACTGCAGGTTATCATAGATGGATAAAAGACGCACACCTTTATTTTGAAATAGTGATGAAGAGCTCATGAGTTTAGTCCAAGGGCTACTTATAGTTACTGGTGTAATGCCAATAAGCTTTTGCTCCATAAAGTAAATAGGCACTCCAGGGCAAGAACAATTTTAAGAGAAATTTAACAGCATGAGAGAAAGTTCCTTTCATGTTAATTGGGATTGACTGCTATTAATATTTTTCAAAAAGAAATCCACAGAAGATCCTGAATGCTGATGTCCTGCATAACGTCTGGTTTGGCCTGTAACTGTAATATTTATACGTGTAAAATACTGCAGACTAAACACAGATAGCCTTTATTTTATTATTTGATATTACTTAACTGCTTTTCAGCAGAATCACATGTGAAAAATCACTAAATCTACATTTTCCTCTGCAGGGTTATCAATTGGTTGAGAGTGGTGGGGGCAGTGGGAGAAGAAAGGAGAGGGAAAAATTATGAGCTTGCACTTACAGCTTCAAGGGGAAAAAAAGTAGGTGAAAGTTTTCGTGCTAATGGAGCTACACTGCTTTAAAGGACACAATGTCTAATCCAAAAAGATCAAGACATAGGCGATGACACATTTTATGAAATAAAGTTGAGGTCGATGATGTCATTAGAAGAACTTTCAATATTGTTGGCTTTTTGTCCAATTTATCATAGAAAAACAAAAATATTGGTCTCTGTTTAGTAGAAACCTTTTGGTGGGCTAAAGATTACTTCCAATCACGGCAAAATAAAAAAAAATTAAAAAAAGGTTTCTGATAAATACTTTGACATACAAAGAATGTGAATCTTGTTGCAAGTTATTCTGAAATGGTTCCTTTCAGAGGTGGAATTTCAAGATTTGGACCGCAAATCCCAGTTAACATAGGAAGGCAGCAAAGAGATACAAAATCTCTTTTACCTGTCCTCCCTTCTCTGCTGCTAAGTGGCTATCTGGATTTTTGTAGTCCAGATCTAATAGAAAAATTTCATTTCTTTTTCATTTTTAACTTTTCCTGCCTTTTGTTAAGAACTCAAGATGGCATATCTGGGGCTGTTTCTTAGTTTTATCCAGAACAACTACTAGATGGGGTAGGTTGGGTTAGAGAAGGACGAGTTCAAAGTCACCCAGAGACTCAAAATGGACCTGAACCTGGCTTCCCCAAAACCAACCTTGTACATTTTCAGAACATCTGTGGAAGGAAATGATATTATTTATATGTTTGTCCTGATCCAATAAGTTGGATATTATGTTCTTTTATTTGTTGATCGATTACAGATCATCGTCAACTTATAACCATCCATTTAGTGATCGTTTGAAATGATTTGTGATCTTTTTTTTCACACTTACAACCATTGCAGCATCCCCATGGTCACATGATCTAAATTCAGAGGCCTGGCAGCTGGTTCATATTTATAATGATTTCAGAGTCCTGAAGTCACGTAATCATCTTTTGTAATCTTCTGACAAGCAAAGTCAATTGGAAGCCAGATTCAGTTCATCACTGTGTTGCTAACTTAACAATTGCAGTGATTCCCTTAACAACTGTGGCATGAAAGGTCATAAAATGGGGCAAAACTCATTGAACAAATGTCTCCCTCAGCAACTGAAATTTTGGGCTCCATTGGAGTGGTGGGATTCAAATTTTTTTACTACTGGTTCTATGGGCATGGTTTGGTGGGTGTGGCAGGGGAAGGATACTGTAAAATCTCCAGTCAGAGCTGGTATTTGCCGGTTTTCCAAACTACTCAAAATTTCTGCTACTGGTTCTTCAGAACTGGTCAGAACCTGCTGAATACCACCTCTGCTCCATTGTGATCATAAGTTGTGGACTACCTGTATATGCCATCAAACTAGTATTGAGGATCATCAACCACATAGATTTTCTCCAGGATGATATACCTTTACCGGGTCCCTCAGATCTACTGGCAGGGTACTCATTGCCAGTGTAACTGAGTCCATCCATCTTGCTTCTGGTCATCCACTTTGTTTTCCTTCCACCTTTCCCAGCATGAGAGACTTTTCCAGAGAGATAAGACATTGCCTAATGTGTTCAAAGTAGGATAGTTTGAGCCTGGTCATTTGTGTCTCAAATGAAGCTCTGGGTTGATTTATTTGATGATTCATTCGTTTTCCTGACTGTCCGTGGCAGGGCTTTCCAACCTTGGCAACTTTTGCTGAGGAATTCTGGGAGTTGAAGTCTGCCAAGCTTAAAGTTGCCAAGGTTGGAGACCCATAGTCCATGGTATTCTCAGGAATCTTCTCCAACACCAAAGCTCAAAAGCATCAATACTCTTCCCTCTCCTGCTTATTCAAAGTCCACATTGTGTGTTCTTTAGAAAGGCAAAAATATACAGAGGAGTTTTGCTTTGTTGGCTCATCAGTCTATACAAGCAAAAGAGCAATACTCTCTACTGTGTTCCTTTGCCTGGAAAATGTGAAAAATGAACCTACCACAAGTGTTCTCTCAGTGGTCTCTCTTGGCACTCTCTTCATGGTGGAACAGTAAATAAATCATGCTGCTCTGCTGTATTATTCACTTATATTTTTGATCAAATGTATTGGAATATTGCTTTGCCTTGAATACTATTTTCTCATCTTTAGCTATAATGTGAAAATAATTGCTTTGGATAATTGATGTGTAATTCCAATGATTAACTCTTATTCCTGCAGGTACGTCCAAACAATGGTTTCCAATGCTACTTACAGATGTCATTATATTGCCATTTCATCCTTTTTGCCTGCTTTTGGAAATTAAAAAGGCAGGGGGGAAAATGGGAAAAAAGGCAGGGGGATTAAAACCATCTAGGCCTCTTGTAAAATTCTGTCAATAAATTATACATTAATAAATATCCACAATAATAATTCTCTCTAATTCACACAAAACTAGGACTTTTTAAAAGTGTCCTTCTCATATACATCCATAGTAGGAAAAGTCCTAAATCCAAAAACGGTTCTACTTCTTTCAGTTTCATAGCATCATCTGTTGAAACCCTCAAAGTACCCCTTCTCTATAGAAGCATCTGCCCTGTGGAATGAAGTTTCCCCTGAGATCCAGAGGATCCTGTGGTTGCTGTCGTTGTGAAGACTCCTTGAGGAGTCTTCACAACTCTAGGAGTTTGAGACCCCACATTTCATTCCACCCGAATTCTCATACTTGCCATATTGGTTTTATTGTAATTTATTTGATTGTTGTGAGCCTCTCAGAGTTGTTGGGAATTGGGTAGTAAATTTAATGATACACATACTATACACACAAACTTATTTAAATACGGCTTCCATTTAGGAAGCTGAAACGTGATGATATAATAAAATGAATAGATTTAAACATGAATAAATTGAGTTTATTATGACAACAATTAAATATATTTTATTAATTCTATTCTAAGAGGGTATTGTTATTTAGGCATAGGTATTATTATCTACAACCCCACTGTGGATGAGTCCAATTTATACAACAATATTTAGATTATTAAATGAAGTTCCTATGGAAAAATTCCAGCAACAAAAACTTGCAGACTGTTAGATGAACTTTGATTTGTCCAATAAATACATTATTGCTTTTGAATTGTCATACATGAGGCTATAGTAATTGATCATCCCAAATAACATAAGACCTAGCGTGGTAAAACTGGTATTATTCTCTTCATGGCCTAAATTGCAAACAATCAGTTTATAATTTTACAGTTTTTTAAAATGCTGTAATCCAACAGGGTAAGACAATTGTATTATGACAACGCAAGGATATTCTACTAAGTGTAAAGAATTTCACCCAACTATTCTTGTATTAGAATTTGTAAATTTTTAATTTAAACCAAAGGGTTCCTTTAAGGAAGAGACAAGTTGTCTTACATTTTCAAGGTGGACAGCTTGTTCAGCGCCTGCAAGTAACATCCTAAATGTGTCATGCTTCAGTGCTTCCTGGCTAATTGACATCTTTTTTTTATTTACACATAATTAATATAATTTGCAAAAGGAAGTGCATGGATATGGTAGATACTGAGCAACAACAGCTGGTGGACGTTGTTGCACTTGTTGGGTGATGCTATGATTTATGCAGATTCTGATGTGAGACTAGAAGTGGCAGTTCTCAGCTGAGAGCTTAATTTACACTTATTAAAATTCAATGACAAAAATATTCACTCACAAATGTAAAGGCTGCCAGACAGAATGGTTAGTCTACATGTATGTTCTAATGCATGCAAACCTGGTGAGATCCTAATACCTGTTGCCTTTCCATAGCAAAAAACCTAAAAAAGAAACAAAGAAACAAAACAAAACAAAACAAAACAAAACAAAACAAAACAAAACGCCCAGAGCTCATTCGTAATGTAACTTTGAGGCAGTTCAACCAAGTTTAGACATTGCTGTTACTTTTTGCAATTATTCTATCACTTTTCCAAGGGTTGTCACACATTCAGATTTACTAATTGTTCTTATAGGACTAAGCTGCATGGCAATTTACTGAGTATAAGTAAGGGAGTATAGAAGTAGGGCCACAGATATGGATCATTTCAATAGATGTACAAGTAAAACCAGGATATATGCATCTAATCAGTAAATATTAATGATGGCACCTCATTCTAAATACAATATCCAAGTTCAAAAAATGTGGAAAATAAAATGGAATTAAATTGGGCACCACTGAATAAAACAGAATATGTTCTTTTAACTTCCTTGATTTGTATGGGTGATGTGGGTGGTATATTTTATCAATAAATTATAATTAATATTTTTTTATTTATTATATACATTTATATAGCATGTATTTTCATACCATGTTGTTTCATTTGAAAGATATAAATGTATTAAATACATAAATCTGTAAGCATACAGAGTTGTTCTAAGGACTTCATGAACACAGAGAAGCAATACAGGCATAGAGAATCCTAGTGGTTGAAAATCTACCATTTTAATGTATATTAGCATCCAAGATTCGGAAATCAATTAGCAGGAAAAATAAAAGTAATCTTGTTGCATTCTGCTGAATGTATTAAAAAAATTCATTTGCCTGGTACAACAATATTCAGCTTGTAGTTGCAGGTCTGCTTTTAATTACATAGAATGTAAATACAGGACCAGAGTAAATATTAGATATAATTGTGGGATCAGACTTGTAAATGTATACTATTGTGTAATAAAAAAAATCTGGGGTGTTCAGCAATTAACAAATGGCATTTTCCCACTAGTAATCTTCAGAATCTTCATCATCAAGTTGTTGCTATTGTGATATAAAGCCTCTTCACATTTGGGCACAGTGATAGCTACCTGTTGATAGAAGGTGTTTTAAGTTGGTAATGAATTATCACAGAGAATTAAGTTTGCAGTCATAGACAAAGGATTCAGGAGCTGGTTCAGTGCTTGGAGGTCATAAGGGCCTGGATGGTGGGGAGAAACTAGCCGTGACTCAAAGGCAGAGTCATTGTAGATCTTTGGCTTTCCAGGGTCAGGATAGTTGACATCTTTGACTCTGGAAAGGGTAACAGTCTCCTGGATGGATTTGATACACAATTTGGAGATTCTTTTGGATTCACAGTTCCTGCTAGATGACCAGATGACAGTCGTGGTGGTGGGCATTTGCACAAATTCAACTTGTGTACCAATTGCACATATTTTTGGATTGGGAAACCTGATTCACAGTCAGTCACTCATGCCTTAGTCACCTTCTGCTTGGAATACTGCAACACACTCTATATAGGGCTGTCCTTAAGTCCTTCTGGAAACCACACTGATCCAGCATGCAGTAGCATGCATAGTTTTGGATCCCATTATTCAGCCAAGTTATACTACTACTGTATGAGCTGCAGCAGCTTCCAGTTGCTTTCCAAATTCAGTTCAAGGTGATGGTCATTACCTGTAAAACTCTACATGGCACAGGGGCAGGTTATTTGTGGTTCTTCCTGAGAGCATCTACCCTTCCTACTAGATTAGATAGAGGACATGCTCCAGATCCTCTCCTTTAAATATTTTCTCCTTATGTGATACCTTGGCTGCCCCAAACCTGTGGAATAGCCTCCCATTTGAGATCTGATCCCTACCCTTTTTGTCTTTGGATAAACATAAAAACCTGTCTCTTTCCCCAAAGCAATGGGCTAGGATAAGAGTTGAGCTGTGTTAGGTCTGGCCCCTGGTGAGGGAGGCTATTTTTGTGTTTATTTATGTTTGTATGGATTGTTATGAGCCATCTAGTATCATTATATGAAATAGGTGGCCATATAAGCCCTGTAAATAAATCTCATTTGTATCTTTCATATCTCATATTATTTGAAGTCAGACAGCTGAAATGTTAAAAAACAAACTTATAATATAATCTTGCCTCAGAAGTTCACTTGACACGAATTGAACAAGACATTCTCTCTCTCTCTCCCTCCCTCCCTCCCTCCCTCCCTCCCTCCCTCTCTCTCTCTCTCTCTCTCTCTCTCTCTCCAAGGCTTTTAAATACTTGACTTTGAAGATAGCTTTATTTTTCATAGTTGTTTTGCATGTTAGACGTTTTATTGCAGTTTTATTTTGTTTTATGATTACATTACTTAGAATGCCATTCTTGGAATTTTTTTTGGAAATGACAGTTGCTTAATTTACCAAATCAATAAAATATACATAAAACATTGTGCTTGTGGTTAGGAGTCTGCATTCAAGATAAGCTTATATACCTTACACAAGAAAGAAATCTTATCTCTCCCCTCTGAAGTCTTTTGTATTGTCTTTCACTGTGGTCACCAGCATGGTCAATTTACATCCATTTTGATTACTATGGCTCGCAATCCAGTATAGTTCAGCTAAACAGAACCATAGTTTGGATTGTAAAGATGATTTGTTGCAACAAAACATAATTAAGGTTAATCACAGTTTTAAAAGTAATTAAAATTTGTGGTTATACTCATTTAGTTCATTCTTTATGATTTGCTGCTGGCTTCCCTGACGAGCTGAGCTGCTGATTTGTGGAGGATTACTTTTGCAACCAGCAGTGGAATAGTCATGCAAATTATTGCCAATTAGAAGCAGTTTTCTGGCCAGGCAAAGTATCTCTTTTATCATTGCCAGGTTCTTGTTAGCTGGTGATGGACATAAAAGTAAAACAGGACAACAAGTAACATGTAAGAAAACTGACTAGCACTCGGAGAAACAGAAACAATGAATGGTGATAAATCTAAAGCAGAGCCAAGAAGGAACAATGATTTATTAAAAGTATGCTTTTCCCCCCACTTCCAATATCTTGCTGCCTCTTATTTCAAAGGTAGACAAACACAGCACTGTTCTGTAGGGTGCTGCTTGCTTTAAATCTCCCTGTCTCCAAGTTCTTGTAATGTGAGTCGGCAGTACAGAATCTAACCCATTCTGAAAATCTGCGTGTGGGGTAGAAAGTGAAAACCTTGCCACATTCTGGATTTTTGTTTATATTTTTTTGGGCTGAATCTGCAAACTGATGTCAAAAGATGGCTAAATGAATTTGTGGTTGGGAAAATGAGAACCCAAGTGAAACAGAAATTGGCAGATACATCTAGTTCCATGCAAGGGCTCTAGGCGTAAGAACAGTGAAAATTAACATAGGATGGTGATGTCATAAAAATAGAGTACTTAGGAAAACATTGATGTTTCCCAAAAGACCTGGAGGGCTTTATGGGCAACTCTGCAACATGGATTATCGGTTTATAAGGCCAAAAGTATAAATGAAAAGAGGCAACAGAGGCAAAATGCAGTTGAAATGGAAAATAGATACAGAGGTACATTGTGCAGAATGTGGAGGTTTCACTCACTGTTTTTCTGCACACATGTTTCACAAGGACATCTTCAGGAAAAATTTAATAAATTGTGCCAGAGAAACTGAGGCACTCTGGGTGGAAGTTTTCGAGAGAAAAAAAGTTTGAGAGAAAAAAACGATTTGAAACATTTTTGTATGAGTGAGATATTAAGTGAAATTTTCACTTCACTGCTTTTCTATGCTAGCTGTTTAAACCCAATCCATGATGCTTCACTTTGGGCTTTGACCATAGCAAAAAGACTTCCTGCTATTAGAGCTAATTTGCCCTGAAATTCCTTATAATAACTGACTAGATATTGCGAAGAATAGTTTGCATTTACTCACAAATAATTACCATTCTTTTCCACATTTTTTCCACATCTTTTTCACATGGGAATACCATTCACAACTGGTTGGTGCAGCTTCTCAGAGTACTAAACAGAGACCGACAGTCTGCTGGAAACTTATTGCTTACTATCTTCTTACCATACAGCTGCACCCTATCATCTAGCTGTACACACCTATTGTAAGGAAGAATGGTGAACATGAGAAAAATCAGCAAGCACTCTGTAAAACTGCAGAGGGAGAGGTGAGAACTTTCCACTGTTTAACCTTGGAAATAGTTTCATCAGGATGGGAGCCTCACCTTCAAGGCTTCTGGCCTCCTCATAAAAGCCATTCTCTGTAAACTGCCCTTCCATTTAGCCTGTGGTTCTGCTGTTCCTTGTTTATTTGATTTTTACTCAAACATGGCAACTTGAAAGCCTGGGTCTCCCAAGTAATTTATCTCCTTGTGTCAAATTCAAGTCAAATAAGACATGTTCAAAGTTTCAAGTGTATTTGCAAACTGAAGAATGCCTTAGAATTTCTAGGCATATACCAAAGCTCCCAAAATAATTTCCCAGTCTCTCTCTTTCTCTTAGCGTGTTTATCTAGATATTGCTACTGCTTTCCTATTTGAAAAATTCAGAAAACAGCACCTTTTGCTTAAAATAATTGCAAAAATTTAAGGAATACAAACGCGTGCGAATTCCTTGATTCAATACACAAAATAAAGTGTAATTTCATCCTTTTTGGTCTCCATTTGCTGTATAGCAAATAATAGGTCTGGTCGTCAAAAGATGAAAGTGAGGGAATAAAAAAGTAAAGCTAAAACCTGTGTAAGATTTATAGTCCAGGAGACACAGCATAAAACAAGGGTGTCAAACTCAAGGCCCAGGGGCCAGATTCAGCCCGCAGGGTGCTTAGATCTGGCCTTTGGGATCACCCTGGAAACAGAGTACTGGCCCACAGTACCTCTGTCAGTGAAAACAGAACTTGCAAGGGCAACAGGCAGGCAGCCCTCCTGAGCTGCGTTTTCGCTGGCAGAGGGTTACAGGAGGCTGTCACAGCTGAAAATGGAGCCCAGGAGCCTGTTTTCGCTGGCAGAGTGCTGGGGCCACCACAGGTGCTCCCGACATTTATTTATTTATTTATTTATTTATTAATTCGACTTATATCGCCCCCTCTCCCGAGGGACTCGGGGCGGCTCACAACTAAAATAGAATACAACAATAAGTTACTTAAAAATATATTAAATTAAAGCCGAATTAATATTAGTATTATTATTAAAACCCCAAAATTACGTAAACAACCCCAAGGGTCAACACTGCCCAGATTGTAAAAACAGCCAGGTTTTTAGCTCACGGCGGAAGTGCGGAGATCGGGAGCCAGCCGGAGCTCCAGCGGAAGAAGATTCCATAGAGTGGGGCTGCCACAGAATAGGCCCTCCCCGGGTCCCCGCCAAACGACATTGAGTCGCGGAGGGCAGCCGAGGAGACCCGCCTGCGACCGTACTGGGCGGCTGGTATTTGAGGCTGGGAGAAGTCGTTCTCGTAAATATCCTGGACCCATGCCATGTAGGACTTTGAATGTTAAAACCAAAACCTTGAACCTCACCCGGAGGGCAACCGGAAGCCAATGCAAGCCACGCAGGAGGGGTGTAACATGGGAGTATCGGGAGGCTCCCATCACAACCCCGCAGCCGCATTCTGCACCAGCTGAAGCCTCCGAGTGGCGCACAAGGGCAGTCCTAGATAGAGAGCGTTACAGTAGTCCAACCGGGAGACAACGAGCGCCTGAGTGATCGTGCGCAGGGCATCCCAGTCCAGGTATGGGCGCAACTGGCGAACCAGCCGACCTGGGCAAAGGCCCCCCTGGCCACGGCTCCCACCTGCTCCTCCAACTTGAGCCGTGAATCCAGGAGAACCCCCAGGTTCCGTGCCCTGTCCACAGGGGTAACACCTCCTCCCCCATGACCAAAGATGGAATCTCCAAACTGGACCGGGATGTCGGTATGCACAGCCACTCTGTCTTGGCTGGATTGAGACGAAGCATGTTCCTGTCCATCCAGATTCGCACCGCTTCCAAACAACGGGACATCACGGAGAGAGCATCACTGATGTGGCCCTGGGTGGAGATGTATAACTGCGTATCATCAGCGTACTGATGATAACTCACCCCGAAGCCACGGATGATCTCACCCAGCGGCTTCATATAAATGTTGAACAGGAGAGGCGAGAGGACCGACCCCTGAGGTACCCCACAAGTGAGAGACCTCGGGGTCGACCTCCGTCCCCCTGCCAACACTGTTGAACGTCCCCGAGAGGTAGGAGGAGAACCACCGTAAAACAGTGCCTCCCACTCCCAACCCTCCGAGACGCCGCAACAGGATACCATGGTCGATGGTATCAAAAGCCGCTGAGAGATCTAACAGGACCAGGACAGAGGAAAACCCTGTCCCGAGCCCTAGAGAGATCATCCATCAGCGCCACCAATGCTGTCTCCGTGCTGTACCCGGGTTGGAAGCCCGATTGGTACGGATCCAGGTAGTCCGCTTCATCCAGGAAAAGTGGCAATTGCTGGGCCACCACACTCTCAACAACCTTCGCTAAAAACGAAGGTTGGAGACCGGACGAAAGTTGTTCAACTCGGCTGGGTCAAGGGCAGGCCTCTTCAGGAGGGGCCTCACCACCGCCTCTTTCAAGGCGGCAGGGAACAGCCTCCCTTAACGAAGCGTTGATAACTGCCCGGAGCCAGCCGCACGTGACCTCCCTGGAAGCATAAACCAACCAGGAAGGGCACGGGTCCAATAAACATGTGGTGGAACTCAGCCGCCGCATAATCCTGTCCACTTCATCCTCAGAAACAGGATCGAACTCAGTCCAGATAACATTAGCCAGACCACTCGCCTCCCCCTCATCAGACCACTGCAAGTCCGAGTGCACATGAGTGACATTGAGCTGACCATGCTTACCCTGGCCACACACACACCGGCCCTCTGAGGTAATTGTGATATGGCCCTCGTAGCGTCCGCAGATAATCGCCCGGCCGCCCTGTTCAGGATCACTCGCTCCCTCCTATATCGGGAGCCAGAGGTAGACCCTCTGCGGGGCAGGACTGAGGAATTTGGACAGTATCTGTCAGATAAGATCGCTCGGATCCAGGAGGGGCTGAGCTCTAATTTGCAGTGGTCTGAGGAAGGAGTCGCAGAGAGTCTGGCCAATGTCATCTGGGCTGAGTTTGATCCTGTTTCTGAGGATGAAGTGGACAGGATTATGCAATGACTGAGTTCCACCACCTGTTTATTGGACCCGTGTCCTTCCTGGATGGTTTATGCCTCCAGGGAGATCACGTGCGGCTGGCTCCGGACAGTTGTTAATGCCTCACTGAGGGAGGGGTCCTTTCCTGCCACCTTGAAAGAGGCGGTGGTGAGACCCCTCCTGAAGAAGCCTGCTCTGGACCCAGCCGTTTTAAACAACTTCCGTCCAGTCTCCAACCTTCGCTTTTTGGCGAAGGTTGTTGAGAGTGTGGTGGCTCAGCAGTTTCCGCTTTTCCTGGAGGAAGCGGACTATCTTGATCCATATCAGTCGGGCTTCCGACCTGGGTTTAGCACAGAGACGGCATTGGTCGCGCTGATGGATGATCTCTGAGGGCTCGGGACAGGGGATTTTCCTCTGTCCTAGTCCCGTTAGATCTCTCAGCAGCTTTCTATACCATCGACCATGGTATCCTATTGCGGTGTCTTGGGGGGTTGGGAGTGGGGGGCACTGTTCTGCAGTGGTTCTCCTCCTACCTCTCGGGGCGCTCGCAATCAGTGTTGGCAGGAGGGCAGAGGTCGGCCCCGAGGGCACTCACATGTGGGGTTCCTCAGGGGTCGGTCCTCTCTCCCCTCCTGTTCAACATCTATATGAAGCCGCTGGGTGAGATCATCCATGGTTTTGGGGTGAGGTATCATCAGTACGCTGATGATACCCAGTTGTACATATCCACCCCAAACCAAATCAGTGATGCCCTCTCTGTGATGACCCAGTGTCTGGATGCGGTATGGATCTGGATGGGCAGGAACGGACTGCAGCTCAACCCGGCTAAGACTGAGTGGTTGTGCATACAGGCATCTCGCCCAGTCAGTTGATTCCATCTTTGGTCATAGGGGGAGAGGTGTTGCCCCCTGTGGATAGGGCCCGGAACCTGGGAGTCCTCCTGGATTCACGGCTTGGTTTGGAGGAGCAGGTGGGGGCCGTGGCCAGGGGGGCTTTTGCCCTGGTCCGACTGGTTCGCCAGTTGCGCCCATATCTGGACCGAGATGCCCTTCGCACGATCACTCATGCACTTGTGACTTCCCGACTGGACTACTGCAACGCTCTCTATTTATGACTGCCCTTGCATACCATCCGGAGGCTTCAGCTGGTGCAGAATGCGGCTGCGTGGGCTGTGATGGGAGTTTCCTGATACTCCCATGTTACACCCCTCCTGCGCGAGCTGCATTGGTTACCGGTTGCCCTCCGGGTGAGATTCAAGGTGTTGGTGTTAACATTCAAAGTCCTTTACGATATGGGTCCAGGGTACTTGCGGGAGCGTCTCCTGCCAATATAAAATACCGATCACCCTGTGCGTGCGCACAGATGGGGACTCTCGGGGTGCCTTCGGCTAGACAATGTCGGCTGGTGCCCGGGGAAGGGCCTACTCTTTGCCCCCACCTTGTGGAACCAGCTCCCTCTGGAGCTCCGTTTGGCTCCTGACCTTCGCTCCTTCTGCCGCGATCTGAAGACCTGGTTGTTTGAACAGGCCGGGCTGGACTGACCTCCGGGGTTTTTAAATTATTTTAATTGGGTTTTTAATTGGGTTTTTAAAGTTGGGCTTGTTAATTTAATTCTTTTTTAAATATTTATTGTTTGTATGGCTGTGTTTTAGTTGTGAGCCACGCCGAATCCTTGCGGAGAGGGGGCGGCCCACAAGTCCAATTAAAATAAATAAAATAAATAAATGAAATTGAGTTTGATACCCCTGGCATAAAAGAAAACAAAAATGGAGAGGATGAGGAAAAATATAAATGACAATTATTAGTTTCTAAATTACGAAGTTCAGAGTACAGCAGGTATTCAGTAGGTTATAGAATTTGATCTAAACCCAATAGAACAGGGCTGTCAAACTCCCGGTCCATGGGCCGGATGCATCACATGATGGCCATGCGCATGCCCAGTTTAGCAAAGCGGGGGAAGTCCCAGTACATCACATGACATCAGAGGTGGTATTATTATTATTATTTATTTTATTAGACTTGTATGCCGCCCTCTCTCCCTAAGGACTCAGGGCGGCAAACAATAAAAAACCCAATACAATTACAATAAAAAGACATTAAACCAATACAAGCCTAATCAATCGTTAAAAATTTAAAAATTAAAACAAGTAAAAACAACCCACACCCCCGAAGTCAGTCCAGACCGGCCTGTTGAAACAACCAGGTCTTCAGGTCCCGGCAGAAGGAGCGGAGATCAGGGGCCAAACGGAGGTCCACGGGGAGTTGGTTCCATAGGCCGGGCGCTCCCACAGAAAAGGCCCTACCCCTGGACACTGCCAGTCAACAATGCCTAACCGACGGTACCCCAAGGAGGCCCCACCTATGGGAGCGTACTGGGCGATCGGAATGTGATGCTGGCAGGAGGCGTTCCCGCAAGTACCCTGGCCCCAAGCGATTTAGGACTTTATAAGTTGTTACTAACACCTTGAAACTAATTCAGCAGGTTCTGACCAGTTCTGGAGAACCAGTAGCAGAAATTTTGAGTAGTTCGAAGAACCAGCAAATACCACCTTTGACTGGAGATTTTATGGTATCCTTCCCTTGCCATGCCCACCAAGCTACGCCCACAGAACTGGTAGTAAAAAATCTTTGAATACCACTACCATGTGACATCCCTGCAATAGAACATCAATTCTTTTCTCTTACATGCTTAAATTATGGCAGATGGCAAATGGAGAGAGGGAAATGACAACTACTAAAAGCAATCAACTTCTGAAAAATGACCCCCCAAATCTCACTACTCAAATTCTGATATTTGGTTGGTGAATTTCAGTAGCAGAATTTCATAGGATGTCCATGCAGACTTCATACTTGAATCAGACATTCTTTAAGTCTGGGCATACCATTCAGACCTCCACTTTTGCCTTCAGGTATTTCCTTCTATTTCTACCACCCCTCACGAGCAAAATCTCAGCTGGCTGTATGGAAGAGATACCTCTACATCAAAATGTGACATGATGAGGTCAAGTGAATAGCTGACAAACTTGTAAGGTACTCCAGACAAAGCACCCCCTGATAAGCTGTTTAAACTTTATTGAAAAGTTGCATTAACAGAATATTTCAAGTCTAAAAGTACAGCCCAAGAAACAAGAGAGTCCCTTCTGAGACTTTCTTTGCCATGTTCACATTACTGCTGCTGGTTAAACTATCTCTTATCCGATTGCTCCCTTTGATGTGGTTCTTTCCTGGGTTTCCCAAAATCATTCCCACAAACATTGCAACAGTGAGAAGTTGATGGCAGAATTAAGAAGATAGCAACAGGACGCCATAAAGCAATAATAACCTTCTTGCATCTAACTGCAATAGGATTTGCATTTTCTTCTTTGATATGTAGCATTGTTCCACTGAATTGTAGTAGAAATGGAATAAGATGTACCCACACACCAGCGCCTTTAAGTAGGTATTCCTTTGGTTTACTTAGCAACTTCATCTTTTTTCCTATATTTACTCAAAGGTTAAAGACCAAGTCCTTGGTAATATTTTTTTTCTTTCTACCTAGCGAAGGGTTAATACCATCCCCCTTTTTGCTTCTTCTACAGATCCTGATACAGTTAATTGGAGCTTCCTGAAAGCCTGCATTAACAGAGGAAGCACTAAGAAGACATCTTGGCAGAAAAATATCATTATCAGTTTTGAGTTGCAGCCCCAAATCCTCTTGTGGTCAAAACACAATTCTTTTAACTAAACAATCAAGGATTTGAACACGTGTTGCTGCCATGAATTATCAGGACTAAGGAGGGGCTTCCCCTTGGCAGTGTCAGAAAATGTTAACAGTCTGCATTTTGGTTATCCAAAAGAAACAAGCTGAAAATGTTGGTGGGGGAGAGGCACAGAGACCGAGAAGTTCTCTGTACAATCCCTTTTAAATTCTATATCCATTTTTAACCCACAGTGGGGCTTGCATGGATGAAATCCCTAGTGGAATGTCTAATGGCAGAACTCATTGGAATGGAGAGGTCATTATTTAATACCAGACATACAAGCAAGGGATAGTAATATCAATTCAGATTTTTCATGGTTTCATTCGCTAGAATAAGAGATATAGTTGACTGCAAAGCATGCAACTATTGGAGCAGCATTGTGACAGATTAAATAAAAAAAGTGTTTAAACCTCCTATGTTCTTTTGTGTCAAATGTGATTTTTTTTTAAAGGGGTGAACCATTGCAGCAAATGGTACATTTTAAATTCCTGCAGCAAACCTTCCACTATGCCTAAGTTAATTTAATGTAAATGTCCTTGAAATAGATTTAATTGTCATCCAGTGTTTTTCAACCTTGGCAATTTTAAGATGTGTGGACTTCAACTCCCAGAATTTCCTAGCCAGCATGTTGGCTGGAGAATTTTAGGAGTCAACGCCATACAAGTATGAAGCTTGAAAACACTGTTAGTCTATAGAGGGAAAACTTAGCTGCCCTGACTTCTGCCCTGAATTCTTTCCCAAATCTGAATTAAAACTAACGTTAAAATTATTTTTGACTGTTTTCTAAAGACTGTTAAGGCCAAAAGATAGGGACAATTCAGCTGGCAGTGTTGATTTATTCTGAATTTGTTTCACTTTTAGCAATACAGAAGCCAGAACTTTTCCAAGTACATTCATCCAGCATTGTGAGTCAATGTCCCAGAGGAAAAAACCTCTATGTTCATAGATCTATAGAAAGCCAATGTATTCAGGAATATCCAATATCCTCAGGGGGAAAGTTGTTCCTCAGGGCAGGTGTTGAAAAAGTGAAACACTTTTTAAGTCCTGCTAGGTGATGTTGTTTCTAGGAAAGGATATGAAGTGTGCCCAGTGGAGATGAGCAGAGACAATTGAAGACAAGCAATCCCACAAATAGCCTGGCCCCAGGCCAGAAAGGGTTTTATGGGTGATGATGAGCAGCACCTTGAATTGTGCCTGGAAGTCTACAGGGAGCCAGTAGAGCTGACAAAGCATACATGTTACATGGGAATTTTATTTCCTGGGCTTCTCCCTCTCAGAGAAGAGATTAAGTCATCAAAATATCACGCTTGGTGTATCAAGGTCCTTGGCTGTGAAGATAATTTTAGGAACATTTAGGTTCACTTTTTGGGGAGTTGGTAAGTAAAAATGGTGGCAGTGTGAAAATGCCTAAGCCAGCTGTAGGAAGATAGAAAGGAAAGAAAGTTTAGCATTTTATCTTCTATTTTGCAATAACATCAAGGGAAAGAAAGGCAAGAGGTACCTTTAAAATTTTCCTTGAATCATCCAAAAATTGCAGTGGAGCTTCCTGGAACATGGATCATCAGTAATTTGATTCATATAATATTTAAATCCTAGCACTGAATAATATTGTTTGCAATCTTATCTGGAGTACTTGATATTGTGCAAATTCAAAGTGATACTGGTACTTGACAGAATGAGGCAAAAGTACTTTCACATTAAAAAAAATATTGACTGATTTCTGTATTGTTTCTATTATTCCTTTTAAGACAATATTTTAGCACAATTTACCCAGAGATTTATTTGGTATATCTTGATCCTTAGCCCATCCCTGATGAACAATATTCTCAATTTGGAATTGATGGATTTAACAAATTGTAGCTTTGCTCAAGATATCCAAGGCATCAAATATGATCAGCTGATAGGAATATCTTACAATCGTTATTGCCCCCAGTCTCTGTCTCCAGAGCCAAAAAGGCATGCAAATCCGTCTGCAGTTTGTCCCTTGAAGCCATCATCTTTAGCTGAAGTTCAGGAGCTCAGGTATTTAGCTTTACAATTACCTTAACTCAAACCCACACCTAACCTTCTGACAGCTGCAAAGAAGCTTCTCATAAATGTATAGATTAAAATATGGCCAAGGACCCACAGGCATTTATGGTCTTCAATGACTACTCCACTGTAGCCTCTGAAATATTGTCTGCAGGTGAATGACAACCAGGAAAGTATTGACTAGGTAACCTTTGGAATGAAAAAGTAACAAGAGGGACAGGTGCTTTGCAGCAGAAGGGTTAACACTGGAGAGAGTGTGTGTGAGAGAAGAGAGAGGATGCTTTTAATTGTCATGGGGCACAAGAAGGAGGAAAGGATTTTAAAGAGATGCAGAAATATTCCAGGGTAATAAAATATCCCCTTTTTCAGTGTCAAAGTTAATGTTCCAGGCCTCAGGTGAAATCGGCTTCTTATCAGAGAGTGGTTTCCCCTTGAGAGGCCTGGCAACGCCATTGCTGAGTGCTGCCACTTCCCCATTATATTCTCAGGAGAGGCGTCTCCATACTTCATTTCGAAGAGGCTGATTATATTGAAAGGTGGAGAGGTACACTTGGAAGTGAGGGGAAAAGTTGGTTCGTGTAAATAATATGAATGAGAAGGATGCTGTTAACCCAGCCAAGGCTGATTTCACTCCTTTCTTTCTCCAGGTGTCCTTTTGCTACTTCTTCTCTAATCTGACTTTATGGCTTCCTTGACTAAATCTGAGGATGGAATAGTACCAATGGTGTTTCCATCCCTTCCCCACTGGTTATGCACGTGCATTTGTTGTAGTCATGTTCATGTAACCTTCAGGAAGGTTATCTCAGCAGCCTGAGGAAAGAAATTCAGTTTTTTTGATGTAAGAGCTTCCCTAACATGATCCAGCAAGCTCCATGCTTCAAGAGATTTGAAATTGGTTTTCCTATCCTTAAACTAAACTCTATAAACTATTTTCAGCACTGCATTGAGTCCCTCAATTTATTATCCCGTCTTTTAAAAGAAAAAAAATGTGTAGGAGATAAAACAGGGGAAGGTGGAAAAAGTAGTAGGAGATGACTATGTTTCCTCTTCAAATGTTGCCAGACTTACATTCCAAAATGGATTCCATTTTGCCCCTCATGATTTTTCAGCCAAGGCAGTTTTCAGTGTGGCAGGAGGGAAGCTTCTGAAAAAAAGAGGGGGGGATTTTCTGGGTGCATGAGTAGATCCAGCTTTGAATCTAGTCACTAACTGGGTTCATACATCATGCTAAACCACAATATAGTTTGTTTTGTCTTGACTTGTATGCTATGCAAACCCATCTACTATATTTAATTGTTGTGTGCAGTGGAAGGAAAAAAACTGGCTAATGTGAACCTGGCTAATGCAGTACACCAATACACATGGCATAGTGGAAAACCAGCCTTTGTCTGGGTACTGCTTCTTTCAACAAATGGTACCTCTCCTGTGCAAGGTGAAAGTTATGCCAAGGTATGTTTTACAAAAGGACAAATACTTTATGGATGTGACTCATCTCTCTCAATATAGATGTAGAAAATGCAAACTGGGAAAGTGAAAGCATTAAACATTTGGAACTATACTGAGTAAATTAGAACTTTTATAATAAATGAAGAGAATTATAAATCCACCTTATTCATATTTTTCTCTGAAATTAAAATTACAGATTATATAATCCTTTGGGGGATATAGACAATACTTGTGCTATCAAAACCGACATAAGTTTTACATGGAGAGGTATCATTCTACTAGGAACAAGAGGATCATACTGTTGCTATTATATTTTCTTTTCTGGAATGGAATGGAATGTATACACAAGCAGTCTTTTTCCTAAAATAACAGTCTTCTCACTGTGTCTCTCAGATGGCCTTAAAATTTATTCTTTTGAAAATATAGGAACAATGCATATTTCCAAATAAAGGAATAAAAATGGATTGGTGCATTTGAACATAAGTATGGAAGTTAACATACAGAGTATGATTTACTATTTCTTTTCATCTCAATTATATCTTGCCTTTCAGAATAATGCTTTCCCCATATTATGTCTATCATGTTGTTTCTTTCAGGATAAGCAATCCTAACCCTAATCCTAACCCTAACTCTAGACAATAGAGCAATACACAATATAAAAATACTACAGTTATAAAACTCAAAAATTAAATTTTCTGAATGCCCAGAAAATCATCAGGAAACTTCCCAAGAGTTCCAGCTTATTAAGCATTTGAGGCAAACCATTCTAACTGGTATTCAGCAGAAATCCAGGTCACGATCCAAAGTTTGGTGAGAAAGTAATTTAACATGACAAAGTATTGACTATGTCTTTTACATTCATGCTTGTCTGCTCTAAAGCAAAGACTTTACTAAGTGTATGTGAGTTGGGCTGAAAATACTTGCTACAAACTCATAGTTGCCATGGAAGGTATGTATGGAATTCATAAGCTTCACCACAACCATATTCCCGGACATGGAGGTCAAAGCCCTCTGGAGCCAAACTTGGGGTGAGATTCAGGAGCTTGTGATGGGTCACTGCTGGATAGCTTTAGGTTAGTATATCAACAGGGTGAGATTGGCCCATATTTCATATACAGGTATTTATATCTAGTTACCTCTGGATGGGGTTTCCCCTGACTTCTAGATGTTGCATGAAATACCATAGTAAGGGAATAATTCCAGATCACATTGCTTGAAGATATAAATCAGTGTTTTTCAAAGTTGTCAACTTTAAGATGTGTAGACTTCTGCATGCCAGCTGGGGAATTCTGGGATCTGAAGTCACAGAAGTTGCCAAGTTTAAAAAAAACATTGCTTAAATTGTCTATCAAGTAACACATTTGGAAATAACTGAAGGAAAATTCTTTAAACTGACCTTCCTCAAATGGACCTTCGCAGAAGATGTTGGAAGTGTGACTCCAGCATAGTTGAAAGGATCACAAGGAATCGAGTTGGGGGTATCTCAAGACCCCTTAGTTTGTGAAGGTTGTAGCAGGGTAAGGCCTAGTTCCATTTTTAACCTTTGTACAGATTAGAGAGATTTTTGGTATAACAACAACAAAATGTGCTTAAATCTTAATAAAGGGATAAGCTAAAGCACCTAGCCAGTCTAACTGGGATGGTAATTAGCCACTGCAGTCTTTTTCGTTCAGCAAACTTAAACCGAAGCCACCCAAAACATCTAATCCTTCGACCTCCTGAATGCACTACATCAAAAGAATTGGCTTCTGTCAATAGGCTTACTTTTTCTGACAAAAATCTTTTAAATAGCCTCTCAGCTTTTCCATTCTAACTATGTGACCTGCTCAGTGAATTTGCCAAGTTGTTATAATGCTGCAGGTAATTGACCAGTGAGATATCAAAGCAAAGTTTGATAAATTTTAATAAATTTCATACAAGAATCTGAACTGTCAGGGGCTCTTTTGAAGTAAACCTCTGAACTTGTTGAAGCTTTTCACATGATAGCACACGCATACAAATATACAGAAAAACATCTCTGCTGCTCCCCCCAACTCATGCTGCCACCCCACCTCATGGTATGTAGAGCAGCTGGCTGCATTGCAAATAGAAGAGACAGCCTGGCTTAGATATATCAAAGGTTATATTTCACTTTGTAATGCAAGTTCAGGATTGTAAAAGGGCAGGTTATGGCTTGTAGCAGTTTCATTTATACTAAGCAATTGTATTTCAGGGAGGGAGAAATTGGTGCAAACATAATGAGGGGAAAAAGCCAGGATGTAACAACAAGGCAGTTTATGATCTGTTTTCCATAATGTTTAGATGGAATTATTTTGAAAAGTCCAAATGTGGCCTCTTCACACTTCAGTGAGAACACAAGTCAGAAAGGACAATTTTCTGCTACTTTGAAGAGGCACACTCCATTCAAAACCAAGGCAGTTTAGTTTAGCACAGTGTTAAGTTTGCATGAAGAGACAGACGTGGAGTGCTTCAAGCTCTTTGTTTATTAGTGATTACAGCTCAGAACGAACCCACTTTGGCTGGGCTGCGGCTGCTACTTATAGCCAGCAACTGCAGTTGCCAGCCAATCAGGGTGCAGGGTTTCCGCCAATCATGAGTCATTTTACTTTTAAACAGTTCAAACTAAACCAATACAAGAACAGTTTAAACCAATAAACCTGCATACATAACACCCCTCCCCACTAGGTTCAGTCCATACTCAAACCCCAGCCTATCTAATGTATTCTTTTAAATAGGTGGGGCTCTTACGTGCATTGAGACCTACGTGGTTCAGATGTTTTAAGGTTCTCACCTTGTGAGGGAGGAAATGTGTCTGCTGACATTTCCTTACTAGGGCTTGTAGTAATGGTAGAACCTGTTTGGTTACTACAACCTGGTCTCTCCTCCCATCCATCTCCAACCCAATGTCAGCACCTAAATCAGGTAATGATGTGCAATCTTCCATTTGTGAAAATGGTTGTTGGTATTGTGACAGGTTTTGGGATGGTTCCTGTCGTGTTAGCTCGTTACACATGGGGTTGATTCTTGCTTGTTCATTACACTCATGATCCTCCCTTCCCCTAGAAGAGGCAGTAGGTATGGGAACCAGAGAGGAGCAAAAGCGATGCTCCTGAGGCAATCTGGATCTTAACTGATCAATGTGCCTGCTCCAGAGGACACCATCCTCTGTTTGTACCCTGTAAGACCTGGGGCCTGTAATTTGGGTTATCTCAGCAGGAATCCATAATGGTTCACCCATAAGTTCTTAGCATAAACAGAATCACCCACAGTGAATGTGCGAATTTTGCTAGTGGAATCTAGTGGTGCGTTGGGTGCGTAAGTGGGATGAAGGCGGTCAAGGGGAGACCTGAGTTTCCTACCCATCAACAATTCAGCTGGGGACAAATTAGTTGAGGGGTTGGGAGTGATATGCTGAACACTGAGAAGTTTTTCAACTCTCTCAGTGATATCCCCTGGACCCAATTGCTGAAGTTTTTCCTTGGTAAATCGTACCATACGTTCAGCCCAGCCGTTAGCGAAGGATGCCCAGGGGCTGTCAGGGCATGTCTGATACCCTGTTGTGCTAGATATGATTCAAAAAGGTTGGATGTAAATTGAGGGCCATTGTCAGAAACAAGCACATCAGGTAACCCGTGAGTTACAAAAGCTTTTTAAGCTGTTTGATGACAGCTTCAGTTGTGGTGGATGCCATAGGGATAACCTCTAGCCATTTGGAATATGCATCTACTATAATAAGGAAGTGTGCCCTCTGGTAGGGCCAGCAAAATCAATGTGAATCCTGGACCATGGGCCCTTAGGACATTCCCATTCCTGTGTGGGGGCGAGAGGTGGGGCAGGCCTGACTACCTGACAGTTGGGACAAGATGCAACCCAGTTTACAACCATTTTGTCAATACCTGGCCACCATACATAACTCCTGGCCAATCCCTTCATTCTGACAATACCTGGATGACCCTCATGTAACATTTCCAAAACCTCTTTTTGCAGTTTTGCAGGAATAACCACCCTGTTAACCCACAAAATACATCCTCTTAATACAGATAATTCAGTTTGCCTGGATTTAAAAGGTTGGGCAAGTTGAGGTAGATCTTGAAGAGGCCAACCTTTCTTAATCCAGCCTATAACAGGAGCCAATAAAGTGTCTTTGGGAGTCTCTCTGGCAATTTCAGCAGCGTGTACTGGAAGCTTGGCAACAGTTTCTAGGAAAAAGGTGTAAGTCTCAGGAGCAAAGTCCTCAGTGCGAGAAGGAAGTGGGCAGCGACTCAAAGCATCTACGTGCCCAATGTCTTTGCCAGGCCTGTGGATGAGTTTGTATGAATAAGCAGCAAGAAATTTAGTCCACCTCAGCATTCTTGGTGACAGGATAATGGGCGTAGGTTTGTCTCCTGCCACAACGCCTAACAGAGGTTTGTGATCTGTGACAACAGTAAATGTTCTCCCATATAAATACTCATGGAATTTCTTGACAGCTGCAACAATTGCCAAGGCTTCCTTGTCCAGTTGGCTGTAGTTCCTCTCTGCTTTGGTCAAGGTGTGAGAGTAAAATGCAATAGGAGCTTCCCTCCCGCTGGGAAGCCTGTGGCTCAAACCCCCCCCCCACTCCAAAAGGGGATGCATCACAAGTCAGTACAACAGGCAAATTCTCAGAGAACTGTATCAGTACAGCATCAGACGTGATTAGTCTTTTAATATTGTTAAATGCAGATTGTTCTTTTCTGCCCCAGACCCACACAGACTTTTTGTCTAATAATCTGTGCAGTGGTTCTGCAATGGTTGCCTTCTGAGGTAGGAACATGTGATAAAAGTTAATGAGTGCAAGGAAGGCTTGCAAATCTGTTTTACATTTTGGTCTAGGGGCTTCTTTGATTGCCTGAACCTTGCCATCTGTGGGGTGGACACCATGCTTGTCAATCATATAGCCCAAGAACTCAACCTTGTCAGTTCTAAGAGTGCATTTTCTTCCTTGACTTTTAACCCGCTTTTTGAATCTGGTAAGGACTTCTCTGAGTCTCTCTTGTAACTGAGTGTCATTTTCAGCAGAGATTAACACATCATCAAAGTAAGGGACTATCCCTGGCAGTCCTTGGAGCATCCTTTCCATAAGGCTTTGGAAGATGCCTGGTGCCACTTACTCCAAATTGCAACCTTTTGCATTTGAAAGCACCTCTATGAGTCACAATGGTTTGGGCCTCTGCAGTGGCATCATCAACTATTAACTGTTGATATGCCTGGGCCAGATCCAATTTGGCAAAGACTGTACCCCTGCCAAGTGAATGTAGTGAATGATGCACCACTGGAACTGGATATGCGCTCTGTTGAAGCGCATGGTTCAATGTCCCCTTATAGTCTCCACAGATTCTCACTGACCCATCAGTCTTGACTGGTGTGACTATGGGTGTCTCCCACCTGGAGTGGCCAGTGGGCTCTAAAACTCCTTGAGCTATTAGTTTATCTAATTGTGCATCAATTTTTTCCTTTAAGGCAAATGGGACCCTTCTGGGCTTTAAGCGAATTGGTGGCACCTTGGGAACTAGATTTGCCTAATCCATCGCTGAAGACCTCTGGAAACTCAGACTTCAAGGCCTCCTCCCATTCAGTGTTACTCACGTGATTGATGCCAGTCACCTCGACACCTAGTGGATTGAACCACTCAAGCCCCAGCAAGCTTGGGCGATCCTTGTCCACGATGGTCAGAGGCAAGCATTTGGTGTGGCCTTTGAACTTCATGTTGAATTCTCTTGTTCCAACTACTGGAATCTTGTTCCTTTGGTAGTCTTTAAGAGTCTTTGCTTGCTTCTTGAAATGCTTTTTCTGAATGTTTGGGAGTAGTCTGTGAATAGTGTCCCATGACACCATAGATAAATATGAGCCTGAGTCCACTTCCAGTTGGCAAGGCCTTCCTTCAATTAGTACCTTGACATGCACTTTTCTGTAATTGATAGAAGAATGACCAATAGTTACTGTCTGATGAGTTTCATTCTTCCCCTTTGCTTCTGTGCTGTGCCCCATTTTCTCACTGAGGTTGTTGGGCTTGAATTCTTTGTCAGAAAACTTCCTTCCATTGGGTGGAGTTCTGGATGATTTGCAGACTCTTGCTAGGTGTCCTCTTTTTCGGAGGCAGATGGTATCTAGGAACTTGCAATCAGTCGGGGTGGCTTCCCCACAACCTCTGCAGTAGAAATCTTGCCTCTTTCTTCCCAGGTCTTTCTTTTTCCGCTCCATTCTGAGTCTATAAATTCCTTCCTCCACCTCACTACAGTCTGACTCAGAATCTATTTGCTCACAATGAGTTGTTGTAGACTTTTCCACATCAGGATGGCTTGTGGCCTTGTTAATTTTCTTCATGGCTGCTGCTGAGGACTTGGTAGCTTCTGCTGAAGAGGCCTCTTCTATTGATTCCTTCAGCGTGATCTTAGATCTTAGTAATAATTTGCTCTGAAGCACCTTGTCTTTAAGGCCCAGAACAAATCGATCATGCATGGCCTCTTCTAAATTGTTACATTCACATGCACCCCCAATGTCTCTTAAACTTGCCACAAAATTGTTTATGTTTTCGCTTTCCCCTTGATCGCGAGGGTAAAACTCGTGTCTCTTAATGAGGCATGATACTTGTGGGGCGTAATGGGCTCTTAACAACTTTTCTAAGTCAGGCCATTCCATTACCTTCATGTCTGCAGCTCCCGCCAATGCCTTCGCCATCTTGAAGACTGCCGGACCGCAGTGCGTGAGAAAGACCGCCCTCTTCCACTTCTCGGAAATGTCGACAAGATCGTTTCCTTCCAAATACATTTGGAAACGATCTGCATATGTCTCCCAGACTTCTGCCATTGGATCGAACGGGGCTGGGGAGGTGTTCAGTGCAGCCATCTCGCTCTCCTTCTGTTCCGCGTTGCCTTCTTCAGGGAGATCCCACCTTTGTTGCCAGTGTTAAGTTTGCATGAAGAGACAGACCCGGAGTGCTTCAAGCTCTTTGTTTATTAGTGACTACAGCTCAGAACGAACCCACTTTGGCTGGGCTGCAGCTGCTACTTATAGCCAGCAGCCGCAGTTGACAGCCAATCAGAGTGCAGGGTTTTCCTGCACTTTTTAAACCAATCATTTCTTACATTTTACAAGAACAGTTCAAACTAAACCAATGACTTTAAACCTGCATACATAACACACAGCTTAAGCACATTTAAGAAAGCTGTATATCCCTTGGTGGTAGTTTAGGTTATAAGTCTGTGCTGCTACAAGAACTGCATTACCCATATTGGCAGCAGAATTCACACAGGGCTGCTCTGGGTGGAAGTGAGGTCACAGCTAGTTAAGAACACACTCCGGGTTTCCCATTTCTGTTCCCATTTCTACACCAGACATCAGCAGAACATGTCATGACTGTGCCAACATTTGCAGCATCTAATCTCAGCATATCTCACTATGGTACTCTTTAGGAAGTGTAAAAATTGGCAACACATATTTTGAAACCTGTTTTTGTTATGACATGTCAGTTAGTAGGAATGATCAGGATTGGTTCCAGGTATGAGAAAGTCTTGGGCAAAGTGACCTCAGTGGCACTGAAGATATAATTTTCCCTCTAACTTTCCCCCTCCCCCTTTCCTTTCTTTTTTCTTTTCAATTGAGGCTACTGATGAGGTGGAACTGCAGCTCTGATATGGTGAGGACTTGAATGCAATTGTAAATGTACTAGTCAAGAAAAAAAATATGGAATTCAGAAGGCTTATTTCTGATTACACATGCATATAATTAATTTAAGGTAATTTAATTCAAAGAAGGGATCGCTATATTTCTCTGGGGACTTGCCTCTACTGGAACTTCACCCATGTCTATAGTTACACCCCTTTTGTTAAGTAAATGGAAGAATGGTTTCCAGAATACAAGCACAATTCATAGAAGTCAGTTCTGAGGCAGAAGATGAAGCAGTACACTGAACTCAAAGCCATATGATGTAACATGAATGGGTAAGGCTTTAGCCGTTAGCATACAATTTTGACCAACTAGGATTGCTGATTCCAGACTGAAAGATACATCTTGAAAAAAGCCATGGTGGAAAGAAAACTTGGTAGATGCACTTTTTTTCTGCAGTCCAGCTCAACAAACATGTATCAATCACATAGAACTTTTAACATAAGTAAGCCACCCAGAGTGGCTTTGAGGTGAGATTAAAGAAATCATAATAGTAAAATAAAAAAAAAACTAAGATAAAGGAGCCATCTTTAAGACTGATGCATTGTTCAAGCAAGCCCCTACAAAGCCATGACTGAAATTTTGGTAGTCAGGACTGACACAAAAGAAGAATATAGGCAGTTCCCACTGACGATGTATAGCAGGGTTTTTCAACCCTGGCAGCTTAAAGATGTGTAGAGACTTCATTTTCCAGAATTCTCCAACCAGCCATGCTGGGAATTCTGGAAGCTGAAGTCCACACATTTTCAAGCTGCCATGGCTGAGAAACACTGATGTATAAAATGTTTAACAGAATAAAGGCTATTAGAGTACACAGTAAGTTATTTTGAATACTACAAAAGCTCATTTTCTTTCTTCTTTCTTGGGGAAGGAAAGAATCTCTGTGGTACTTTCTCATCCTGCAAACCACATGCAAACCATGACAAATTTTTCAGAATGTGATTTGCCCAAGAGAAGTCTTCATGTTGCCACAATGAAACCAACAGTTATGTTCAATATCCTATTTTAGTTCTGAAACTATGCAGATGTATCCTCCATATTTTTCTTTATTCGCTTAGTGCATTTTTTTTGGCAAAAAGAGATACCATATTCATCAGAACTGGCTTCAGACTGAGGTTAAAACAATCTTTCTAATGTGTATGGAAGAAACATCTAGGACAGAATGTGTGTGTGTGTGTGTGTGTGCGCCTATCTGTGCGAATGTGTAAAACTATAATGTTCCTAAGCTTCTGTATTACCTTCTGGGTTTATTTGTGTAAAGCTCCTTGTGTCTGCAGCTGTCATTCTTGTTTTGCATACTCATTTTCATAGACTTTAACATAAGCATATCTTCATCTGGGGGACAGCAATTCTTAAAACCTCCTTAGGCTATAATCTTTAATTTTATACTGTGGCACCTTGGAGATATAAGCTAAGGATGAAAACATTAATCAGTGCAATTAATAAATAAATTCATTATCCACAGATGAATGATGGGCACATTTCACTGGTGTTTTGGCCCCCAAAAGGGTGTTCATTGTGGTGGCCACTGTTGTCAATATTTTTGCATGGTTCTTGATTGCAGCTGTGTGCTTAAGCTGATCTTCAAAACAACAAATGATTCTCTGTAAATTTTGCTGAGGAAAACAGCTATCTTAATTAAATATCCTCAAAATGCCACTTGGATTGAGATTATGCAATGCTTATTTTAATTGGTTAACTGATTGATTCATCAGTGGGGAGAAAAGCTCCAGGCAATTAACTGACAGACTGTGCTGCTGCTTTAGCTACCACATAGAAGAAACTGGAGCCACACTTACATGTTAAAAGCAACAGTCTCTGATTCCCTTCCTCAAAATATTGCTCCCCTAAATCTTTTTCTTCACTACTACTAAAGGCTGATTCAGTTGCTGAGTTACTATTGAAATGGATCTTGGCCTTGGCATGTGATACAAGCGATTCTTTACGGCAGGGGTCTACAACCTTGTCAGCTTTAAGACTTGTGGACTTCAACTTCCAGAGTTCCTCAGCCAGCTAGCTGAGGAACTCTGGGAGTTGAAGTCCACAAGTTTTAAAGTTGCCAAGGTTGGAGACCCCTGCTTTATGGCTCCGTCATCTTCTCCTCACGTGCTCCATTCCCACCTTCCAATTATCTATTACACAACATTGTTCCTGACTTCTCTTGAACCCATGAAGGGCAGAATTTAGGCTCCATCCCAAGCACCAAATTGAGAAGATCACTTTAATTGGATGTCAAGATTGGGATTCTAACAGATTTTTTTTTAATTACATTTATATCCCGCCCTTCTCTGAAGACTCAGGGCAGCTTACAATTTTTGGGATACAACCCAATGTGCTCAGCAATAGCCTTCATTCCATTGTATATGCCTGCTTATTACTAAGCGGCATTTTTACAAAGTCAGCTTATTGCCCCCAACAATCTTGGGTCCTCAATTTACCTACCCCGAGAGGATGGAAGGCTGAGTCAACCTTGAGCCTGGTGGGATTCGAGCCTGCAGTAATTGCAGACAGCTGGAACTTAAGTGCTAGGCATTTAGCAGCCTGCACCACCAAGGCCCTGTATTAAAATCCCAGTATTTATATCTTGCCATATTCTGCTACTTACACACCTCAGTCTGTAAGACAAACAAAGGTAAAATATGAACACATTATTTTACTGAAGTAAAAGAAAAGCTGATAAAATATAACAGCTTCAACAGGAACAGGTAAAACTTGTTCATCCAATAAAACAAACAACAAAATAAGAATTTTACTGTTTTGCAAAAGGAACTAAGGAGAAATTTCCTAACAGCAGGAGCTCAACAATGGAATAGCTTGCCTTCAGAAATTGTGGTGCTCCATCATGGAGGCTTTCAAACAAAGACTGGACAATCATTTGTCTGAAATGGCATAGGGTCTCCCACTCAAGCAGGGGGTTAGACTAGAAGACCTCCCAGGTCCCTTCCAACTCTATTAATTTTATGTTCTATGTTCTAGTCTGCTTGGACTGGCAGGAAGGTCATTTCTCATGAGCCCCATCAACATCTTCCACCGTAGTTGTCTGTTGCACTTTAAAAAACACAAGAAAGGCATTCAACAACCAGTTCTAGTTTCCTTAATTTAAGTTTTTCATTTATAGGATCCGGCAACCTGCAACTTTAGGCAATGATGCTTCCACAGGACAATCCAGAAGATGAGAGGAGAAGGGCCATCTTCTCTCACGGAGAGAAGGCTCAACACAGTAAAATGGAAACCATCACAGTTGGTGCAACTCACAGTTATTCTTTTTTCTGTCTTTTAAGAAATATCTTAATTAGGATATAGCTGGTTGAGAATATTGCTTTATAAAAAACATCAGTTTCAACCAAAATAATGGTGTTTATTCTCAAATGTATTTAGTATTAGAGGAGAAGTAAATTTCATTTTATTTTGGTAGTCATGATGGTATTTTGATTTAAATATGTTGAAAATGTGTGCATGCCAAGATTTTCCTCCCCCCCCCTCCCCGCCCCCAAATCTGTATTTATACAGAGGAATTTTCTTTTCTTTCTTTCATTTTTTTTACTCTTATTAGCAGTGTTAAAGCATGGGATGACAATATCAAAGAGAAAGAAAATGTGATTGTGTGCTATGTAATTGGCCATCTAAAGTGCCTCTCTCCTTTCTCACCCTTATTTTTAGGATCTAAAATTTTCTGGCTGCTCCACTGCCTTCAGCATAGCCAAACAAAAGCTCAGACTGTCCCCAAAATAAAAGATTGGTAGAATTCAATGGCTAACTCAGTAGAACCGTAGAAGATGGTGACTCTGCGCATTTATATTTTCAGAATTAGGCGTTAGAAATCTAATCGTCCTCTTAATTTCCTGAACTCACAGTTACTGATAAATAATTTGCCCAATTAATTTTAATCGGATTATGGCTCTTCCTATTTGCATTTCCAAACTTTGCCCATCCATGACCCTTCCATAAAGAGAACTTCCAAATCCCTCGTTTAAACATCTCTGCAAGTTTTAAGGCTAGTGTGCAGGATAGAAAATAAATCCCCAGAAGCAATCTTTTGAGAGATTTAGAGCACTTCTGCTCAGTGTCTTGTTTGGACATCTCACATTTTATTGTACCTACCAACCGTCTAAACAAACAAACAAGCAAGCAAGCAAGCAAGCAAATCCTTGTATTAAATTCAGTAACTGGCACTGGTTGCTGAGGCTCCTTACAGTATTTCCTGGGGAGTCCACATATTGCCACCTGTTGCTATGGTGAAGTCTCTTTTATCATAAACACTGAATAAACAGCTGCTGCCAGAGAGCCTCTTTTTTTTTTCCTTCCCTGGGTTTATTTGGAGAAAGTCATTGCGGAAAAATAAACATTCCATGTTCTTGGGTCTATAGATCCTTACAACTCAGACCCGAATGCAGCCCTTCAGGCTTTCAGGGCAGCTCAGTTCTGGCTGTTTCCCAGAAGTTAGGACTTCAACCAGAACATTGCACGTGATTTTTGTAAGTTTTCAAGAGAGCCTGAGAACAAAGAAACAAGAATTATTGTAAAGTAGGCATCATTAAAACAGTGTCTTCCAACTTGCCTCTTCACATAACCTCATGCTGCATTGTCACAATGGGAAGAAAAATCTTCTTCAGCATCCTGCCTCTGCTGTCTTACAGTCAAGTAGTACTATTGACTTTCTTGCAAACATTAATCTTATTAACATTGTTCTGAAAATGGAACTGATCACACTGTATGAAATTGTGGGGACTCTTTTTCAGGTTTTCAAGTAGCCACAACTCTTGGAACCCTGATTACTGTTCTCTTTGGGATGTTCTGGAGTTCCCATTTAGAAATTTTTATTTTCATAATGATTTGCTCTCTTCAGCCTGTTGATATCCCTTCCTTGCACATTTTGCTTCTGCAAAAGTAAGGAAGCCCATAACGTAAAAACTAAAAATAGGAAGAACGAATATTTACCTGAACCTGGAACTGAAAGGATTACAAATAAATAAATAAAGCAACAAACAACTAACAAACTCTAATTTTAGTCTAAAGCACTGTTTCCCAAGCTGGGCAACTCTGAGATGTATGGATTTCAACTCTCAGAACTCTTAACAACAGCCATGCTGTCTGAGGATCCATGGCTATGTTGTTGCCAGGAAAATCTCAAGGATGTATCCTAGTAGTGACCAGGAATCAAGTTCAGCTTGGTGAAGAATAGCACGTTTGCATTCAAATGGAGCATGTTCATCTCAAAGGTCTCTGTCCTATCAAAGGTTGGACAGCCATAATTCTACGATCAGTTATATACTTGCTAGTCCTGAAACTGGTTATTCCAAGAACAGGGCAGTGGATGAGTAAACTGGACCAATCTCACATTTTCTCAAGGCCCGAAGACTTTGCTTGGTATAGCCAATTCAATTAATCTCCTGCCACACTGATTTCTGTGACTAAAGTACCAATTACCCCAAAAAGGGGAAAAAAATCTGCAACCTAAAAAGCCAAATAAAGCTATCATCGTTTAGTCAAGCTGAGCCAACAAAACCTAGAAAGTGATAAACCACCACATTGCTCTTCTCCATTTAGATTTAGAAGATAAGTCTCAGAGGGAGGATGGCCACAGATTGTACATCAGAATAAATATGATGTTTAGGGTGCTCCATATGTTAGTGTTCCTGTTGGCAATAGAGGAGAATAGGTGGAAATATAAAGGAACAGGAGCTCTTATAAGTTTCCCAAATATATTCCTTTCCCCTTTCCCCTTTCCCCTTCCCTTCTTTCAGTGCCATACTTTTTTGGATATAACTTTCACAAACTTCATATGTGTGTATGTATATTTGTGTGTGTGAGTGTGTGCGCGTGTGTGTGCATGCATGCGAGTGTGCAGGCAGTATGTATGTGCAGATTCACAGAATCTGTTCTGTGTGAGTTTGCAAAACCATGGCAGAATTCTTTTACATCTATTTTTGAGGGATAGTATTACGTTATCCAAGTAACAGGGGAGATGAAGGATTTGGGCACCAATACATTCAGACAGAGTTGAGAGATGAGATGTAAGCAAGGGAGACCACAAAGAAGAAAGTTTTATTTGTCAAAGTGAGAAATAAACAGAGCATGAACTTGGGTTTTAGTTGAATGGACAGAGAAAATGGGCAAATTATTGCTGTGTTTTGCAAAAGGCAATGATGTGACTTGATTTGTGAGAATGTGCTGAATCAAACTGAGGACCAAATTTTGCACATGATTGTGGTTGCACCTGATTGACTGGCTCAAGGCTGCAATGAGCACACAGTGGTTGCCACCCACCTCATGGCTATGTGAAAAGCTTCTCACAGTGAGACTAATCTGTAAGAAATACAAGTTTGGGAACCTATATTTTGGGTGGGGGGAAGGAAAGGTTTTAATTGCCAAGTTTGATCCAGACTTACTCAAAACCCCAAACCAGCTGTGGAATTTTGGAATACATCTGGCTTCAAATCTCTTTCCGAAAACCACTTGTTTTTCTTGTTCCCAGATTATAGTGATAGCTTTCATATGGTTGGATGACATGTGTGGTATCTTTCAGCTTGTTCAGAAAGCACTTTCATAAAAAGATATTGGGTTTTTTAATTCCCTAGAGAGAAAGTTTTTGGTTTGTAATATGTGAATATAACAGGTTAGAAAGTAGGGGTTAGGACTAAGGTTAGAAATTAGAGGTGTGCATGAGATTCAACTAATTCCTGAGTTGAGCTAAGCCCCTTTGGACCAATTGTGTGCATCTATGAGATAAAGTAGGATCTCCTTGAAATGGAGGAGAACAGAAATTAGGCTCTTATGAGGATTTGTAAGTAATCTCAATAGAGAAAAAACACAAGGTTCTAACTGTGTTAAAAAGAGATTGTGAAAAGCATGGAGGAACTGAAGCCTTCAGAGGAGCTAAAACTCAACTGAAAAAGTTTAGCACAAGCATGGAATCAGTGGAAACCCAAATTCAATCTGTGTGCAGATCCAGAAATAATATTGCATTTCCCTGCACTGCTAGAGAGTCACTATAAAAGACCATTAATCAGGGACAGGAATCAGTGGTGGGATTCAGCCAGATCGCACCACTTCGGGAGAACCAGTTGTTAACTTTCTGAGCAGTTTGATGAACTGGCTGCTGGAAGAAATCATTAGGGCAGAGAATTGGTTGTTAAATTATTTGAATCCTACCACTGGACAGGAATGTTGTATATATAGTATGAAACTCAGAGTTCACACAGAGATTATCAAGAGAGGTAAATTAGACTCTTACAAACACCACCACACTGCAATGAAAGAAAAATTCTCTAAACAAAAATTCAGATGATCACTAGAGAACTAAAATTAGTCAGGGAAATCTACAAATGCTAGACATAATGCAGTCCTGATAGCCTAGATTGCTAGTTCATTCTGTTAGGTGCTTGCTGTCTACCTTTGGTGCGCCATGGGGGGCAAACTAGTTTTATACCAGCTCACTAGCAGCACTCAGATTGCTGGTTCCTCCAAGCTCCTTCACCTCATGTTCATTGCCTTGTGTACAGCCAGTTCCAGTATCTCTTCTGCTCTCTTGCACACATAAACGCAGCTATGTTTTCCCCAACAAAGTGTTACCTATTTATCTACTTGCAATATTGCATACTTCTGAACTCCTGGGTGGGCAGCAGCTGAGGAATGATTAACAGGAGCTCATTCTATCTCACAGAGCTGGGCTTGAACTGCCAGAATGGAGACCATTGCTGTCTGGCAGTTCCAGCATTATTAAGCCACTGTGCCATCATGCCAAATAGCAGCAGCAATAACAGCTATAACCAAGAAGATCAGCAGGTATGAAAATCAAACTGCACATTATAGGCAGAATCCCCAAACTCCAATTTCAGTTAAATCAGAAATGTTTCTACCAGTCCATCAGTGGAGAGATTGCAGTCAAAGAATCAGCGCACTTCTGGGTGCAGCTATGGGAAAAACCCAAATACAACAAGAATGCAGCTTAGATAAAGAAGGTGGATGAGAATGAAAAAGAAGCTGAAATGAAATAACTTGTACTAAGAGCAGAAATAGTACAGAAAAGGACAAAGAAGACCAACCAGGTAACAATAAAGTGCATGGTTTTTCACTGAAACATCTGAGTAGTCTAGACCCACTCATTGCCAAACAATCTAACAACATACTGCAAAAGAGGTGAAACTGAACATTGGCTAACATCCGGAAAAAAACCTACCTGATAAAGAAACAACCAGCAAAGGGGCCACACTAGGCAACTACAGTCCAATTACCTGCTTACCAACCACTTTTAAATTGTTAACTGGTATGGTAGTTCATGCAGTTTAACATCTAGTTGAAAACAAGCACTTTTCACCTGAGCAGAAAGGAAACTGCCCACAAAGCAAAGGAACAAAAGATCAGCTCCTAATTGACAAGATGATTTTGGAAAACAGCAAGTGAAGTCAAGTGCCTAGAAATAACAGGAATCGGTAGAAACATCAGAAGTTTGTGCAAAGCTTAATAGCACAATGGAAAAATGGTCAATGATGATAGATTGGGAGAGATTAATAACAAGAGAGAAATCCCAAAGGTGCTTTTCAAATGGACTTTCTTGGGTTTTTTTCTTGAAAACATTTTGCTGCTCATCCAAGAAGTTTCTTCAGAAATGGGTTAGGGTTAGGGTTAGTAGTCACTGAACTGGTAGTAACACCAGTTGAATCCCACCCCTGGCTTTAAGACTTGTGGACTTCAACTCTCAGAATTCTTCCTTTTAGCTCAGGAATTCTGGGAGTTGAAGTCCACAAGTCTTAAACTTGCCAAGTTTGAAGACCCTTGTCTTAAAGTCTAAACTCAGTGAAGGAAATACCATCAAGGCAATTACACCTGGATAATTCCAGATAGGCAGCTGAAACAGTGGACCAGACTCAAGCAGAACTAAAACCTCTAAATAGGAAGGCCAGAAACAGTAACAATGAAACAAGCCACACACAGAGATGTTGGCAGACTCTACTAACCAAGGAAAATAGGTGGGTGTATAATGTTGCAGGAATACCGGACAATTGACCTTGAGGAACCAGAGAAAGAGATGCTGCTGCCTACTAGGGAACAATCAGATTAAAGGGGGAGGAGTCTGCAACTGCTTAAAGATAAAGAAAGAAATATAAAAAGGATCCCCACTAATGCATCAGCCTGTTAAAAGTGATGGCAGGAAATTTATATTTTCAGACTTGCAAGATTCTATTAATGTAGCTTGACAATAAAGTAGAATTGGTTCATCTGGTTGCATTTCCTGTGTGGTTTACCTGGGAGGGCTGACAGGAAGGGAAGGAAGTTTCAGAAGTAAATGGAAAAAAGGGAAATAAAATTAAAGAGTTGGCAGAAAGATAAAAGGGGAGAATCTCCTGTAACCTCTGGCTTCTGCTATGCTCCAACAGTTTACCTCCTTTAGCAGAAGCAAAGTTCCCTATTTCTGCGCTATTATTTTCTGGCTAGTAGCAATGATGCATGGCATACTCTCATGAATCAGAGAACTATGAGAACAGTATTAGTTTATGGCTCCTTATCATGTGTAAGAAACTTGTTGGGTGTCTCTCATCCTGAAGCAGGAAATGTATCAATGAGTACATTAAACATGTTAAGTTTGCATGAAGAGACAGACGCGGAGTGCTTCAAGCTCTTTTGTTTATTAGTGACTACAGCTCAGAACGGACCCGCTTTGGCTGGGCTGTGGCTGCTACTTATAGCCAGCAGCCGCAGTTGACAGCCAATCAGAGTGCAGGGTTTTCCCACACTTTTTAAACCAATCATTTCTAACATTTTACAAGAACAGTTCAAACTAAACCAATGACTTCAAACCTGCATACATAACAAAACATATCATCTACAATTCAGGTTTCTGTAAGGATGTGACTGAGTCATTCATTTCTAACTGCAACAGGAAGATTTCTGATTTCTCAGGACTCTTTTCTTTCATAACTTTGCCAAGGTTATGATTTCTAATTAGTCCCTAGAAGCCATAGATAAAAATCTGTCTCTGTTTTAATGTTACCAGCCTAGGTTGATATATAGTTTCTTTTCCAATGGTAGACTTATACTGGGGAGATCAGTGAAACTCCCCAGAACCAGATTCAAACAAGAAATCTGAGCTTTTAAGCTCTGTGCAATGTAAAAAAACAAAAAACAAAAATGATATCAGTATTGCTCCTGTTGCTTGACCATCTGCAGAGTTTTGCATAAGCCATCACTCCTCTTTTTCTTTCTTTTTTACTATTGTTGTAGTTCAAAGAGAGCAAATTTAAAATAAGTTGTCTGCTTGCTTTTGTTTGCCCTATAGAAGCACCACATTTTAAAAAAAGAGAACCTTTCCCCTCCCACAGACATTTCTCAGAGGTGAAGGAGAAGTATAGCAGACAGGATCCCCCATCGAGATGAGCTGTATAGAACAGGAGCTTGGAATTAACACATACAGACTGTAATTACAACTTCAGGTTGGTGACATCTCCAGAAGTGTATTTTTAAAAAAAACTAACTAAATTGATGGCTTGCAGGACTTCAATTTTTCCCCCCTTGAGATGATTATAGGTTTTGTGAAAGATTGGTGGTGGCCAGATAGATATATAGATTTTTGGAAAACTTCGCTTCCCTTTTGTTTTCTTATACCTAGCATTGTTTACCCAGACCTAGTCAATGATAGTCCATGCTCATGGAAACTTTGCCATGCAAAAATAGAAGAATATTTGCCAAGAAAATATCAGGCCAAGGCAGGGGTGGGATTCAAATTTTTTAACAACCGGTTCTGTGGGTGTGGCTTAGTTGGTGGGCATGGCTTGGTCGTCATGTGACTGGCTGGGTGTGGCCAACTCAACATCACTCACATTGAGGCACACATCTCCTTGCCTGGCCTCTCGTGACTGTGGGGATGCTGCAACAGTCGTAAGTGTGAAAAATGGTCATAAGTCATTTTTTTCAGTGCCATTGTAACTTTGAATGGTCACTCCACACAAGCAAAGTACCAGCAAAAGAGGGAAAAAAAACCTCTAGAGAAGTTCCAGAGACAGGAAGTCTAGTCCTGACAAGAATGTAATAAGGGTTAACAGAGAGGCAGTTTCTGTAAGCAACACCAGAATGTTTCCTTTCTGCCTTCCTTACAGGATTAGGCCAGTAATTTCTTCTAACAACTGGTTCTCTGAACTGCTTAGAATGTTAACAACCGGTTCTAGAGAATAGATGCGAACCTGTAGAATCCCACCACTGAGCCAAGGCAGTATTTGTGGACAGTATGACAAAAAGAATGACTTTGAGGCCTGAGCTGACTGGCAGGAATTTGGGCTATGGGAACCACTGAATGGAAAACTAAGGCCTCAAAATTCAGATCTGTATTAATATTTTCCACACTCAGACTTCCGGGTGCAAAGGGATCTCGGAGCATCTCTAGAATAATTTTCTTCCCAGTTACTGCTGTCCCTATTGCAGGCGAGGACATTAGTGCCGAGACGGGGAAAAATTTGATTTTAATGCAAGTCCCAGTAATCAGCTATTTGTGATAGAATTCTCTCTGTCCTGGTCTCCAAGGGATGAGAAGCAAGCAGAGAGGGAAGCAGGGTCAGAAATTAGTATGCAGAAATATCTGATCAGCCAAAGTAATTTTCTTTAATAATCGTATTCATACTGGCTGCTCTTCGCTCACTAGAAGAATTAAGTATTTAATAGTAATATATTTCATCTGGCAGCAGTTCCGTTTCGTTAGGAGCTGTGATGCCTCGTTGGGGTGGAGGGAGGGAGGAAGAGAGGGAGGGAGAATGGGTAGGTGGATGGCTGGATAGGTGGGGTGAGGAAGAGAGAAACTGGAATGAGAAGATCTAGTCTGAGAACAAAGCTGTTGTTAATAAGAGTAGAATATCTATCAGTGCACCAAATAGACACAAATTCTATTTCTGACCAAATGCAGAAAGGTTTGTATTATTTTTAACTGGAAATATATGTGCTTGGTTCAGACTATTTATATTAGCATCCTGCTTTTTAAAATTCTTGAAGATCTTTGGTTGAATATTTGAATATTTTAAAAATGGGTGCTGGGATAATGATTAAAATGTACAGTTTTGACCTCTCAGTATGAAAATGCAGCTGCTGGGTAATAGAAAAACTCAAGTTGAGCTTGATTTCATGGTCATGTCTATGCAATTTTCTTGGCAATAATCCTGTAGAAGTGGTTCTCCATCGCCTTCTTTCAGAATGTTTTTCTGACTCCCCAATCTAGCCTACAACCCAAGGATTTCTGTAGCCTCTAATGGATCTCACTGCATAGTTTTTCAGAAACAGCCAACCTGACCTGCCACCTAGCAAACTGCTGGGATTCAGAGAATGCATAAGTCATGGATAATATTCCCCCAAAAGTTTAGCATGACATGTGATGGGAACGTGACATTCATTAGACTTAGTGTTGCCATGCCAGGCTCACAGAGTAGGCTTATCTAGAAAACTCCTAAGACATACGCACTGCAACATGTCACAGATGCATTACCGCCAGTTTGATGTTTTGGTTGTTTCTGAGATTGCAAGAACATTTAAGGGGAAAGAACTTAACTGTAGCTATTTTCTCTTGATAATTGTTCAAGGTCATAAACACCTCCCTGCTCAAAGCCTTCTTCAAATTGAGTTTGGCTCCTGGTGATTTCCTGGCCATGACTCCTTGGAAGTGTTTGACAGGATTGTGGAAGTGATTTGGCACTACCTTTTTCTAAGATGGCTTTTTTCTTAATCAAGTTTATTACCCCAATATTCCAGGTCTCCCATTCAAATATAGGTAATCCTCAACTTATAACAGTTCACTTAGTGACTGTTCAAAGTTTCATTGGCACTGAAAAAAGCGACTTATGTCCGTTTTTCACATTTACAACAATTGCAGCATCCCTGTGATCATGTGATCAAAATTCAGACACTCATATTTATGACAGTTGCAATGTCTTGGGAATCTTTTGATCACCTTTTGCGACCTTCTGAGAAGCAAAGTCAATGGGGAAGCCAGATTCACTTAACAACCATGTTACTAACTTACCAATTGCAGTGATTCACTTAACAACCGTGGCAAGAAAGGTCATAAAATGGGGCAAAATTCACTTCACAAATGTCTCACTTAGCAACAGAAATTTTGGACACAATTGTGGTTGTAAGGACTACCTGTATTACCAGGCTAGGACCTCCCTTAAATTCCAAGCAAGCCCAGATAAAGTCAGCCACCTGCTATCATCTGCTGAGGCATGTACAGATATTTGATCATAATTTCCAAGTCTATTTAATTAAGCCTTTGCAAATTGGTCAAAGGCATTTAACTTTTTTCCCCTCCTGATATAGAATTTAATATAAACATTTGCCACTTATGGAAAATAAAGGGGAGTACTTCATCACAACCAACAAAAATGTACATGATTTTGTACATGTATTTTGATGAATGGTCCAGTATTTAATCTGTATAATATACATTTATTCTCATAAATGTACACTTTCAACTTCCACACTGTATTTTAGGTATTATATTCAGTCTGTAAAAATGAAAACAAAAATTCAGCTACCTGAGGACAGTAACAATATGTTTGATTATTGTTATTAATATAACCACAATGCAGGACTTCTTGGGTTACAAAGCAGCAAACCTGATGGAAGACATGAACATTTTTAATGCATCTCAGCAGATGAGGCATTCTGAGATTTTTTTCTTTGCTTTATCTTATGTGTGTCCACTGATGATTTCTTGAGAGATGTTTTTAGTGGCACTAAAATATCAAATTTTATAACAACAGCAACAAAATCATAAGAACAGCCAAACCAATTGTAATGCTTTCCTGGACTATTTTCTTCCAGATGTGATTGGAATGAAAGGAGTAGAAAACACCAGGCTAGAATTCAAGTTCTGTTTGGACACAAACAATTGAAAATAAGTGGAAGAAATGTTTTACTCAGCTACCAGAATCTATCTCTAGTATTTTATTAAATGATGTGAGATACAAGACTACTAAAATTCACTGTTACCATATAAGCAGACAACACCAATGCAGTTTTAAAGAGAACTAGATCAACCATCAGTGACTACCAAACTTGATAGATAAGTATGACCTATACAAAGTCATACTTTGCATAAGACGGTGTTGGTCGCTGGTGGATGATCTCTGGAGGGCGCGGGACAGGGGTCATTCCTCTGTCCTAGTCCTGTTAGATCTCTCAGCGGCTTTTGATACCATCAACCATGGTATCCTACTGCGGCGCCTCGAGGGGTTGGGAGTGGGAGGCACTGTTTTGCGGTGGTTCTCCTCCTATCTCTCGGGTCGTACGCAGATGGAGGGGCAGAGATCAGCCCCGAGGCCCCTCCTTTGTGGGGTGCCTCAGGGGTCAGTTCTCTCACCTCTCCTGTTCAACATCTATATGAAGCCGCTGGGCGAGATTATCTGTGGTTTTGGGGTGAGGTATCATCAATATGCTGATGATACCCAGCTTTTTATCTCCACCCCTAACCAACCCAGTGACACCCTCGATGTGATGTCCAGGTGCCTGGAGGCGGTGCGTGTCTGGATGGGGAAGAACAGGCTCCGGCTCAACCCAGCCAAGACCGAGTGGCTGTTTGTACCGGCATCTCAAGTTATCCAAGATATTCCATCTTTGGCTATGGGGGGAGAGGTGTTGCCCCCCATAGATAGTGCTCGCAACTTAAGTGTCCTCCTGGATGCATGGCTCAGTTTGGAGAAGCAGGTGGGAGCCATGGCCAGAGGGGCATTCGCCCAGGTTCGCCTGGTGCATCAGTTGCCCTACGCACAGTCACTCATGCGCTCATCACTTCCCGGCTGGACTACTGTAATGCTCTCTACATGGGGCTGCCCTTGAGGACCACCCGGAGGCTTCAACTGGTGCAGAATGTGGCAGCTGGGTTGTGATGGGAGTATCCCGACACTCCCATGTTACACCCCTCCTGCACACGCTGCATTGGTTACCGGTTGCCCTCCGGTGAGATTCAAGGTGCTGGTGTTGACCTATATAGCCCTGCACGGCTTAGGACCGGGATACTTGAGGGAAACCCTGCTGCCAATAACAGCTTCCCAACATCCTGTGCGCCTCACAGACAGGGTCTCCTTGGGGTGCCGCCAGCCAGATATGTCAGCTGATGACCCCAGGGGTAGGGCGACCCACCCTATGGAACCAGCTGCCCCTGGAGCTTGGTGGCTCCCACCTTCGGTCCTTCCAGCGGGACCTGAAAACATGGTTGTTCCAACTTGCCGACCTGGACTGAGGAGGGGATGGGAATTTTAATTGAATAGTGCTATTTTAATTAGATTATTGGGTTTCAGATTTAATCTCTTTTAAAATTGTACAGTATTTATATTTATATTGTTTTTATGATTTGCGCCACCCGAGACCTTCGGAGATGGGGCGGCATAGAAATCCAATAAAATAAAAATAATAAATAAAATAAATAAACAAAGTATTTGAGCTTCAGCTCCAGTATCTGTCCTTCCAAAGAACATTCAGGGTTGACTTCCTTTAGGATTGACAGATTTCATCTCCTTGCAGACTAAGGAACTCTCAGGAATCTTCCTCAGCACCACAATTCGAAATTTTTCACAATTCATCATTCAGCCTTTGTTATCATCCAACTCTCATGCCCTTGCATTACTACTGGGAAAACCATATAGCTTTGACTATATGGACTTTTGTTGGCAAGGTGATGTTTCTGCTTTTTAATATGCTATCTAGGTTTGCCATTAGTTTTCCTCCCCAGAAGCAAGCAAATTTGATGGCTGTAGTCACCATCTGCAATGATCTTGGAACCCCCCCAAAATAAGATTTATCAGCATGATCTTAGTTTTTTAATGCTGAGTTTCAACATGTTGGTATACAGGTAGTCTTCCGTTTATGACCACAATTGAGCCCAAATTTTCTGCTGCTGAGTGAGACACTTGATAAGTGAGTTTTCTGCAATTGTTAATTAGTAACACAGTTGTTAAGTGAATCTGGCTCCCCCATTGACTTTGCTTGTCAGAAGGTCGCAAAAGGCAATCACATAACCATGGGATATTGCAACTTCCACAAATATGAGTCAGTTGCGCCTGAATTTTAATCACTGACCATGTTGCAACAGTGATAAATGTGAAAACGGTCGAAGTCACTTTTTTCAGTGTCGTTGTAACTTTGAGCTGTCACTGTGAATTGTTGTAAATTGAGGACTCCTGTATTGTGTTATAAATGGACTGCAGTAATCATAATATTTGTTTGAGGGCAGCAAAATGTTTTATGCATCTCTTTGCTGCCAACTAGTGATTATGCTAATAGTTATATCTCAGATGCTCCAGATACCCCAGATACAGTGTGTGAATGTTTTCAGACTTTGAATGTTTTGTATGAAGGCTCTGGTGAGAGTTATTTGTAATTTTGAGTCATTCCAAATGCTTGTACAAGGTTTATCTTCAGATTGCTTGACTTGAGATGGGTAGAATGAAGATATAACTGAGTTGACTTCTGCAGCCAATCAAGAAGGAATGTTCTGTTAGAGAGAGAGGTTTGTTTTCCAGCTACCCTACAGCTTCAGCATTTTTCTTGAAGGACTGCCTGGGTCAAGCTGAGCAATTGCTTCAGTTCTATTATCTGAGTTCACATTACATGTCTGTCCACTGTTACTTAAAACAAACCAGGGTGTTTAAGAGTTCAAACTACCCATCCCTAACTGCCTGGCTGACCCACTTAGACATGTACTACCCATCCCTAACTGACCCCCATGACCCACTTAGCCATGTAATGCAATCACAAATATAGTGTAATAATTATATTCAGAATTGCAGACTTTGTCTAGAATGAAGACTCTGAATTGTGTAATGGTGTAGACTGAAAAGCACACTACAAAACAACTCGTTCTGCTTTTGAGGATGCCAGCTACACCTGCTAGCAAAGCATTAGGAAAACAAGTCCATGGCCTTCAGCTCAAAAGCTCATTATTACTTGGAAGACCAAATTCATTTGTATTTAGACTACAGTCTAGATGAAAATGTGATTTAATATTTAAGTTTAGTTTAAGTTTGTATTTAAGTTTGTGATTTAGCCAAGATGCTTGCATTACAAACTAATCTATATATATAAAAGCAAAATACCATTCACGCATCATCACAAAATCTCCAGAACCATAAAGCCTACAAACTTGAAATTTGGCACGTATGTTTCTCTTGGCTTCTAGGTGCTCACTAAGAAAAGATTTTTTGAAATGACCACCAGAGCATTAGTATTTTGTATATTATTATTTACACGCTCTGATGCTAAGGAGTTCTACTCCCCCTCCCCACCTGAAAAGAAATCTATGCCAAATGCAAAACACAAGCACAGGAGAGGAGTTTCAATTTCAATTTCACAGCAGCAACCAGCTTTAGTACAGAACAGTTGAGCTAAGCCATGCCCAGGCTCCTTGCTGTCTCATTCTTGCTCACACAACAAATACTTTTTCAGTTTCCAAACAGCCCTCAACTGTCTCCCACACTGACAGGGCACTAGCCAGATGAATACCAATGGATGCTGATAGGCAGAGGCAAGGCAAAAAATGTCTTTATTTTCCTCCCCAAAACTAAGCCCAACCACATAATTGTGTAGCGAAGCTAGTTGCCCATATTCTAGCCTAGTTTGTGGTATGAACCAAAGGTGACTGCGTTGTTTGAACCCCATGCTTAATTTTTTATGAGAAACCCAGTGTAACATGGAGATTGAGTGAACTATGGTTTAAGTTGGCCATGGGCAATACACATGTGTGGCACTCACAGTAGCAAGAAAACACTGCTTTTGTTGTTGGATAGGTAAACAAGACTCAGACTTCAGATCTGCCTCAATCATGTAGTTTAGAAGTGCTAAAACCCTATTGTAAATTGGCAGACACTTTAACTACTCATATTTATTTTGGAGTTTTTCACATCCCATTCTATTATTTTAATGACTTTTTCTACTTTGCACAATTACAAAATGGATTTCCTAATTTCTCTCCTAGTTTTACAATTAGTACTCATTATATGAAGTGAGAATTTAATCCACTAGGAGCTAATAATTGTTTTTGAATTAATGTCTCTGAACTATGCATCTGCCCTAATTTCTCTGTGCTCATGCCCTAAGTCTTAATTTTGATGGAAAGTCCTTGATGTTAATAAGTAGCTTCAAAAATCCCAAGGAAAATAAACAATGAATGGTAGCATCATAAATATTTTGTTATGTAATAGCTGTTATGCAAAAATGGTTTATTTTGCAAAGGAGGTCAAGTTGCTTTCTGCCTGTCAGTGTTAAGTAGTGGTAAGAGTTGGGGGCAGCGAAGGTGGGGGGGCAGAATTCTTTCTCCAAAGTTGCTGTTCTTTGCATTTCAAAGAAAACTGCCATTGGTGCCCATGGAGGCTATTCTTGAAATGCAAATAGGAGTGGGAAATCTTTTCAGGATTACAGTGCAAAGGCAAACATTGCAGTCTTCACCCTAACCACCCTAACCACAGATACCTGAGTCTACCCATATTTTACTGTAGCTGTAGATGCTATTTATCAAACAATAGTAAAATGCATGCATATTTAATTGCATTCCCCTATTAATGTTACATCTAATTTGGCCCTAAGGCTTTGCTAATAGATATTTCTCTCAGAGATATTTATTCATTTGATTTCTATCTGATCTCTCTGCTAAGATGTTCAGGGTGACAATATGAGATGCCTCATTTTTCCCCTCATAGAAATTCCAATGAGGAAGGTTAGACACAAGATCACGCAGTCAAATGGTCTGGCTGATAAGTTAACATTACCCTGCATTTGCAAGGATGTCCAATCATAGCCCATTCCAAAGCCTTTTGGAAATATCTAGAGACCTTCTAAAAAGGAGGGAGCATATTTGTTTGTTATACAACTTATTACATTGATTTCTCTGTCTTTACACTAACATTTTGTTTAAGGTAGTTAGAACTGTAGCTAATATGACCCACAGGGGTTTACCAACAAACTAGGTTTACAGGTGAGATGACAACACTTAGCCTTCTGTTCAATGCCTAAAATGCATCATTCTCCTTATTTCTGATTTTTCCACTTTCTCTTAGAAACTGCATCCTAGACTATTTGCAAGAGATTACTTTCCTCTCATTAGTATTTAAAGTTCTCCAACAGATCTTCTTGTCCCACAAAACATCTTGTTTAAGCACTTATTATTCATGTGTTGTTGTTACTCAGAGTCTGTATACATCACACATATACACGCTGTACATATAAATTTTTCTAGAATGTATCACCACAGTACCTTCTTTTCCTGAATTGGCAATATTTAGATATATTGGAGATACAAGTTTTGGTATTCTCAGCCACCATAATTCCTATTGTGGATTATTTGGAGGCTACCAGGATCAAGAAAGTTTGGTTTGAGATTAATTGGGTAGGAGTTTGGAATAGCCTGCTTAGATCACCTGTCAATTTGCTTGAATATGGATACAGGTGTCCTGTGTGTTGGGCTATTTCTATCATTCTTCTGAAGGAGCACGGACATTGTATTCAAAATTAATCCAGCAGATTGCAGGGAGATATCTCAGGAAAAACGCATAAAAAGTGAAGCGGAAGAGAGCGAATAAAATAAGTTATTATTTAATCATTTAATTACTGCTATGAGGGAATGGCAGAGCTGACCTCAATTCCTTTCAGCCAGCAACACCTGGAAGTAGGTTGGGTATGGTGAGAAGATGGAATCAAGTTGGCTGCCTTCCCATCAGAGTAATAAAACAGGAAAAATATAGCCATATGTACTGTTGGCAGAAGTAGAAGAAAACTTATAATGCACCCAGTGGTGACAGCTGTCAGATCCCAGCTTTCTTAAAATGCAGCAAAGGACTAATGCTGTCTCTAAAGATGGAGTTTCAAAATGAGATTAAAAATGAGATTCACCCTACGGTATTCTATCTGCTTATAAAAGCCCCTATTAGGCTCGCCAAACACTTCAGAAAGCAGCAGTTAGGTATTATGAGGGCAGATAGCTCAGCAGAAGCTAAGTATCCAGAGTCTCCTGGAACTAAAGCCAGAAACGCAATAAAGGATAATGCCCAGCAACTGGTTGGTAGGGGGCAGGCCCAAAGCAGGCAAGTCACCAACAATTACAGGATAGATCTCACTTTGACTGCATTCACAGCCATACTGTAACATAATGGATTCTATCCATGACCAAAAAAAAAGGGGGGTGCAGACACAGTTATAGGTGATTGTAAGTTAGTTCTGCTATGGAAGGCAATAAAATAAAAGCAGGGTCACAAGGACATATCATAAAGAATGCATACTTGGGCTTCTACATACAGGAGTAGGAGGAGGTGAGGATGAGCCTCAAGATAATTTTGAACTTCTGCAGATTTGAGGTTCCAAAATCTTCCTATGAAGGCCTTTGTTTTTCATACGGCTGATGTTCTAGCTACATAGAAGTAACATTTAAGAAGCTGAGTTGTCTATAAATCTCTTTCCCCAACCTGTGCTAGAATTTTAAGATGTCCACACAAGCTTGGAATTCTGGGATTGTGATCTCAATAGATTGGGAGGGTGGTGATTGTAAGAACTTGATTTCCTTGACTAAATACTGTGCAATTTGCAACAAGAAACTCTGGTTAAGTGCTTTGGGACATGATTCTAAACACACCATTCTATTTGTCCTCAGGTTTGATTTTTCTCCCCCAACTGTTAATTTCCTGTCTTCATACATAATGCCCTAAAGCTTGCTAATACCTCCTTATTAAATGGATGGATAATTTAAAGACCAGTCTTCTGAGTGACTAGCAGTATATATGATGATAGGGCAAGATAAAATTAAAAAAATAATTTTTAATTTTTTTAAAAAATTAAATAAAAAAATTAAAATTAAAAGTATTTTAGTTTGCATAATGTATACAAGTTAAATAAAGATTCTGTCTTTAATGAAGATTACTGCTGAAGTATTAAAAATATTCATTACATTGAGTCCTCATAAACAAATCTGTGTTCAGAATTTAAAGTATGGCTGCTTGCTAGGAAGAGGTCACATGGTATTGTTTGCCACTCCTGATTGGACATCTACTCTACTAGTATTTTGTCTCCATCTGGTGGTTGCTTTTTCTGTCTAACGTGTCAGAAACCTGGTCAAAATCAACAGAAAACCATAAACCACCATAATGTACAATTATAGGAGGATGGAAGAAAATTTAAAGCTAGGAACAGCTACCACAAATGAGAATTACTCTTGAAATGTTCCTCAAAACAGAGTTTAGGCAGAAGTTTATATTGTTTATAATTCTGAAAAATCCTTGCTTTGATTTCATCACTTTCATTTTCACCAAATAGGAACAATACCACTGACATCATTGCCAGAATTCAAAAGGCCTTGGGCAACATAGACTTTCAGATACTTTGCTGCCAAGATTTTTTCCCCTTCCAGTTCTTCATTGAAATCTTTCTTTGAAGGTCATCATGGCAAAGATTGCATTAAAAGATGGATAGAGCCAAAGTTTTCCAGAAGTCCCTCCCTCAGTATTTTGGGAAATGTAGGTTTTTCCCCTTTTTTCTCACTTTAAAATTCCCCTGGAACGAGCATATATTAAGACTTATATAAAATGTGTTTCTCAAAAGGTGGAAAGTAGAGAAAGCAGCTGTCCCTTTCTGTTTTTAATTCAAAGTGCAATCTGAGGGTCTTATATCTGTGCTGATTACTCTAGATTCATAATAGCAGTGAATGAAGCTATATTCATTTCTAATTTTATAGATTCCCCACACAAGTGTTTATTGTGAAATCATTATTTTTTCATTCAATTCATTCAGATTCAAAGGTGTCAAGATAGTATTATTCTCCATTTGTATTTCTCCCTTTCCCCTCACTTGTTATTTTTCTTTCTAAAAAAAAGGTTATGTTCAAGATGAAAACACAGCAGCCTTCCACCTGGTAGCACTTTTAATCCAATAACCTTGTACTTTATGATAGTACAAATGCCAATAATTTTATGTAAAAATAATTTGTAGATTATAAACTTTAGGACTACAAACCCCATAATGCAATATTATTAAGGAAGACAGGCAGCTCCTAACACTAATATTTCACTGTTGTTTTGCTATACAATTGATTTGCTAATTGTTGATGACATTTCATTATTATATGTTCATCCCATTATTTTCTCTACATTTGTGGATATGACATAGCTTGTACTGGTGGCAAATGCTTCTCAAATTTGTTTGAAAGGTTTTGTGGGGAAGGAGTCTGATTGATAATTAAATCATTATTTATTTAACTTTTAAACACTTATATATGACTGCCTCTTACTTTTCATTATTGTAAATGTAAAAAAATATTTTGGATTAAATACTTAGTGAAGATAGCATGTTTAATTAGAAGAAACACGCTTGGTTAAAATGGTAGGGACCAGAAAGTTTTCTTTTTATTTAATCAGCAATTAAGAGCAAGCAATGTAACACTGTTATTTTTAGGTCAAAAATCACATATTTAAGCCTTCCCCACCTTGATATCCTTTGAGTGTACAGAATTTCACCTTTGTAATTCTAGTCAAAAGGCCATAAAAGTGGTGGTTTATGGGAGCTGAAGTTCAATATAACAGGAGAATTCCAGAGAGAGAAATCTAGGTTAAGAGCATTATGATATTTCATTGGCATTTGACACAGAGACAGAGAAAGACAGCACACCAAATGTGGTGTACAATAGTGACAGCATCATACTTGAGTCACCCCTACAATCCACCCCAATCAGTCCCACATATGCAGATCTCAACCGGATCATTTTGTTTAAGTACTGTGCTACGTTAAATGTTATTTTCAAGTTCTGGCCGGCATAAGGTAAGTTATTTTGATATGGGGATCCCAAAGGTGTACAGTAGTGGTTAGGATCAGTGGTGGGATTCAAATTTTTTACTACCGTTTCTGTGGCATAGCTTAGTGGGTGTGGCAGGGGAAAGATACTGTAAAATCCCCAGTCAGAGGTGGTATTTGCTGATTCTCTGAGCTACTCAAAATTTCCACTACTGGTTCTCCAGAACTGGTCAGAACTGCTGACTACCACCTCTGGTTAGGATGCTGGATTAAGAACAGGTAGACTCACACAGAAGCTGACTTTGGGTCAGTCACAATCTTACAACCCTAGACTAGCAAGTTTGAAAACATCAATCTAGCAACCTGTACTGAATCAGTGTGGTAGATTATTCTCTGCATGTGTATGGGTGTTTGTGTGTGCATAAATGTATCTTTTCTATACCATCTGATACCTAGCAACTCTGAAGATATCTTGGCTGCCTTGCCACCATCATTACATTACTGGATTTGAAGGTGTGTAATGATATCACATCCTCCATTTAGCTACCAAGAGTTTTCCCCAGTATTTTTAGTCATAGTTGCATGTTGCTTTAGTGGCTGAAGTACTGCACCGGTACAAAGAGAAAATGGTAAAATTGAAAGAGTTACTTTCCCTTTTCTCTTCTGCCCCATTGCTTAATTCTCACAGCAGTCCAGGATTGCAAGACAAAAGAACAAATTTATTCTGATTTCCAGTAATCCAGAATAGGTTACTGAGTTACTGGAAAAGTAATCCAGAAAAAATTAGAAAAGGCTGATTTAACTCTGGAAAGGAACCAACATCATCTGATCAGAGAGGTCCAGAGCTGATTTTGAAGTGGCACAATGGCCTCATATAAGATGCCTTATGAAACATGTGTATCAAAGAAAGTTGTATGCATCTCCTTATTTTATATGGTTCTGAAGCATGTGGAATAACCCTGTGATAATACTTGTCCGCTACACAAAAAACTTCAAAGATTTATACACTGTGCATTTAAAAAAAATCTGCAAGAAACAACTTTAATTTTGCTTTATCAAGCTTTAGCATTCCAATTTCAATTCCTTACAGCCTTCTTAAAGTTTTGTCAAGCAATTCTTTTTACAATATGCCAAACATCTGGCAATGCAATTCAATACACTGGCTGAAATTATGCATGATAACATGAATAAATTGAATCATAAGATTGGGAAATAGAAAACCCACATTTCATCACCATCATAGCCACTCTTCTAGACATCTGATCTTGGTCTTAGCCAATCCACATCCTTTTCTTTTGCCCATTTGTTTAATTCCATAAAATGGGGTACACTGATACTACAGATGTCTTATTTATTACTATTATTTGACTCTATTTTCAAAGGGCATAAGTGAGACTTCATTTTTGTAAAGCTATGCTGAACTTTACTTCTTCTTCTTGTTCTTCTTCACTGCTGCTCATATCAATATGCACACCTGTGTATGGACACAGCATTTAAGAGAAGGAGATCCCCAAAATTTGCTGCACCTGGGAAGGTTTTCAGAACAAAAATCTAGTTGTGTGCCAGGGACCCATTTTCTCTCCATGGCAAACCAGGGTCTGCACCCATCAGCTTCTGCTTTTCTCCCATCTTAACTTCCTCAGCTGCTGCTGCTGCATGCGTGTTTGTGAGCTCACAGGGAACGGTGGGACACGGGCCTTTCTCTCGTCTCTAATGAAACCCTTTAATCATATTCAAATAGGTTACTGTTCAGGGGGAAATAGAAATATGGATTTGATAGCAATAAATTTCCCTGGCTGGCTAAGCCCAGTTCTTAATTGTCCTGTCCCAGGGCTCGCACATTTCATTGTTCGTTAGGTGCTTAAGTCCCTGCTCTCATTTTGTGGCGGTGACATTACCGCTGATGGCTCTAATACTCTCATAATTTGAAAGGGATTTGCATGATAGAACGCAGAGTATTAAAGAAAAAAGAAAAAAGGAGAGTTAAAAAGGAGGGGTGCAGCGCAAATGGGGGCTAGAATGGGAGGACCAGACCCAGCTTTCACTTTAAAAAGTCACTTTCTTCAAAGTCAAATCATTGTTTTCATTAAAGTAAGGAAAAAGAGGTTTCTTTAGAATGAGCTTGTCCGGCCACTGGTATTATCCTTATTATGGCTAATGGTTATTAATTATTATTATCCTCTTGCACAGTGTGCTGCGGACGTGATGTCCTTAATGTCCTTGGGACAAAGGAAGAGAAAGGGTGCTGGAATGGGGTTGGGAGGAGAAGAAAAGGCCTTGCCAGCAGCAACTTGAATGGTAATGGTATCTTTAGAAACCTATGCAGTGCTTCCTAATCTTGAAGTCTTGTAGTTATTACTAATATGATTGTGATTTCTTTGGTGGTTTCCTTTTATAATGGATCCATCTTCCTATTTTGGAGGCACTCATCAATACTAGGATTGTAAGCATACTGTATTTGCAAATTGATGGAGATGAATCAACCACAGGCATCAAATTGATTGATGTCTGTGGTTGATTCATCTCTTTCACCATTCTTTGAGGTGAGCCTTGAACTATGAACTTCTAAGGTGAACAATACTCTTATTTTTAAAAAAACGTATAGTATTGTATGATTTATGTGTAATTATGTGGATAGAAATATAACACTTGATTTGGGATCCTGTTTGTAGTACCTGGTTTCTGGAGCTGGCAAACTGAACTTCAGCATTTTTCAGATTTTGACTGGATCCTAATGTGGCATCATAGAAACAAAAAAACAGAAATAACAGGAGTTTAATAAAGTTATTGTTTACAGAGTAATGCCAATTTTTCTTTTCCAAATTAATGCTGGGGTAAAATTGCAAGATGGCTGCCAGGTATGAAAGTCCAGATCCACACATGAAGGTTCAGTTAAACTGATTTATTGCTAAAAGCCTATGCAGAGGTATCTTCTCAGCTAATGGTTGGCACCTGCTTAGAGTTAAATAAAAGTCAATGCATTCAACAACTTAGTTCTTTTATAGCTATGTAGGGATTTTAGACTGATCCCCCTTTTCACTCCACCCCCAGATTCTGCCATATTTTCTCTTACAATGGCATTCATATTGGCAAGTTTCTGTAAGGTATGTTCATGTCAGTGGTGGGATTCAATTTTTTTTACTACCAGTTTTGTGGGAGTAACTTGGTGGGTGTGACAGGGGAAAGATACTGTAAAATCTCCAGTCAGAGGTGGCATTTGCAGGTTCTCCGAACTACTCAAAATTTCAGCTACCAGTTCTCCAGAACTGGTCAGAACCTGCTGAATACCACCTCTGGTTCATGTGTTATATTCATAGCAATAACCCACATATAATATTCCAGTTTGTTATGCTTATAAGAGACAAGTTATATTTTTCTGATATGAAATCACATTACTAATTTAACATACTAAATATTTCCCAAATCTTCAATTAATATTTTTAAATCTTTTGTTTCTTCTGTTTTTTTTCCACAAGGATTTATAGGAAAAGTTCAGTGGTTAAACCTCAGTTGCAAATCAACATGTCTCCATTTTAATCACTTGACACTTGCGATTTACACACTTAAGTTTGATACAATCCAACAAATGCTAGTGTCCATTGAATTTAACTGAAGTTGGTGTTTGATTTCTGAGCAAGCTTTTAAAAAATGTATAAAGAATGTCTGGTTGTGAGCGGTTGCAGACTCCTCTGAAAGTTTTCTCTGAATTGTTTGGAGTTATTTTACATGTTAACACAATGCTGAATTACTTTGCATTTCTCCACACAAAGGGATGTCATGGTCAATCCTAAGGTGTAATGTGAGCACAACTTTGCACATATTAGCAATGTAAAATGTTGTTTGTAAACCTAAAATCCAAACACATTTCTTAAGGAATTCTATAAACTCTATGGATTTTCCTAAGGTTTAATTCCATGATAGGCAATCTTCCCCACCAAGTGATAAGCTGGGAGTGATGCACCCTCCCCAAAAACAAAAATCCCAAAACTAGAGAGATCTTTGATCGCACCATTATGGCTGCCATCTTGATTTACCAATGGGGCCCAGAAAAATTTCTTGCAATGACCTTTCTTTTATGGAATATTCTTTGGCATGAGGATAGGTTGACATCCATTCTGATGGCATTTCAGAAACAGATGAAAAGTAAACTGTTCCAGACAGCACTTGTATTGGTGTTGTCTTGTTTTGTTATTGTTGGCTAATTGTTTTTACTGCTATATTGCTATGAGTTTTTATGTTTGTCTTACTATACATTTTAAGTTTTATTACGGTAAATGCTAGCAGTTTATGCTGATTAGGCAATGCACATAATATAGCTAACAAATAACTGTAGTTCTTTCACAGTTCTATGAAAAAATAAATCACAGCGAGAATGAAGCTAATATGATATGATAATATGATTATCATGCTATGAGTTGCAACAGTATTGAAAGATCTGTCTCACTATTTATAAAAACAAGATAAGCCTCATTGTAAGCACACTTCTACACAGTGTTTTAGCATCATTCTTAATCAGGGCAGGATTGAACGGGTTCAATTTCTAAAGTGCCTTCTGTTCTCTCTGCATTTGAGTAGATACTGATCATGTCACTTATATGTATAAAACTATTTTTCAAAATCTATTTTTTTTAAAAAGCAATCCACTATGTTTGATGAAAATGTTGGTTTTCTGACATCTCCTTTGGACCAAATAAAAAGGCATTAGGAAGTTATAAGTGACATGGGATAAGAGGGCACCTTGAAATATATCCTCTAGAAAAGTCATAAACCTAGAAATTAGAGCATATCAAGAATCCAGAACCACACTTTATGGTTTTAGCTCCATAACTGATCCCCTGCATTTTTGCTGGTAATAGCAAATTCAAACAGCACCATTTCTCCTGCCAGACCCACTATGCAATGACTTGCTTCTTGATTACATCATCTTGCATAAGGGGGATCATACAGGCCTTAGTTTCAGCTAAAACAATACTGCAAATGAGCTAAACGTGTGTTCTGGGCATTTTGATCTCCCCTCTTGCATTTTCCATCTCTTAAGAAACAACGGCTGTGCAGTGCAGATGGGAAAGGCAGCCTAGGGAGGTTGAAATTAAACCCATTCCAAGAGGCAAAGGATTAAATCACTGTCCGGTTTGGGAGAGAAGAGTGCATGCTTTGAGAACAAAGCTTGACACAAGAAACTATCTTAGCAATTGGGAAATTGCTGAATCCCTATTGTCTTTGTTATTTTGGTTATTTTGCAACTTTCAATATGGCAGCCCTCTGCTTTATTTAAATGTCCTCCAATATTCCCAACAGTAGAAGCCATATTCTGTGTCCATGAGCCTTTGATACCCTGAATGTCCAGTCTGTTTCACCATCTTCTGCCCATCTGACTGTAATGCACTGATGTGCATAGAGGCAACCCAAGTTCTCAATCTCACTCTATGATGGGACACTATTCCTTTGCAGAAGATCTTGCTTATCAATCTAAACTCAACAAAGACATTCTCCAGGAATGTACTAGAGCTGGAATAATCTTAAATATTTTCATTCATGCCAGTCACATGGGAATTGGTGTGTGTGCATGGGGGGGGTTGTGAATAAGGAGAAGAAGGGGGCAACATAGGGGTTTAATAGGCTTCAGTGACAGCACAGTGTCCACATTGGGAGAAGATTAATGACAAAAATTAATCGCATGACCTTTCTTTCGAGGAGCTGGAGGTGAGGCGAGCCATTAAAGCCTCTTATGTTGTAATTAACGTTTGAGGGGAGAAAAGACTGGCTTCAGAATGGATGTGATCATTTAATTAGGGTTATGCGTCAGTGCCACAACAGGTTCAGAGAAGTCATAATTTAACTATAGCTTTAAATTACACAGTCAGAATGCGATGGCAGGGTTTAATGGCAGGAGAGCCCTACCACAGCAAAGTAAGAAAAACAGTTAAATAAACACGAGAGAGAGAGAGAGAGAGAGAGAGAGAGAGAGAGAGAGGAGGGAGGGAGGGAGGGAGGAGGAGGGAGGGAGAGACCGAATGGTGAAGAAGATAATCTGGGCATGGAGATCTGGAAAGTGTCATTCTCTGTCTTTAAGGGGTTCCTAACAATAAATTTGGAGTGAGCAACCCAAATCTTAGAATCCATCTGGTGCTATTCCTCTGCATAAACTTTCCATGAAATATTATCTCAGGTGTAAATTGACAGCAGTTTCACTGGAATTTAATCTACCTCCCACTAACATAGGAAGGTTATATCAGTGGAAAGCAATGCAATTATATTGTGATGCCTATGTATAAAAAGGAGTGAATCATTGAAAGAGGGTTATTCCCAAGCAAAGGCATATTGAGCCAGAGCCTCCTTCAATATTATCAGCCATCTAAATCTTGCTAACAGTTCCAGTTTAGTCAGAATAAAGACAAATGTGGTTGCTCAAGAGGCCTACTCCATTGTCATTCATTCTAATGTAATGCTTCTGCAGGACACTTGCTGTTTGTTTATATCATCTCATGTGGAATGACTAAGAAAGTCAATAAAAAACTGTCATTTTACCATACTGTGAGGGAGGCATTTGGCTCTCCCCAGGCAAATCCTACAGACTGTTGTGTGGTTTTAGGGTTTTTTCAACATTCATCTTGTTAAGTTTGCATGAAGAGTCAGACGCGAAGAGCTTCAGTGAAGAGTTTATTAAGTGACTACAGCTCGAATGGCCCGACTTGGCTGGGCTACGGCTGCTTCTTATAGCCAGCAGCCGTAGTTGCCAGCCAATCAGAGTGCAGGGTTTTTCCCGCACTATTTAAACCAATCCCATTTGACATTTACAAGAACAATTCAAAATAAACCAATAACATTCAAACCTACATACATAACACCCCTCCCCACTAGGTTTAGTCCATACCAAACCCCAACCTATCTAATGTATTCTTTTAAATAGGTGGGGCTTTTGCGTGTACGTTGAGACCTTCATGGTTCAGAAGTTTTAACATTTTCACCCAGTGAGAGAGGAAATGTGTCTGCTGACATTTCCCCATTGGGACTTCCTGTGAAAGAACCCTGTTTGACTGTTAGAATCTGGTCTCTCCTCCACCACTCCAGCCCAATGTCAGCACCCAAGTCAGGTAGGGAGGTGCAATCTTCCACTTCTAAGGATGGATTTTGGCATTGTGACAGGTTTTGGGATGGTTCCTGTCATAATGGCTCCGTTACACATGGGGTTGATTCTTGCTTGCTGATTTTCCTCCTGTTCCTCCCCTTCCCCCCTAGAATTGACATCAGGTGAGGGAACTAGAGAGGAACAAGTGCGATGTTCCTGAGAGAACCTGGATCTAAGTTGATCAATGTGCCTGCTCCAGAGGAGTCCATCCTCTGCTTGCACCCTGTAAGAACGGGCCTGTGATCTGAGTTATCTCAGCAGGAATCCACAAAGGTTCACCCATAAGGTTCTTAGCATAAACAGAATCACCCACACTGAAGTGGAATCTTGGTAGTGTTTTGGTGCTAAGTGTGGATGAAGGCGTCAGGGGGAGACCTAAGTTTCCTACCCATCAACAACTCTGCTGGGGATAAGTTATTAGATGGGTTAGGGTGATGTGCTGAACACTAAGAAGTTTTTCAACTTTCTCAGTGATGTCCCCAGGACCCAGTTGCTGAAGCTTCTCCTTGGTAAAACGTACCATGCGTTTAGCCCGGCCGTTAGCCAAAGGGTGCTCAGGGGAGTAAGGGCATGTCTGATACCCTGTTGTGCTAAATAGGATTCAAAAGAGGTTGGATGTAAATTGAGGGCCATTGTCAGAGACAAGAACATCAGGTAACCCTTGGTTACAAACAGTTTTCTGAGCTGCTTGATGACAGTATCAGTTGTGGTGGATGCCATGGGAAGTACCTCTAGCCATTTGGAATATGCATCTACTATAATAAGAAAGGTGTGCCCTCTGGTAAGGCCAGCAAAATCAATGTGAATCCTGACCATGGGCCCCTAGGACATTCCCATTCCTGTGTGGGGGCTGAGGTGGGGCAGGCCTGACTACCTGACAGTTGGGACAAGATGCAACCCAGTTTTCAACCATTTTGTCAATACCTGGCCACCATACATAACTCCTGGCCAATCCCTTCATCCTTACAATACCAGGATGACCCTCATGTAACATTTCCAAAACCTCTCTTTGCAGTTTTGCAGGAATAACCACCCTGTTACCCCACAAAATACATCCTCTTTAATACAGATATTCAGTTTGCTTGGACTTAAAAGGTTGGGCAAGGTGAGGTAGATCTTGAAGAGGCCAACCTTTCTTAATCCAGCCTATAAGAGGAGCCAACACAGTGTCTTTGGCAGTCTCTCTGGCAATTTCAGCAGCATGAACTGGAAGCTTGGCAACAGTTTCTAGGAAAAGGTGTGTGTTTCAGGTTCAAAGTCCTCCTTGTGGCAAGGAAGTGGGCAACGACTTAGTGCATCAGCATGTCCAATGTCCTTGCCAGACTTGTGGATAAGTTTGTATGAATAAGCTGCAAGAAATTCAGTCCACCTCAGCATTCTTGGTGACAGGATAGTAGGTGTAGGCTTGTCTCCTGCCACAATGCCTAACAAAGGTTTGTGATCTGTAACAATGGTAAATGTTCTCCCATACAGATATTCATGAAATTTCTTGACAGCTGCAACAACTGCCAATGCCTCCTTGTCCAATTGGCTGTAATTCCTCTCTGCTTGGTCAAAGTGCGAGAGTAAAATGCAATAGGGCTTCTCTCCCACTGGGAAGCCTGTGGCTCAAAAACCCCCCACTCCAAAAGGGATGCATCACAAGTCAGGACAACAGGCAAATTCTCAGAGAACTGTATCAGTACAGCATCAGACGTGATTAGTCTTTTATACTGTTAAATGCTGATTGTTCCTTCCTGCCCCAGACCCAAACAGACTTTTATCAAGTAATCTGTGCAATGGTTCAGCAATGGTTGCCTTTTGAGGTAGGAACATGTGATAAAGTTAATAAGTCCAAGGAAAGCTTGCAAATCTGTTTTGCATTTAGGTCTAGGGGCTTCTTTGATTGCTTTAACCTTGGCATCAGTAGGGTGGATGCCATGCTTGTCAATCATGTAGCCCAGGAACTCAACCCTGTCAGTTTTAAGAGTGCATTTTTCTTCCTTGACTTTTAACCCCACTTTCCTGAATCTGGTAAGGACTTCTCTGAGTCTTTCTTGTAGCTGAGTGTCATTTTCAGCAGAGATTAACACATCATCAAAGTAAGGCACTACCCCTGGCAGTCCTTGAGCATTCTTTCCATAAGGCTTTGAAAGATGCCTGGTGCCACGCTTACTCCAAATTGTAACCTTTTACATTTGAAAGCACCTCTATGAGTCACAATGGTTTGGGCCTCTGCAGTGGCATCATCAACTGTTAGTTGTTGATATGCCTGGGCCAAATCCAATTTGGCAAAGACTGTACCCTGCCAAGTGAATGTAGTAAATGATGCACCACTGGAACTGGATATGCGCTCTGCTGCAGCGCATGGTTCAGTGTCCCCTTATAGTCTCCACAGATTCTTACTGACCCATCAGTCTTGACTGGTGTGACTATGGGTGTCTCCCATCTGGTGATCAGTGGGCTCTAAAACCCCTTGAGCTATTATTTTGTCTAATTGTGCATCAATTTTTTCCTTTAAAGCAAATGAACCCTTCTGGGCTTTAAATGAATTGGGGGCACCTTGGGATCTAGGTTGAAAGTGATAGGGTCCCCAATACTTTCTTGCCCAATCCTTGGCTGAAGACCTCTCTCCCACTCAGGAGTTGCTCACGTGATTGATGCCAGTCACCTCGATGCCTAGTGGATTGAACCACTCAAGTCCCAGCAAGCTTGGGCGATCCTTGTCCACGATGGTCAGGGGCAAACGTTTGGTGTGGCCTTTAACTTCCGTTGAATTCTCTTGTTCCAACTACTGGAATCTTGTTCCCTTGGTAGTCTTTAAGAGTCAGTGCTTGCTTCTGGAAATGTTTCTTCTGAATGTTGGGAAGTAGCCTGTGAATAGTGTCCCATGACACCATAGATAAATAAGAGCCTGAGTCCACTTCCATTTGGCAAGGCCTTCCTTCAATGAATACCTTCACATGTACTTTCTGCTTCTCAAGGGTGAAGAATGACCAATGGTGATTGTTTGATGAGTTTCATTCTTCCCATTTGCTTCTGAGTTGCGCCCCATTTTCTCACTGAAATTGTTGGGCTTGAATTCTTTCTCAGGAAATTTCTTCCTACTAGGTGGAGTTCTGGATGATTTGCAGACTCTTGCTAGGTGACCTCTTTTCTCACAACGTAGGCAGATGGTGTCTAAAACTTGCATTCAGTGCGGGGGTGCCCCCCCCACACAGCCTCTGCAATAAAATTCTTGCCTCTTTTTTCCAAGGTCCTTCCTTTTCTTCTCCATTCTGAGTCTATAAATTCCTTCCTCCACCTCACTACAGTCTGAATCAGAGTCTATTTGCTCGCAATGGGTTGTTGTGGACTTTTCCACATCAGAATGGCTTGAGGCCTTGTTAATTTTCTTCATGGCTGCTGCTGAGGACTTGGTTGCTTCCGCTGAAACAGCTTCCTCTATGGCCTCCTTAAACGTGATCTTAGGTTTCATTAGTAATTTGCTCTGTAAGACCTTATCTTTAAGGCCTAGAACAAACCCATCACGCATGGCCTCTTCTAAGTTGGTAAACTCACAAGCACCCCCAATGTCCCTTAAACTTGCCACAAAGTCGTTAACATTTTCGCTTTCCCTGATCCCGACGTAAAACTTGTGTCTCTTAATGAGGCACGATACTTGTGGGGCGTAATGGGCTCTTAAAAGCTTTTCTAAATCAGGCCATTCCATTACCTTCAAGTCTGCAGCTCCCGCCAATGCCTTCGCCATCTTGAAGACTGCCGGACACAGTGCGTGAGAAATACCACCCTCTTCCACCTCTCGGGGATATCGGCGGTCGTTCCTTCCAAATACATTTGGAAGATCCACATCCGATTCCCAGTCTTCTGCCACCGATCGAACGGGGCTGGGGGTGTTCAGCGCAGCCATCTCGCTCTTCTGCTTGTCTTCCGCGTCGTCTCTTCTTCAGGGAATCCCACCCTCGCGCACCAGTGTTAAGTTTGCATGAAGAGTCAGACATGAAGAGCTTCAGTGAAGAGTTTATTCAGTGACTACAGCTCGAATGGACCACTTGGCTGGGCTACGGCTGCTTCTTATAGCCAGCAGCCGAAGTTGCCAGCCAATCAGAGTGCAGGGTTTTTCCGCACTATTAAAAACCAATCCTATTTGACATTTTACAAGAACAATTCAAATAAACCAATAACATTCAAACCTACATACATAACAATCTAAAGCTGTTCTGTTCCATTCTAGGCTTATGTTAGTTGTCTAGATCGAGGCCAAGATTCGGTTCATAATGCTACAATGATCAGAAACACAGGCTGTACATTGGTTGTCAAAATTTGTGGATGTCATCTCACTCAAGATATCTTCAGTGGGCCTCATTCCTTTCTGCACAAGGCCTTTGCATCATTCCCAAAAATTTTCTATGCCTTTGCAATTCATGGGTCATTGGTATTAAGTAACTAA
>CM019150.1:53811227-53830250 GCA_009733165.1 Naja naja | reverse complement strand
ATTAGATTATTGGGTTTCAGATTTAATCTCTTTTTAAAATTGTACTTTTATATATTATATTGTTTTATGATTGTGCGCCACCCCGAGACCTTCGGGAGATGGGGCGGCATAGAAATCCAATAAAATAAAAATAATAAATAAAATAAATAAACAAAGTATTTGAGCTTCAGCTCCAGTATCTCGTCCTTCCAAAAGAACATTCAGGGTTGACTTCCTTTAGGATTGACAGATTTCATCTCCTTGCAGACTAAGGAACTCTCAGGAATCTTCCTCAGCACCACAATTCGAAATTCTTTTCACAATTCATCATTCAGCCTTTGTTATCATCCAACTCTCATGCCCTTGCATTACACTGGGAAAACCATATAGCTTTGACTATATGGACTTTTGTTGGCAAGGTGATGTTTCTGCTTTTTAATATGCTATCTAGGTTTGCCATTAGTTTTCCTCCCCAGAAGCAAGCAAATTTGATGGCTGTAGTCACCATCTGCAATGATCTTGGAACCCCCCCAAAATAAGATTTATCAGCATGATCTTAGTTTTTTAATGCTGAGTTTCAACATGTTGGTATACAGGTAGTCTTCCGCTTATGACCACAATTGAGCCCAAATTTTCTGCTGCTGAGTGAGACACTTGATAATGAGTTTTCTGCAATTGTTAATTAGTAACACAGTTGTTAAGTGAATCTGGCTCCCCATTGACTTTGCTTGTCAGAAGGTCTAAAGGCAATCACATAACCATGGATATTGCAACTTCCACAAATATGAGTCAGTTGCCGCTTCTGAATTTTAATCACGTGACCATGTTGCAACAGTGATAAATGTGAAAAACGGTCGAAGTCACTTTTTTCAGTGTCGTTGTAACTTTGAGCTGTCACTGTGAATTGTTGTAAATTGAGGACTCCCTGTATTGTGTTATAAATGGACTGCAGTAATCATAATATTTGTTTGAGGGCAGCAAAATGTTTTATGCATCTCTTGCTGCCAACTAGTGATTATGCTAATAGTTATATCTCAGATGCCCAGATACCCCAGATACAGTGTGTGAATGTTTTCAGACTTTGAATGTTTTGTATGAAGGCTCTGGTGAGAGAGTATTTGTAATTTTGAGTCATTCCAAATGCTTGTACAAGGTTTATCTTCAGATTGCTTGACTTGAGATGGGTAGAATGAAGATATAACTGAGCTTGACTTCTGCAGCCAATCAAGAAGGAATGTTCTGTTAGAGAGAGAGGTTTGTTTTCCAGCTACCCTACAGCTTCAGCATTTTTCTTGAAGGACTGCCTGGGTCAAGCTGAGCAATTGCTTCAGTTCTATTATCTGAGTTCACATTACATGTCTGTCCACTGTTACTTAAAAACCAGGGTGTTTTAAGAGTTCAAACTACCCATCCCTAACTGCCTGGCTGACCCACTTAGACATGTACTACCCATCCCTAACTGACCCCTCATGACCCACTTAGCCATGTAATGCAATCACAAATATAGTGTAATAATTATATTCAGAATTGCAGACTTTGTCTAGAATGAAGACTCTGAATTGTGTAATGGTGTAGACTGAAAAGCACACTACAAAACAACTCGTGTCTGCTTTTGAGGATGCCAGCTACACCTGCTAGCAAAGCATTAGGAAAACAAGTCCATGGCCTTCAGCTCAAAAGCTCATTATTACTTGGAAGACCAAATTCATTTGTATTTAGACTACAGTCTAGATGAAAATGTGATTTAATATTTAAGTTTAGTTTAAGTTTGTATTTAAGTTTGTGATTTAGCCAAGATGCTTGCATTACAAACTAATCTATATATATAAAAGACCCACTTAGACAAAATGACCCCCATGACCCATTCTGAACTAATGGTGTAGACTGAAAGCACACTACAAAACAACTCGTTCTGCTTTTGAGGATGCCAGCTACACCTGCTAGCAAAGCATTAGGAAAACAAGTCCATGGCCTTCAGCTCAAAAGCTCATTATTACTTGAAGACCAAATTCATTTGTATTTAGACTACAGTCTAGATGAAAATGTGATTTAATATTTAAGTTTAGTTTAAGTTTGTATTTAAGTTTGTGATTTAGCCAAGATGCTTGCATTACAAACTAATCTATATATAAAAGCAAAATACCATTCACGATCATCACAAAAATCTCCAGAACCATAAAGCCTACAAACTTGAAATTTGGCACGTATGTTTCTCTTGGCTTCTAGGTGCTCACTAAGAAAAGATTTTTTGAAATGACCACCAGAGCATTAGTATTTTGTATATTATTATTTACACGCTCTGATGCTAAGGAGTTCTACTCCCCTCCCCACCTGAAAAGAAATCTATGCCAAATGCAAAACACAAGCACAGGAGAGGAGTTTCAATTTCAATTTCACAGCAGCAACCAGCTTTAGTACAGAACAGTTGAGCTAAGCCATGCCCAGGCTCCTTGCTGTCTCATTCTTGCTCACACAACAAATACTTTTTCAGTTTCCAAACAGCCCTCAACTGTCTCCCACACTGACAGGGCACTAGCCAGATGAATACCAATGGATGCTGATAGGCAGAGGCAAGGCAAAAAAATGTCTTTATTTTCCTCCCCAAAAACTAAGCCCAACCACATAATTGTGTAGCGAAGCTAGTTGCCCATATTCTAGCCTAGTTTGTGGTATGAACCAAAGGTGACTGCGTTGTTTGAACCCCATGCTTAATTTTTTTATGAGAAACCCAGTGTAACATGGAGATTGAGTGAACTATGGTTTAAGTTGGCCATGGGCAATACACATGTGTGGCACTCACAGTAGCAAGAAAACACTGCTTTTGTTGTTGGATAGGTAAACAAGACTCAGACTTCAGATCTGCCTCAATCATGTAGTTTAGAAGTGCTAAAAACCCTATTGTAAATTGGCAGACACTTTAACTACTCATATTTATTTTGGAGTTTTTCACATCCCATTCTATTATTTTAATGACTTTTTTCTACTTTGCACAATTACAAAATGGATTTCCTAATTTCTCTCCTAGTTTTACAATTAGTACTCATTATATGAAGTGAGAATTTAATCCACTAGGAGCTAATAATTGTTTTTGAATTAATGTCTCTGAACTATGCATCTGCCCTAATTTCTCTGTGCTCATGCCCTAAGTCTTAATTTTGATGGAAAGTCCTTGATGTTAATAAGTAGCTTCAAAAATCCCAAGGAAAATAAACAATGAATGGTAGCATCATAAATATTTTGTTATGTAAATAGCTGTTATGCAAAAATGGTTTATTTTGCAAAGGAGGTCAAGTTGCTTTCTGCCTGTCAGTGTTAAGTAGTGGTAAGAGTTGGGGGCAGCGAAGGTGGGGGGCAGAATTTTTCTCCAAAGTTGCTGTTCTTTGCATTTCAAAGAAAACTGCCATTGGTGCCCATGGAGGCTATTCTTGAAATGCAAATAGGAGTGGGAAATCTTTTCAGGATTACAGTGCAAAGGCAAACATTGCAGTCTTCACCCTAACCACCCTAACCACAGATACCTGAGTCTACCCATATTTTACTGTAGCTGTAGATGCTATTTATCAAACAATAGTAAAATGCATGCATATTTAATTGCATTCCCCCTATTAATGTTACATCTAATTTGGCCCTAAGGCTTTGCTAATAGATATTTCTCTCAGAGATATTTATTCATTTGATTTCTATCTGATCTCTCTGCTAAGATGTTCAGGGTGACAATATGAGATGCCTCATTTTTTCCCCCTCATAGAAATTCCAATGAGGAAGGTTAGACACAAGATCACGCAGTCAAATGGTCTGGCTGATAAGTTAACATTACCCTGCATTTGCAAGGATGTCCAATCATAGCCCATTCCAAAGCCTTTTTGGAAATATCTAGAGACCTTCTAAAAAGGAGGGAGCATATTTGTTTGTTATACAACTTATTACATTGATTTCTCTGTCTTTACACTAACATTTTGTTTAAGGTAGTTAGAACTGTAGCTAATATGACCCACAGGGGTTTACCAACAAACTAGGTTTACAGGTGAGATGACAACACTTAGCCTTCTGTTCAATGCCGAAAAATGCATCATTCTCCCTTATTTCTGATTTTTCCACTTTCTCTTAGAAACTGCATCCTAGACTATTTGCAAGAGATTACTTTCCTCTCATTAGTATTTAAAGTTCTCCAACAGATCTTCTTGTCCCACAAAACATCTTGTTTAAGCACTTATTATTCATGTGTTGTTGTTACTCAGAGTCTGTATACATCACACATATACACGCTGTACATATAAATTTTTCTAGAATGTATCACCACAGTACCTTCTTTTCCTGAATTGGCAATATTTAGATATATTGGAGATACAAGTTTTGGTATTCTCAGCCACCATAATTCCTATTGTGGATTATTTGGAGGCTACCAGGATCAAGAAAGTTTGGTTTGAGATTAATTGGGTAGGAGTTTGGAATAGCCTGCTTAGATCACCTGTCAATTTGCTTGAATATGGATACAGGTGTCCTGTGTGTTGGGCTATTTCTATCATTCTTCTGAAGGAGCACGGACATTGTATTCAAAATTAATCCAGCAGATTGCAGGGAGATATCTCAGGAAAACGCATAAAAGTGAAGCGAAGAGAGCGAATAAAATAAGTTATTATTTAATCATTTAATTACTGCTATGAGGGAATGGCAGAGCTGACCTCAATTCCTTTCAGCCAGCAACACCTGGAAGTAGGTTGGGTATGGTGAGAAGATGGAATCAAGTTGGCTGCCTTCCCATCAGAGTAATAAAACAGGAAAAATATAGCCATATGTACTGTTGGCAGAAGTAGAAGAAAACTTATAATGCACCCAGTGGTGACAGCTGTCAGATCCCAGCTTTCTTAAAATGCAGCAAAGGACTAATGCTGTCTCTAAAGATGGAGTTTCAAAATGAGATTAAAATGAGATTCACCCACGGTATTCTATCTGCTTATAAAAGCCCCTATTAGGCTCGCCAAACACTTCAGAAAGCAGCAGTTAGGTATTATGAGGGCAGATAGCTCAGCAGAAGCTAAGTATCCAGAGTCTCCTGGAACTAAAGCCAGAAAGCATAATAAAGGATAATGCCCAGCAACTGGTTGGTAGGGGCAGGCCCAAAGCAGGCAAGTCACCAACAATTACAGGATAGATCTCACTTTGACTGCATTCACAGCCATACTGTAACATAATGGATTCTATCCATGACCAAAAAAAAAAAGGGGGGGGGGTGCAGACACAGTTATAGGTGATTGTAAGTTAGTTCTGCTATGGAAGGCAATAAAATAAAAGCAGGGTCACAAGGACATATCATAAAGAATGCATACTTGGGCTTCTACATACAGGAGTAGGAGGAGGTGAGGATGAGCCTCAAGATAATTTTGAACTTCTGCAGATTTGAGGTTCCAAAATCTTCCTATGAAGGCCTTTGTTTTTCATACGGCTGATGTTCTAGCTACATAGAAGTAACATTTAAGAAGCTGAGTTGTCTATAAATCTCTTTCCCCAACCTGTGCTAGAATTTTAAGATGTCCACACAAGCTTGGAATTCTGGGATTGTGATCTCAATAGATTGGGGAGGGTGGTGATTGTAAGAACTTGATTTCCTTGACTAAATACTGTGCAATTTGCAACAAGAAACTCTGGTTAAGTGCTTTGGGACATGATTCTAAACACACCATTCTATTTGTCCTCAGGTTTGATTTTTCTCCCCCAACTGTTAATTTCCTGTCTTCATACATAATGCCCTAAAGCTTGCTAATACCTCCTTATTAAATGGATGGATAATTTAAAGACCAGTCTTCTGAGTGACTAGCAGTATATATGATGATAGGGCAAGATAAAATTAAAATAATTTTTAATTTTTTAAAAATTAAATAAAAAAATTAAAATTAAAAGTATTTTAGTTTGCATAATGTATACAAGTTAAATAAAGATTCTGTCTTTAATGAAGATTACTGCTGAAGTATTAAAAATATTCATTACATTGAGTCCTCATAAACAAATCTGTGTTCAGAATTTAAAGTATGGCTGCTTGCTAGGAAGAGGTCACATGGTATTGTTTGCCACTCCTGATTGGACATCTACTCTACTAGTATTTTGTCTCCATCTGGTGGTTGCTTTTTCTGTCTAACGTGTCAGAAACCTGGTCAAAATCAACAGAAAACCATAAACCACCATAATGTACAATTATAGGAGGATGGAAGAAAATTTAAAGCTAGGAACAGCTACCACAAATGAGAATTACTCTTGAAATGTTCCTCAAAACAGAGTTTAGGCAGAAGTTTATATTGTTTATAATTCTGAAAAATCCTTGCTTTGATTTCATCACTTTCATTTTCACCAAATAGGAACAATACCACTGACATCATTGCCAGAATTCAAAAGGCCTTGGGCAACATAGACTTTCAGATACTTTGCTGCCAAGATTTTTTCCCCTTCCAGTTCTTCATTGAAATCTTTCTTTGAAGGTCATCATGGCAAAGATTGCATTAAAAAGATGGATAGAGCCAAAGTTTTCCAGAAGTCCCCTCCCCTCAGTATTTTGGGAAATGTAGGGTTTTTTCCCCTTTTTTCTCACTTTAAAAATCCCCTGGAACGAGCATATATTAAGACTTATATAAAATGTGTTTCTCAAAAGGTGGAAAGTAGAGAAAGCAGCTGTCCCTTTCTGTTTTTAATTCAAAGTGCAATCTGAGGGTCTTATATCTGTGCTGATTACTCTAGATTCATAATAGCAGTGAATGAAGCTATATTCATTTCTAATTTTATAGATTCCCCACACAAGTGTTTATTGTGAAATCATTATTTTTTCATTCAATTCATTCAGATTCAAAGGTGTCAAGATAGTATTATTCTCCATTTGTATTTCTCCCTTTCCCCTCACTTGTTATTTTTCTTTCTAAAAAAGGTTATGTTCAAGATGAAAACACAGCAGCCTTCCACCTGGTAGCACTTTTAATCCAATAACCTTGTACTTTATGATAGTACAAATGCCAATAATTTTATGTAAAAATAATTTGTAGATTATAAACTTTAGGACTACAAACCCCATAATGCAATATTATTAAGGAAGACAGGCAGCTCCTAACACTAATATTTCACTGTTGTTTTGCTATACAATTGATTTGCTAATTGTTGATGACATTTCATTATTATATGTTCATCCCATTATTTTCTCTACATTTGTGGATATGACATAGCTTGTACTGGTGGCAAATGCTTCTCAAATTTGTTTGAAAGGTTTTGTGGGGAAGGAGTCTGATTGATAATTAAATCATTATTTATTTAACTTTTAAACACTTATATATGACTGCCTCTTACTTTTCATTATTGTAAATGTAAAAAAAATATTTTGGATTAAATACTTAGTGAAGATAGCATGTTTAATTAGAAGAAACACGCTTGGTTAAAATGGTAGGGACCAGAAAGTTTTCTTTTTATTTAATCAGCAATTAAGAGCAAGCAATGTAACACTGTTATTTTTAGGTCAAAAATCACATATTTAAGCCTTCCCCACCTTGATATCCTTTGAGTGTACAGAATTTCACCTTTGTAATTCTAGTCAAAGAAAGCCATAAAAGTGGTGGTTTATGGGAGCTGAAGTTCAATATAACAGGAGAATTCCAGAGAGGAAATCTAGGTTAAGAGCATTATGATATTTCATTGGCATTTGACACTGAGAGACAGAGAAAGACAGCACACCAAATGTGGTGTACAATAGTGACAGCATCATACTTCGGAGTCACCCCTACAATCCACCCCAATCAGTCCCACATATGCAGATCTCAACCGGATCATTTTGTTTAAGTACTGTGCTACGTTAAATGTTATTTTCAAGTTCTGGCCGGACATAAGGTAAGTTATTTTGATATGGGGATCCCAAAGGTGTACAGTAGTGGTTAGGATCAGTGGTGGGATTCAAATTTTTTTACTACCGGTTCTGTGGCATAGCTTAGTGGGTGTGGCAGGGGAAAGATACTGTAAAATCCCCAGTCAGAGGTGGTATTTGCTGATTCTCTGAGCTACTCAAAATTTCCACTACTGGTTCTCCAGAACTGGTCAGAACTGCTGACTACCACCTCTGGTTAGGATGCTGGATTAAGAACAGGTAGACTCACACAGAAGCTGACTTTGGGTCAGTCACAATCTTACAACCCTAGACTAGCAAGTTTGAAAACATCAATCTAGCAACCTGTACTGAATCAGTGTGGTAGATTATTCTCTGCATGTGTATGGGTGTTTGTGTGTGCATAAATGTATCTTTTCTATACCATCTGATACCTAGCAACTCTGAAGATATCTTGGCTGCCTTGCCACCATCATTACATTACTGGATTTGAAGGTGTGTAATGATATCACATCCTCCATTTAGCTACCAAGAGTTTTCCCAGTATTTTTAGTCATAGTTGCATGTTGCTTTAGTGGCTGAAGTACTGCACCGGTACAAAGAGAAAATGGTAAAATTGAAAAGAGTTACTTTCCCTTTTCTCTTCTGCCCCATTGCTTAATTCTCACAGCAGTCCAGGATTGCAAGACAAAAGAACAAATTTATTCTGATTTCCAGTAATCCAGAATAGGTTACTGAGTTACTGGAAAAGTAATCCAGAAAAAATTAGAAAAGGCTGATTTAACTCTGGAAAGGAACCAACATCATCTGATCAGAGAGGTCCAGAGCTGATTTTGAAGTGGCACAATGGCCTCATATAAGATGCCTTATGAAACATGTGTATCAAAGAAAGTTGTATGCATCTCCTTATTTTATATGGTTCTGAAGCATGTGGAATAACCCTGTGATAATACTTGTCCGCTACACAAAAAACTTCAAAGATTTATACACTGTGCATTTAAAAAAAAATCTGCAAGAAACAACTTTAATTTTGCTTTATCAAGCTTTAGCATTCCAATTTCAATTCCTTAACAGCCTTCTTAAAGTTTTTGTCAAGCAATTCTTTTTACAATATGCCAAACATCTGGCAATGCAATTCAATACACTGGCTGAAATTATGCATGATAACATGAATAAATTGAATCATAAGATTGGGAAATAGAAAACCCACATTTCATCACCATCATAGCCACTCTTCTAGACATCTGATCTTGGTCTTAGCCAATCCACATCCTTTTCTTTTGCCCATTTGTTTAATTCCATAAAATGGGGTACACTGATACTACAGATGTCTTATTTTATTACTATTATTTGACTCTATTTTCAAAGGGCATAAGTGAGACTTCATTTTTGTAAAGCTATGCTGAACTTTACTTCTTCTTCTTGTTCTTCTTCACTGCTGCTCATATCAATATGCACACCTGTGTATGGACACAGCATTTAAGAGAAGGAGATCCCCAAAATTTGCTGCACCTGGGAAGGTTTTCAGAACAAAAATCTAGTTGTGTGCCAGGGACCCATTTTCTCTCCATGGCAAACCAGGGTCTGCACCCATCAGCTTCTGCTTTTCTCCCATCTTAACTTCCTCAGAGCGCTGCTGCTGCTGCATGCGTGTTTGTGAGCTCACAGGGAACGGTGGGACACGGCCTTTCTCTCGTCTCTAATGAAACCCTTTAATCATATTCAAATAGGTTACTGTTCAGGGGGAAAATAGAAATATGGATTTGATAGCAATAAATTTCCCTGGCTGGCTAAGCCCAGTTCTTAATTGTCCTGTCCCAGGGCTCGCACATTTCATTGTTCGTTAGGTGCTTAAGTCCCTGCTCTCATTTTGTGGCGGTGACATTACCGCTGATGGCTCTAATACTCTCATAATTTGAAAGGGATTTGCATGATAGAACGCAGAGTATTAAAAGAAAAAGAAAAAAGGAGAGTTAAAAAAGGAGGGGGTGCAGCGCAAATGGGGGGGGGGCTAGAATGGGAGGACCAGACCCAGCTTTCACTTTAAAAAAGTCACTTTCTTCAAAGTCAAATCATTGTTTTCATTAAAGTAAGGAAAAAAGAGGTTTCTTTAGAATGAGCTTGTCCGGCCACTGGTATTATCCTTATTATGGCTAATGGTTATTAATTATTATTATCCTCTTGCACAGTGTGCTGCGGACGTGATGTCCTTAATGTCCTTGGGACAAAGGAAGAGAAAGGGTGCTGGAATGGGGTTGGGAGGAGAAGAAAAGGCCTTTGCCAGCAGCAACTTGAATGGTAATGGTATCTTTAGAAACCTATGCAGTGCTTCCTAATCTTGAAGTCTTGTAGTTATTACTAATATGATTGTGATTTCTTTGGTGGTTTCCTTTTATAATGGATCCATCTTCCTATTTTGGAGGCACTCATCAATACTAGGATTGTAAGCATACTGTATTTGCAAATTGATGGAGATGAATCAACCACAGGCATCAAATTGATTGATGTCTGTGGTTGATTCATCTCTTTCACCAATTCTTTTGAGGTGAGCCTTGAACTATGAACTTCTAAGGTGAACAATACTCTTATTTTTAAAAAAACGTATAGTATTGTATGATTTATGTGTAATTATGTGGATAGAAATATAACACTTGATTTGGGATCCTGTTTGTAGTACCTGGTTTCTGGAGCTGGCAAACTGAACTTCAGCATTTTTCAGATTTTGACTGGATCCTAATGTGGCATCATAGAAACAAAAACAGAAATAACAGGAGTTTAATAAAGTTATTGTTTACAGAGTAATGCCAATTTTTCTTTTCCAAATTAATGCTGGGGTAAAATTGCAAGATGGCTGCCAGGTATGAAAGTCCAGATCCACACATGAAGGTTCAGTTAAACTGATTTATTGCTAAAAGCCTATGCAGAGGTATCTTCTCAGCTAATGGTTGGCACCTGCTTAGAGTTAAATAAAAGTCAATGCATTCAACAACTTAGTTCTTTTATAGCTATGTAGGGATTTTAGACTGATCCCCTTTTCACTCCACCCCCAGATTCTGCCATATTTTCTCTTACAATGGCATTCATATTGGCAAGTTTCTGTAAGGTATGTTCATGTCAGTGGTGGGATTCAATTTTTTTTTACTACCAGTTTTGTGGGAGTAACTTGGTGGGTGTGACAGGGGAAAGATACTGTAAAATCTCCAGTCAGAGGTGGCATTTGCAGGTTCTCCGAACTACTCAAAATTTCAGCTACCAGTTCTCCAGAACTGGTCAGAACCTGCTGAATACCACCTCTGGTTCATGTGTTATATTCATAGCAATAACCCACATATAATATTCCAGTTTGTTATGCTTATAAGAGACAAGTTATATTTTTCTGATATGAAATCACATTACTAATTTAACATACTAAATATTTCCCAAATCTTCAATTAATATTTTTTAAATCTTTTGTTTCTTCTGTTTTTTTTTCCACAAGGATTTATAGGGAAAAGTTCAGTGGTTAAACCTCCAGTTGCAAATCAACATGTCTCCATTTTAATCACTTGACACTTGCGGATTTACACACTTAAGTTTGGATACAATCCAACAAATGCTAGTGTCCATTGAATTTAACTGAAGTTGGTGTTTGATTTCTGAGCAAGCTTTTAAAAAAATGTATAAAGAATGTCTGGTTGTGAGCGGTTGCAGACTCCTCTGAAAGTTTTCTCTGAATTGTTTGGAGTTATTTTACATGTTAACACAATGCTGAATTACTTTGCATTTCTCCACACAAAGGGATGTCATGGTCAATCCTAAGGTGTAATGTGAGCACAACTTTGCACATATTAGCAATGTAAAATGTTGTTTGTAAACCTAAAATCCAAACACATTTCTTAAGGAATTCTATAAAACTCTATGGATTTTCCTAAGGTTTAATTCCATGATAGGCAATCTTCCCCACCAAGTGATAAGCTGGGAGTGATGCACCCTCCCCAAAAACAAAAATCCCAAAACTAGAGAGATCTTTGATCGCACCATTATGGCTGCCATCTTGATTTACCAATGGGGCCCAGAAAAAATTTCTTGCAATGACCTTTCTTTTATGGAATATTCTTTGGCATGAGGATAGGTTGACATCCATTCTGATGGCATTTCAGAAACAGATGAAAAGTAAACTGTTCCAGACAGCACTTGTATTGGTGTTGTCTTGTTTTGTTATTGTTGGCTAATTGTTTTTACTGCTATATTGCTATGAGTTTTTATGTTTGTCTTACTATACATTTTAAGTTTTATTACGGTAAATGCTAGCAGTTTATGCTGATTAGGCAATGCACATAATATAGCTAACAAATAACTGTAGTTCTTTCACAGTTCTATGAAAAAATAAAATCACAGCGAGAATGAAGCTAATATGATATGATAATATGATTATCATGCTATGAGTTGCAACAGTATTGAAAGATCTGTCTCACTATTTATAAAAACAAGATAAGCCTCATTGTAAGCACACTTCTACACAGTGTTTTAGCATCATTCTTAATCAGGGCAGGATTGGAACGGGTTCAATTTCTAAAGTGCCTTCTGTTCTCTCTGCATTTGAGTAGATACTGATCATGTCACTTATATGTATAAAACTATTTTTCAAAATCTATTTTTTTTAAAAAAGCAATCCACTATGTTTGATGAAAATGTTGGTTTTCTGACATCTCCTTTGGACCAAATAAAAGGGCATTAGGAAGTTATAAGTGACATGGGATAAGAGGGCACCTTGAAATATATCCTCTAGAAAAAGTCATAAACCTAGAAATTAGAGCATATCAAGAATCCAGAACCACACTTTATGGTTTTAGCTCCATAACTGATCCCCTGCATTTTTGCTGGTAATAGCAAATTCAAACAGCACCATTTCTCCTGCCAGACCCACTATGCAATGACTTGCTTCTTGATTACATCATCTTGCATAAAGGGGGATCATACAGGCCTTAGTTTCAGCTAAAACAATACTGCAAATGAGCTAAACGTGTGTTCTGGGCATTTTGATCTCCCCCTCTTGCATTTTCCATCTCTTAAGAAACAACGGCTGTGCAGTGCAGATGGGAAAGGCAGCCTAGGGAGGTTGAAATTAAACCCATTCCAAGAGGCAAAGGATTAAATCACTGTCCGGTTTGGGAGAGAAGAGTGCATGCTTTGAGAACAAAGCTTGACACAAGAAACTATCTTAGCAATTGGGAAATTGCTGAATCCCTATTGTCTTTGTTATTTTGGTTATTTTGCAACTTTCAATATGGCAGCCCTCTGCTTTATTTAAATGTCCTCCAATATTCCCAACAGTAGAAGCCATATTCTGTGTCCATGAGCCTTTGATACCCTGAATGTCCAGTCTGTTTCACCATCTTCTGCCCATCTGACTGTAATGCACTGATGTGCATAGAGGCAACCCGAAGTTCTCAATCTCACTCTATGATGGGACACTATTCCTTTGCAGAAGATCTTGCTTATCAATCTAAACCTCAACAAAGACATTCTCCAGGAATGTACTAGAGCTGGAATAATCTTAAATATTTTCATTCATGCCAGTCACATGGGAATTGGTGTGTGTGCATGGGGGGGGGGGTTGTGAGAATAAGGAGAAGAAGGGGGGCAACATAGGGGGTTTAATAGGCTTCAGTGACAGCACAGTGTCCACATTGGGAGAAGATTAATGACAAAAATTAATCGCATGACCTTTCTTTCGAGGAGCTGGAGGTGAGGCGAGCCATTAAAGCCTCTTATGTTGTAATTAACGTTTGAGGGGAGAAAAGACTGGCTTCAGAATGGATGTGATCATTTAATTAGGGTTATGCGTCAGTGCCACAACAGGTTCAGAGAAGTCATAATTTAACTATAGCTTTAAATTACACAGTCAGAATGGATGGCAGGGTTTAATGGCAGGAGAGCCCTACCACAGCAAAGTAAGAAAAACAGTTAAATAAACAGAGAGAGAGAGAGAGAGAGAGAGAGAGAGAGAGAGAGAGGAGGGAGGGAGGAGGGAGGAGGGAGGGAGGAGAGACCAATGGTGAAGAAGATAATCTGGGCATGGAGATCTGGAAAGTGTCATTCTCTGTCTTTAAGGGGTTCCTAACAATAAATTTGGAGTGAGCAACCCAAATCTTAGAATCCATCTGGTGCTATTCCTCTGCATAAACTTTCCATGAAATATTATCTCAGGTGTAAATTGACAGCAGTTTCACTGGAATTTAATCTACCTCCCACTAACATAGGAAGGTTATATCAGTGGAAAGCAATGCAATTATATTGTGATGCCTATGTATAAAAGGAGTTGAATCATTGAAAGAGGGTTATTCCCAAGCAAAGGCATATTGAGCCAGAGCCTCCTTCAATATTATCAGCCATCTAAATCTTGCTAACAGTTCCAGTTTAGTCAGAATAAAGACAAATGTGGTTGCTCAAGAGGCCTACTCCATTGTCATTCCAAGCAATGTAATGTCCTTCTGCAGGACACTTGCTGTTTGTTTATATCATCTCATGTGGAATGACTAAGAAAGTCAATAAAAAACTGTCATTTTACCATACTGTGAGGGAGGCATTTGGCTCTCCCAGGCAAATCCTACAGACTGTTGTGTGGTTTTAGGGTTTTTTCAACATTCATCTTGTTAAGTTTGCATGAAGAGTCAGACGCGAAGAGCTTCAGTGAAGAGTTTATTAAGTGACTACAGCTCGAATGGACCCGACTTGGCTGGGCTACGGCTGCTTCTTATAGCCAGCAGCCGTAGTTGCCAGCCAATCAGAGTGCAGGGTTTTTCCCGCACTATTTAAACCAATCCCATTTGACATTTTACAAGAACAATTCAAAATAAACCAATAACATTCAAACCTACATACATAACACACCTCCCCACTAGGTTTAGTCCATACCAAACCCCAACCTATCTAATGTATTCTTTTAAATAGGTGGGGCTTTATGGTAATGCTGAGACCTTCATGGTTCAGAAGTTTTAACATTTTCACCCAGTGAGAGAGGAAATGTGTCTGCTGACATTTCCCCATTGGGACTTCCTGTGAAAGAAGACCCTGTTTGACTGTTAGAATCTGGTCTCTCCTCCCAACCCATCTCCAGCCCAATGTCAGCACCCAAGTCAGGTAGGGAGGTGCAATCTTCCACTTCTAAGGATGGATTTTGGCATTGTGACAGGTTTTGGGATGGTTCCTGTCATAATGGCTCGTTACACATGGGGTTGATTCTTGCTTGCTGATTTTCCTCCTGTTCCTCCCCTTCCCCTAGAATTGACATCAGGTGAGGGAACTAGAGAGGAACAAGTGCGATGTTCCTGAGAGAACCTGGATCTAAGTTGATCAATGTGCCTGCTCCAGAGGAGTCCATCCTCTGCTTGCACCCTGTAAGAACGAGGGCCTGTGATCTGAGTTATCTCAGCAGGAATCACAAAGGTTCACCCATAAGGTTCTTAGCATAAACAGAATCACCCACACTGAAGTGGAATCTAGTGGTGCTGGGGTAAGTGGGATGAAGGGTCAGGGGGAGATGTTTCCTACCCATCAACAACTCTGCTGGGGATAAGTTATTAGATGGGTTAGGAGTGATGTGCTGAACACTAAGAAGTTTTTCAACTTTCTCAGTGATGTCCCCAGGACCCAGTTGCTGAAGCTTCTCCTTGGTAAAACGCATACCATGCTCAGCCCGGCCGTTAGCCAAAGGGTGCTCAGGGGGAGTAAGGGCATGTCTGATACCCTGTTGTGCTAAATAGGATTCAAAGAGGTTGGATGTAAATTGAGGGCCATTGTCAGAGACAAGAACATCAGGTAACCCGTGGGTTACAAACAGTTTTCTGAGCTGCTTGATGACAGCATCAGTTGTGGTGGATGCCATGGGAAGTACCTCTAGCCATTTGGAATATGCATCTACTATAATAAGAAAGGTGTGCCCTCTGGTAAGGCCAGCAAAATCAATGTGAATCCTGGACCATGGGCCCCTAGGACATTCCTATTCCTGTGTGGGGGCGTGAGGTGGGGCAGGCCTGACTACCTGACAGTTGGGACAAGATACAACCCAGTTTTCAACCATTTTGTCAATACCTGGCCACCATACATAACTCCTGGCCAATCCCTTCATCCTTACAATACCAGGATGACCCTCATATAACATTTCCAAAACCTCTCTTTGCAGTTTTGCAGGAATAACCACCCTGTTACCCCACAAAATACATCCTCTTTATACAGATAATTCAGTTTGCTTGGACTTAAAAGGTTGGGCAAGGTGAGGTAGATCTTGAAGAGGCCAACCTTTCTTAATCCAGCCTATAAGAGGAGCCAACACAGTGTCTTTGGCAGTCTCTCTGGCAATTTCAGCAGCATGAACTGGAAGCTTGGCAACAGTTTCTAGGAAAAGGTGTGTGTTTCAGGTTCAAAGTCCTCCTTGTGGCAAGGAAGTGGGCAACACTTAGTGCATCAGTATGTCCAATGTCCTTGCCAGACTTGTGGATAAGTTTGTATGAATAAGCTGCAAGAAATTCAGTCCGCCTCAGCATTCTTGGTGACAGGATAGTAGGTGTAGGCTTGTCTCCTGCCACAATGCCTAACAAAGGTTTGTGATCTGTAACAATGGTAAATGTTCTGCCATACAGATATTCAATTTCTTGACAGCTGCAACAACTGCCAATGCCTCCTTGTCCAATTGGCTGTAATTCCTCTCTGCTTTGGTCAAAGCGAGAGTAAAATGCAATAGGGGCTTCTCTCCCACTGGGAAGCCTGTGGCTCAAAAACGCCCCCACTCCAAAGGGGATGCATCACAAGTCAGGACAATAGGCAAATTCTCAGAGAACTGTATCAGTACAGCATCAGACGGATTAGTCTTTTAATACTGTTAAATGCTGATTGTTCCTTCCTGCCCCAGACCCAAACAGACTTTTTATCAAGTAATCTGTGCAATGGTTCAGCAGTGGTTGCCTTTTGAGGTAGGAACATGTGATAAAAGTTAATAAGTCCAAGGAAAGCTTACAAATCTGTTTTGCATTTAGGTTTAGGGGCTTTTTTGATTGCTTTAACCTTGGCATCAGTAGGGTGGATGCCATGCTTGTCAATCATGTAGCCCAGGAACTCAACCCTGTCAGTTTTAAGAGTGCATTTTTCTTCCTTGACTTTTAACCCCACTTTCCTGAATCTGGTAAGGACTTCTCTGAGTCTTTCTTGTAGCTGAGTGTCATTTTCAGCAGAGATTAACACATCATCAAAGTAAGGCACTACCCTGGCAGTCCTTGAAGCATTCTTTCCATAAGGCTTTGAAAGATGCCTGGTGCCACGCTTACTCCAAATTGTAACCTTTACAAATGAAAGCACCTCTATGAGTCACAATGGTTTGGGTTTCTGCAGTGGCATCATCAACTGTTAGTTGTTGATATGCCTGGGCCAAATCCAATTTGGCAAAGACTGTACCCCTGCCAAGTGAATGTAGTAAATGATGCACCACTGGAACTGGATATGCGCTCTGCTGCAGCGCATGGTTCAGTGTCCCCTTATAGTCTCCACAGATTCTTACTGACCCATCAGTCTTGACTGGTGTGACTATGGGTTTCTCCCATCTGGAGTGATCAGTGGGCTCTAAAACCCCTTGAACTATTATTTGTCTAATTGTGCATCAATTTTTTCCTTTAAAGCAAATGGAACCCTTCTGGGCTTTAAATGAATTGGGGGCACCTTGGAATCTAGGTTGAAAGTGATAGGAGTCCCCAAGTTTGCTCCAATCCTTCGCTGAAGACCTCTGGAACGCGAGACTTCAAGGCCTCCTCCCCATTCAGAGTTGCTCACGTGATTGATGCCAGTCACCTCGATACCTAGTGGCTTGAACCACTCAAGTCCCAGCAAGCTTGGGCGATCCTTGTCCACGATGGTCAAGGGCAAACGCTTGTGGCTCTTTAAACTGCACGCTTGAAATCTTTTGCTCCAACTACTGGAATCTTGTTCCTTTGGTAGTCTTTAAGAGTCAGTGCTTGCTTCTGGAAATGTTTCTTCTGAATGTTGGGAAGTAGCTCTGAATAGTGTCCCATGACACCATAGATAAATAAGAGCCCTTCCACATCCATTTTGGCACCTTCCTTCAATGAATACCTTCACATGTATTTTTCTTCTGCTTCTCAAGGGTGAAGAATGTCCAATGGTGATTGTTTGAGGAGTTTCATTCTTTTCCATTTGCTTCTGAGTTGCCCCATTTTCTCAATTATTGTTGGGCTTGAATTCCTTCTCAGGGAATTTCTTCCTACTAGGTGGAGTTCTGATGATTTGCAGACTCTGCTAGGTGACCTTTTCTCTCCAACATAGGCAGATGGTGTGTAAAATGCATTCAGTGCGGGGTGCCTCCACACACAGCCTCTGCAAAAAAAATTCTTGCCTCTTTTTTCCAAGGTCCTTTTTTCTCCATTCTGAGTCTAAATTCCTTCCTCCACCTCACTACAGTCTGAATCAGAGTCTGTTTCTCAATGGGTTGTTGTGGACTTTTCCACATCAGAATGGCTTGAGGCCTTGTTAATTTTCTTCATGGCTGCTGCTGAGGACTTGGTTGCTTCGCTGAAACAGCTTCCTCTATGGCTTCCTTAAACGCGGATCTTAGGTTTCATTAGTAATTTGCTCTGTAAGACCTTATCTTTAAGGCCTAGAACAAACCCATCACGCATGGCCTCTTCTAAGTTGGTAAACTCACAAGCACCCCAATGTCCCTTAAACTTGCCACAAAGTCGTAGTTAATTTTCGCTTCCCTTTGATCCCTAATGTAAAACTTTGTGTTCTTAATGAGGCATGATACTTGTAGGGGCGCATGGACTCTAAAAGTTTTTCTAAATCAGGCCATTCCATTACCTTCAAGTCTGCAGCTCTCCCGCCAATCACCTTTCGCCATCTTGAAGACTGCCGGACCACAGTGCTGAGAAATACCACCCTCTTCCACCTCTCTCGGGATATGGTGGTCGTTTTCCTTCCAAGTATCTGGTTTATCCACATACTTATTCCCAGTCTTCCGCCACCGGATCGAATGGGGCTGGGGATGTTCAGCGCAGCCATCTCCGCTCTTCCGCTTGTCTTCGCTGCCTCTCTTCTTCAGGGGAATCCCACCCCGTCACCAATGTTTAAGTTTGCATGAAGAGTCAGACATGAAGAGCTTCAGTGAAGAGTTTATTCAGTGACTGCAGCTCGAATGGACCTGACGGCTG
>CM019150.1:52998057-53156904 GCA_009733165.1 Naja naja | reverse complement strand
TATTTTTGTTTTAACATAATAAAATTTAATAAAGTTTATTAAAAAAATAAAATTAAAATTAAATGTTAATAAAGTAATAAAAGTGGGATATTGACCAAGACAAATTCCTTGTATCTAATCACACTTGGCCAATAAAGAATTAATTCATTTGTTTGTTCTGTTCATTCATAAAAATCTAATGAATATGATAAAATAAATATGAATTAAGGGTCCAGACTGATTTGGAATTATAGCTTTGATATAATAAGAAAATAGTGTTTGTTTTTATTCTTCTGATAAGAAAAGAATGGAGCAGAATTCATAATAGAAGTTTATTGTGCTTTCTATTGCCTATCTTTTGGGGGAAATGGATGAACTTCTTGATAAAATGGACAAACTTGTAAGTAATAGATTTATACATCAAGGACAAGCTGCAATGGATAATTCTGAAATTACTTTGAAGGGGATTTAACCATCGTAGCAATAAACTGGAGAAAGATATGGACATGAAATGGAATAGGTGGATAATTTATTTCTAAAGAAGATTTACAAGTATTGAACCAGTAAATGGATTTTTATAATTTCTTCTTACTGAATATACAAAAGAATTTTTCTGGGAGGGAGGGACAAAAAGTACAAATGTTATTTACCTTTGCTGTTGTTGTTCAATTGCTAAGTCATGTCTGATTCTCCGCTCCATGGACCATAGCATGCCAGGCCCACCTGTCCTCCATTGTTTCCTGGAATTTGCCAAAATTCATGTTCATTGTGCCGATGACACTATCTTGCCACCTCATCCTTTGCTGTCTCCTTCTCCTTTTGTCTTAAATTTTTGCAACATCAGTGTCTTCCAATGAGATTGCAATTCTCATTAGCTGGCCAAAGTATTTGAGCTTCAGCTTCAGTATCTGTCTTTCTAAAGAACAGTAAGGCTTGATTTCCTTTACAAAATAAATATGCTAAAGTTTTAAAAGATTTGTGGCTATAGAAACAGATGAACAGAAAACTAGCTCTGGAGTTCTTTCTGAAGGGATTAAAAATTGATAGCCTTAAACTGTCATGCCCCTGGTGGAGACTGACTCTGAGGAGAGGAGGAACAGCTGACAGGAGTGGAAGTGTGGCTCGGAGGTTGTGGAGGAGGCTGGGGAAGGGCAGAGGCCAGCTGAGCAGTCAGAGGAGGAGCCAGACCCATCCCCTATCCATCCTAGGGCACACAGGGAGGAGAGGATAAGGGACAGACGTGGTCTCCTCGGGAGGAGAGGGCCTTGATCCTCTTCATGGGCTGCAGGTGTGAGAACTGAATAAGAGTTTGGACCTGCGTACTGGCAAACGCTGGAAACAAAGTGTGTTTTATTTTGGTCTGAAGTTATCTTGGTTGGCATCCTTCCAACAGACTGTGCCTTGTTATCTCCTTGAATTTGGTAAATACTTCTCTTGTTCCATTGTGGAAATTTCATCATTGAAGTTTGTTTGGTTTTTTATTTCACCTCTATCTGCTCATTAAATTCAGACTGTATTGCTTTCTTTTGAAGACTATTTTTGAGCACGCTTTTATCTCCAACTGAGTATTATTGAACAGTGGGGCCAAATTGGAGGCATTAAAGGACATTTATTTACCTTTTGGATTTTGTTACGTTTGTGTTACACCCTGGATCATCACCTAAACATTCAGGAAGATTTATAAAATCAGTTTATTAATATTTTTAATGGAAATTATTCTCTCACCACCTTTCTTTGGCCTCATGGCTCAATTCTAGAATAGCTGTTAAAAAGATCTACTGGGAAAATAATTCAACGATGTCAAGAATATCCAGGAATGCAAACATTTTTAATAGAACAAATTATAATATGGAAATTAAATCCATCTTTGATATCGTCTGTTACCTGTCTCTCAACCTGACTATTCATATAACATCAGAGACAGAAACAATAGTTCAGTTGGAGTGTAATAGGGGGGAAAACCCATCACTGCTATAATGAATAAAGAAAAGATGTCCCAGTGACATCAGTCTCTGAATGCATGCAATGGTTATTCAATTCATCTTTCTGAAAACTAACAACTAGTGGCTGATAGAAAGGATGGGAATTGTTGTTTAACACATCTGGACACTGTCAGCTTGGAAAATCTTATCTCATGAATGAGATGTTAAATTATGCCTTAGCTTCGTTGAGTTCAGCAACTAATTAACAAGTTCATTTATTTCCTAAATCACAAAAATTGCTTTTTTCAAAGAGGGTATGCATTTGTATTTTTTTCATATTCACAAACATTTCTTGTTAGGTAATAAGAAATGCCAGTTCAGATTCAGTAGTATTTTGGAACAGGAGGAACCATTTATTTCTTCAGGAATTACTCCAACATGCCTTTTCTCTTCACATTTTCTTGAAAGATTCCTCCGTCCTTCTTCATTCCTTTCTCCATCATCCCTTTTTTCTTTAAGGGGTCCCAGAGGGATTTTCCTTTCTTTTCCACAAGATACCAAAAAAAAAACCCTTCATGATCAGCTGGAAGCATATATTTCTTATTCTTTCTGCATTACTCTTGCATCCTTTTTGTCACTTTACATTGTCACTGAAAATTGGTAATGTCAAAACTTGCTAGTTGGTATTAAAGCAAGGAACTGTGTGCAACAGAAGAAGTACATTCACAAAGCCTTATGTTTTAATTTTGACATAAAAAGTGAAGATTATGACTTTGATTAGCCAAGCTTGATTAGCCAAGCCTTAGTCCTATCACGATTCATTGAAGCACACACCTCTCACTTCCTCTGATAGGAGGAGATACATCAGTGTCAGAATCACCCACTTCATGATGTACAACAAACGTCTCCAAACTTGGCAACTTGAAGACTTGTGGACTTCAACTCCCAGAATTCTCCAGCCAGCATAGCCAGAGTTCTGGAAATTGAAGTCCACAAGTCTTAAAGTTGCCAAGTTTGGGGACCCCTGTTGTACAGGGTCTTCATCAATATGACCCAGGAATTATGTGCAGGGTTATTACTGGCGTGTCCCTAGCTTTATATTCCCAATAGCTGCCCTCCACTGATTTTTTTTGTTTACTTTTGGTTTACCTGTATCATTATTCATACCAAAAATCAACATTTGTTTTGCTGTGTAGGACAGAAGGGCAATTTTTAATTAGACTTAAATACTATTTGCCCTTGATTTAACAACAAAAAAACTAAAGAAGTTGAATGATTATTAAAGTTTTGCTAAGAAAATAGCAAAGAAAACCAGTGATAAGTTATCAATCAGTCATAATATAATCAATTTTCTTGAAAGCTATTCTCAAACGTTTCAGAAGTAATAGAGGACAAGTTAGCAATCTCAGCTGTTGTTACAAGCACTTAGCAAGTTCAGTTTCTGTTTGAGTTCAACAATTATCAAAAAATAAGTAAGTCAAAGGTTATTTTCCTTAAAATATTGGCTCATTTTAACAGATAACCTTGGGAACAATGCTAACTAATAAAGAGTTGGTTCCAAGCATAAATAGAACTATTGAAATCTTAATTTGCTAAATCCCCTTAATTTGAGTCTGAAACCATCAATTCATTCACTAATGCACTGTTAATAAATGCCTTTTCATTAAAAAAATCTCAAAGCATTTTATTGTAAATTTTGATATTAAATTGTGCTAAGTTCAACCCTAGTCTTTCTGATTGACACAAGTTTGAAAGTTGAGATATCTTATTTAATGTGTTGATTAGCACATAATGAGAGAAAAAGAGAGATTATAAAACCACCACTTTAATTGTTTAAATGCTTCTGACTTTAGAGCCCTGTTCAGTGTTTATTTCAATGCACAAAGTTTTAGAAACTCTTATAAGATACCTGTCCAATTGCCATATATTTCATTTGGAGATCTGCAAAAATGTACTGTCATGTTCGCTTCAATGTGCATACTGTAAACTTCATTCTGTGAATTGGAATCCTGCTTTATTAAGGTCTTTGATTGTATGGGATAGTTTTGGGATACTGTATTCACAATTAAACAATGTAATAAATATTACTTTAAACATTACTTTATACATTGATGATTTCTTCTTACACATCATGTTCTTTTTATCTCTCTTGGATTTCTATTTTTTCTTCTCTGTTGTCACATTTAATGGCCATCAGGTGGCGAACTTGCTCCTTTTAAAGTAGTTCTTTTCCCCACTAGTCTCTATACTTTCAGTCTCTTTGAGGTTCATTCCTTCTGCCTTCTGTTGTTGTTGTTGTTGTTGTTGTTGTTGTTGTTGCTGCTGCTGCTGCTGCTGCTGCTGCTGCTGCTGCTGCTGCTGCTTTGAACTTCTCTCTTTGCCTCTCCTTCTATTTGTAGCTGGCTCAAGGTTATTGTTTATTGGCAATTCTGCTCTGCAGACCCTGCAGGAAAGACCCAAATGGGAGGGAAAGAAAGTGCTTGCAATTTCCACAATGGGTTGTGTCTCGGTTGTGGGTGTCCCATCACTGGGTGGGCCATTGAACTAAAAGATCTCTAAGGTCCCTTCCAATCCTGTTTGATTCCATGGATACATGAAGAGAGCTAGTAAGAATAACCATTCCAAATCTATACACTGTGCAATCTATTAATATTCTTCATAATGCAATGAATAAAAGGATAGAGAAATGGAAATGTTTTTTTAAAAGCTATATATATATATATATATATTTGTTTTCAGATTTTCACGGGTAAAGGTATAGAGTGTTGGTTGGTGTCTGTAAGATTGAGAGCACGAATTATATTGGCATCTCAGCGTCCCAGGAGAAAGCTGAAGACAAGCCTGAAGATGACGGATGAGATTGGAAACGTGCCAAGGTATTCTCATCTACGACAAGACCAATAACTCAAGATCTATATATATATATATATATATATATATATATATATATATATATATATATTGCTTATATAAAATAACCCCAAGGACTAACTTTCCAATTCAGGTGAAATTTCAGGATTGAGACGGTTCTCATTTAAATGTGAATATGTTTAAAATCCAAATGTCAGAATATTGAATTTGCTCCTTAAAATGCTGAAATGTCAAAGTTCTGCATCTGAGGCTTTTTGAAAAAGGGGTAGTTGTTCAAATACTGTTGATAATGTGCACTGAAGTAAGAAAGACTAATTTCAAATGGAAATCTTTTCCCAATTCCTGTTCTGATGTTTCTTGAATAACAAGCTCTGCACTTTATCCATGCTATGTTTTTTGCTGGTCTGAAATCCTACTGCACTTGTAGTCAGTCCTGAAAAGCCATGAATAACCTGTACTGGATATCAAATTTACTGGGCTATTTTTTAATCTTAAAAACCTCCTCTGCCTTTTGGATGACAAAGTTGTCCGCCAGGCATGTCAGGAACTTGTTTGATTTCCCAGTATTCTTGGGAATTGGGTTCTTTAATAGATCCTTCAATGTTATAGTTTACTATGGTAGTCATTCCCCCATCAATTGCAATAAGATGCTTTTAGGTATCCTGGAAACCTTTTGTATACTATTTATAATTTACTGTGCATATGTTTTTAATCTTGGTTTTTATAAGGTTGCATCAGCAATCTTTTCAATTTGCAATGTGCCATAAATGTATGTTGATAGGGGACCCAAAATACCTGCACCAAATGTAAACTAATTAGAATGCTGAAGAAAAAATGAAGGTTCTAGATTCTAGAGGCAAGTCTGCTTACACTGAGACTCAACCAAGAAAATGAAGAACTCACAGTAAAGGCAGAAGTCTGTGTCCAAACTGAATGTAGTAAGGAACAAATAACTACCAGGAAAAATGAGCCCCCTAGATCAGGGGTGTCAAACTCAAGGCCTGGTGGCTTGATTTGGCCCGCAGGGTGTATGATAACCCGGGGCGTGGCATAAAGGCAACACAGTCAGATAATCAATAAGAGTCTCTTTATTATCTCCAACTTTGCCCCCAATGTCCAGGTTACCTTCTGGCTGGAGAAAAACTCTCTCAGGATCAGCCTTTGACTGCAGAAAATTAAGTCCAAAACATGGTCAACACAAACTGTAACTTAAAGTCCAAACAAGCCAAACTGAAGTAATTAGTCTGGCAGGGCAGGAGCAAGAATTTCACACTTGAAGGCACGGCAAAACCCACACGGTTGGGAAGACTCCAGGAACACAGATAAGCCTGACAACACAGCATTAAAAAATCAAGAAGACTGTCTTTGCTGTCCAGTCCAGCCCTGCTGCAGTGGAACAATCAATTTCATTTTCTTTCCCTGGAAGAAAACATACAGACAACCGGGGAAGAGACTTCATCAAGTATTCCAGTGACAGAAAAAGACTCAAACTTCCCCAAATAAAAAAGGTTGTGTATTGGTAATAGGTGACTCACTTCTCAGAGGAACAGAATCAGGAATTTGTAGATCAGACAATCTACTAAGGAAGGTATATTGTGTCCAACATGCAAAAATGAAAAATGTGACAGACAGGCTTACCAAAATAACCAAGCCCACAGATTATAATCCTTTTCTCCTCTTTCACATTGGGACAAAAGGTACAACAAAGAGCTTGAAAACAATACTAAGGGACTATGAGCAACCAGACAGGAAAGCTACTCATAGATTATTCAAGCCCATAACCATATGATGTAGAGCAGGGGTCACCAAACTTTTTGACCTCAGGGACCACCAAACTCATACTTTTAAATCCCGAGGACCACTAATACGAATTTTTAAAAAAAGATAATATATTTAATACAAAAATTTTATTTTTTATATTAAATATAAATTAAATCTTAAACACACACACACGCACATGCTTATTTAATTATAAATATAAAAATGCTTATTTAATTATAATAAAATCATAAATGCTTAATCATAACTGTGGGGCAGAGCGAAGGGAAAGGAGGGGCCTCTCTTATCCTTTGGAAGGGGGGAAAGAGGGAGATTTAAGAAGCCACATGGTGCCTGGAGGCTGGGAAAATCTGGAAGGGGAGGAACCGGCTCCCCCTCAAATGGAAGAAAAGCAGAGCCATCTCATATCTTCCCCAAGTCAGAGGAAACCACTCCCTTCTTTGCCAGGTGTGGCTGCCTGGAGTTGGGAGAGGGAAGGAGGGCCGGGCTGGAAGTGCCAACGAAGACAGGCTCCTAATAACCAGGCAACACTCCCCCTTCAGTCTCCACATAAGAAGAAGACTCCCCGAGGCTAAGCTCCAGGTTTCTCCCACTGCTTCCAAGTGGAGAAGGATCCCTCCCTGTGTGGAGGCTGAAGGAGAGGGCGTGTTGAGCCCAGAAAAGCTGGAGCTCTCACCTGCAGAAACAGGCTGGTTATTAGGAGCCGTCTTCTGGTCTGTGCATTAGGTCTCCCCCCTCCCCATGCCAAAGGAAAGCCAGCTGGGCTTCTCCTTCCCTCCCACCCTTCTCCCTGCTCCCTTCCCACCACTCAATTCTACTTCGGGACAGAGGAGAGCATGCTGGAAATGTGTGTTGGCATTTGCAACACACTTTTCTCCGGCGCTCGCCTGCAATTCTTCGTGTTCCTCCAGGCCTGGCTTGCTGAGCGGGGAGAGCAGCCCTGACATCTCTGCTGCCCCCGCCAGGAAAAGAAAGAGATCAGAAACAGCTCTCACTGAGGCGAAAGAGCAGAGATTGGAAAGCACAGGCAACAGAAAGCAGTGCTTTTTAAAAGCGGCAGCTTCCGTCTTCTCTCGCCTGTGCCTTCCTCAATCTGAGCTCTTTCGCCCCAGCAAGAGCTATGTTTCTGCTAGCTTTTCCTGCACTTTCCCTGGGCAGTGATGGCTGGGGCTGTGGCGGGGGGAAAACAGAGCAGAGTGCCGAGAGAGACGAGGAAACTGAGGCCGATGCATAGGCCGGGCCTGCGAGGGGGTGGGGGTGAGGGGAAAGGATCCTTTGAATTGGTGTCATCTCCTGCCTCTTTCCTCCGCACATCGAGGAGGTTGAGCGGCTGCCAGCAATGCTCTCAAGGGAAGATGTAGCAAGGGGGAGGCTCGAAACCCCCCCAGAAGCTTCTTTTCCTCCTCGACAAAAGCGCTCATGGTCAAGGTGCTCACCACCCCTCTGGCCCACAACAAGCCTCTTCCTTCCCGCTGAGTATGTGAGTGCTTCTGGTGAAGAGGAAGAGAAGCTCCTGAGGGCAGGGGCGTGGGAGATTGCGGCATTGGAGCTCTTCCCGGGTGTTTCCTGGCCTGTGAGGGGAGGGTGCGATCTCCTGTGCCCCCCCCAGGAGCTTCTCTTCCTCTACACCAGAAGCACTCACACGCAAAGCGCGCACTGCCCCCTGGCCCTCAACAAGCCGCCTCCTTCTCATTGAGCGTGTGAGCGCTTCTGGCAAGGAGGAGGAGGGGGTTGAGCCACCCAGAACATCTTCACCTGAGGGCAGCTGCTTCCTGTGGCTCAGGAGGTCCACACTCTTCCCACTGCTGCTCGGCCTCCTCGATGCGCTGAGGCAGGAGACAGCAGCCACGACACAGGAGACTGCAGGATTGCCCTGCCTCCCCGTGGCCCACCAAAATTTTATCATGATCCACCAGTGGGCCGCGGCCCCTCGATTCGAGACCGCTGATGTAGAGTGTGCATCTGTCGGGCTCCGAGTTCAGCTCTGCTTCGGAACCCGCCAGTTTGCCAAGGCTTAGCGAGAATCTTCTTAATCTTCTTTTTTGGATGCTGAGCTGACCAGGCTGTCAATTGAAAGCTCACCGATGCTGTCTTCTTCTTTGGTGAGCCGCCCACTGGTCCAATGGAGATGGGAGTTGCATTGCGATGACATGGCAGACACAAAGAAGCTCTGCGCCCATGCCATCTGGCAAACTGACAGCTGGGTTTGTAACTGATCTCTGATTGTGAAGGATCAGCTCAGGAATCAGCTGGGAGGCGGGGAAATACGTGGGTGAGGGCAAGAGATCAGACCAGGTGGGTGGTGAAGGGTGCACAAGGTGGGGATCATTTAGGAAGAGGTGGGATAAGACAGGCAAGAAACAAAGCTTTGATGGTGAACTGTCAGCAAGGGGGGATAATAGACTAGGCGAGGCCAGGAGTGTGGCTGCATGTAGGTGTGGAAGTGGCTGCTGTATTAATAAAAGGGAACAGGGAATAGAAACACTCAGGGCTAACTTTGCCTGGCTTTGAGTCATTCTTGCTTGAATAGAGTGTTTGTTGTTTGATCATCATGGAATAAACCATCACTGGCTATATAGAAACTGGTGTCTTTGTTCACTTTAAGGCAAATCTCCAAGACTCAGGGACTCTCTGAGAGCATCTCTACATCATATGCCCTGCTTTGGATCCTGTCAAAGAATTCTTGACTGTTGGGATCCAGAAGACACTTCTGTGCCTTTCCACCCATCTTCTGGAACGTGGTACCTCCCAGGGTGAGATTTGTCCCCACCCTCCTATCCTTCTGCAAGACCTTGAAGACCTAACTCTGCCAAATGGGCTGGGGATCTAATGAGGAAATCACACACTGGAGGTGACTACTAGATTGGTAGCAAATCCACCTCTCCCTCCTGCCTTCTGCATCCTCCCTCCCATTTTTTAATCTCATATTACTGTATTTTTGTTGTTTATTTCACTTTTTGGTACTGTTAGGCTTACACTTCATTGTTTTTATTGTTGTAAGCTACCTAGCATAACCCTGCAGCGAATGAATTGATCAAATAAATAAATATGCCTAAGATAGCTTCAAATAGAAGAGAAAAGGCAACTCTACATCAGCATCTTTTTAAAGTTTAGAAGACACCTCCGGTTATGTTTTTCATTTTTATAAAGTTAGTCTTAACAGGTTTTTAATTCTTCCATTTGTTTTCTTCCCACCACACTTTGAGTAATGAATTATATGGAGTTTATCAATCATACATCTTACATTCAGGCACATCACTCACTATTTTTCTTCTAACTCTCAGTGAACTGCATTAAGTGGAGGGAAACCTAAATTAAGTTTACTGAGGTTTCTGTGAAAGAGGAGATATTCCTTCTCATTGTGTACATCTCGAGCATTTCTGAGATGATCCCACTTAAGTGAGTACTCATGAAAAGGTGTTGATGTGGAATACTCTCCATACTGTAGACTCTTCACTATTATAATCTCTCATTACATACTTTCATAGCAGCAATCAGTGCACTAATGTGATGTATAAAAGGATGTGAAAAGGGTTGCATGAAGACCACAATGTATAGTCATCTTCTTAAAATGATAGATCAATAAAGTAAGCCATAATTTTCTAGCAAAATCGATGACATGCTGACGCTTGGCTTGGTATGTGCTCAGTATGTGCTCTCCAGATTCGATCCGCACAGAAAGCTACCCTATAGGTTTCCTTCTTTCTTATTGAATGTAAATGAGTAATTAAGACCCATATTTAATGTTATGTTTATTCAAGGCAACTATACAAAGGATGTAATTATAAGATGATGTAAGAAGAAATATTAACAAAATATTACATAGTCTTTCTTTAGCTCCAGGAATAGGGGTAGATTAAATAAATAAATAAATAAATAAATAGAGGAATTCTGTTGTTCAAAGAAAATATTGAGACGCCATATTTCTTCCAAACATCTCTGCTGCACCATGCTCTCATAGTTGGACAACTAAAAATTCACACATAAGACTGTCTTTTGCATAATTATTCTTTATTTGCTCCCAGTTACTTTGGGGAGGAAACCAACTTTGATTTATTATCATTTTTAGTGGAAGACTTTTGCAGATGAAAAGCCCTGCACAAGACTGTTGAATATGTTTATGCTGCTGTTGCAAAGCCAACCCGGTTGTTGCCCAAGTCATACATGGAGTAGTAGGGCCTGAGGTGTCAGCTTTGGAAGCCATATTGAGATTCGATGCTCCCACACTGCCACAATTGAGCCTGAGAGAGTGGGAGGGAGGAATTCATTTGAGTATATCTAATTAGACAGAATAAAATTCTTTTGCTGGTTCAAGGTCATTGAGTGTGGCGCATAAGGAAATGTGAATCTTACTTTAGGATGGATGGTGATTGGACCATGTGATGTGATGATGGCTAAGAGGGGATGGATTTGTAGTTTTGACTTTTGTAAGGAAGCCCAAAACTTTCAGATTCAGGATTCCACAGGTGTACCAGTTACTATCCAAATAAAGGAACCTTTGAGAGATGTCTGTCTTGGAGTTATTGGTTGGAATGAAGGGTTGCTGTAATGCTGACATTATCCCAAATCTTTAAACAAACTCCAGCACCCCAAAAGGGGGCTGTCAGCAGTGCTGAGCCCCAGCACTGACTCCAAAAATGGAGCAGTGCAAAGACTGAGTGAAGACGAAAGAAAGAGAAGAAGCTACAGAAGGGGTTCTGGGGCTTGACACCTGAGAATTAATTGAGGCCCCCTGCCCCCCTTCTGAATAAATTTTGCAAGTGATAGAAGCTGCAGAGGAGAGATGGAGACTAGGTGGCTGGCCTCAAGAGATGGATTCATGGAGAAGCTGCCAGATGGAGCTGACTCCAGAGATGAGGCTGGAGAAGAAGCTGCCTGAATGCCTTTCCTTCTCCAGCCCTCTGAGGACGGTCCACGAGACAGAGTGGAGAAGTGGGGGGACATTGGAATCAGACAACTCCCACGACTGGAACCTATTGTCTCCATCCCAAAGCCAGTAGTTGGCAGGGATCCCAGAGCAATTCCAGCAACTTAAGGTGGAAAGTTATGTCTCACAGCCACAACCTCTCCAGATGAGCTGGGTCCTAACACAGCCCGCCTTTACTTTCCCTAGTCCAAGAATTGACAGTGGAACCAGTGTGACGCCGGTCAGAGGTGGCCTAAGGATCAACCCAGCCTGGCAGGACCAAGCAGCAAGGGACAGACACCAGATACAGCCGACATTGGGTATGTTACAAACCTCAATTCCTCCCCCGCCACAACCAGCAAGGAGATTACCCCCTGTGGAGAGTATTCCTAAAGGGTGGGGATTTTATCCTGGTCAGGGGTGGGTCCAATGCCAGTGGATGCCAGCACCCATTGCACCACCTGGTTCAGGATTATCCTGGACCCAAAGAGAAGCAGCGATCCCTTCTCAGCAAAGGGATCTGCACAGGCAGCAGACTGCAACCACCTGCCTCTTCCCATTGTGGAGAAGAATTCAACAGATGGCCCCTGCCCAGCAGGTTCCAATTCAACCACCCCTTGGAGCAACCCTGAAGGGCCCCTTTTTCCAGCATGCCCAGGAGCTTGACAGATCCCAACTCAGCCACCCTTTGGAGTACCCCTACATGGCCCCTACATGCCGCAGCCAGCTCAACACATTCCAGTTTAGCCCACAGTTGCTATGCAAATCCCCACCCCACAAGATCAGGTCAATTGGCTTTCAAAGCAACATTTGACGGATGGTGTGAACACTTTGCTTACTTCCTTACTCGGATCTAGTCCCACATAGATCAGGTTGGAAATCAATATGCAACAGATCGCAATCTGGTTTCCTCAATCACAAATGGGATGAATGAGGGGGATGCTTCCAATTGGGCAGCTCAATTGCACTATGAGGAAGCACCAGAGCTACAAGATGTTGATTCCTTTATTGAGCTTCTTACGCTAGATTTGAGAATCCTGATAGAATTGGGGAAAGTGAAGACAAAGTAATGGAAATGAAACAAGGCAAGAGACCCTTAAAAGACTTTGTATGGGACTTTAGAAGGGTCGCAAGCAACCTCATGAACTGGCCTGACAGAATACTTCTGCACTACTTTAAGAATGCTATTGACCCAGAAGTTAAAAAAGCATGCAGCATCAGAGGAATACCAGAGACTTTACAGGATTGGTATGCCATGTCCCTTAGGCTGGACAGAGAAATCAACCCACACAGAAATAACCCCTCTGAGGGCCCTCATAAGAGAATGGTAGCCAGATGGCCTCTGACCAGACCTGCTGAAACTGCTCCTACCCAACCCACAAGAATTCTAAAGTGCTATCGATGTGGCCAGGTTAGTTATAGGGCAGCCGACTGTCTGGCTCCTGCACCTGTTCCACAACCGAGACCTAGGGGTTGGTTGCCAGCGGTCGAAGGATTCCACAGAAGCCTCCAGACACTAGCCAGTTTACTGGACACACTGTAGATGGTCACCTCCACACAGAAGGGAGCAAGAAACTTCCAGCCCAAGAAATCGTCCCCCCAGAGGCAGATGAAGATGAGGACCCCATGGCGAGTGCTTCCAATCCCCCTTTTACATTTAAGGTGAAGTTGGTGGTGCCTGAAACAGGGGAGGCAGGGGAGGTGGAAGCAGTAATAGATACTGGGTGTTCCAGATGCCTTATTTGGCTCCCCATCATTGAACAATTAGGAATAAAGACTAAAGCCTTGAAGTGCCCAATCAGGTTTGAACAAATAGATGGAACTTTAATTGGGGGAGTCCCCACCACCCAAATTACAGAGTAAATCAAACTAAAGATTGGAGACACCGTGAGCTCATCCATTTTGTAGTTGCTCCAAAAATGTCAGAATCTATCATATTGGGACTTGTTTGGCTGGATAAATGGGCCCCTACCATCAAGTGGGAAGACGGATACTGAAAACTCATAATTGGGGTCAGCCTGCTGCCCCGCTTCCTCCCACAAAGAAACTGCCACCCAACAGGGATCCACAACCAGAAGCAGCAGCCTCCCAGCGAGCCCCGAATCCCTAAAGAATACAGGGACTTAGCTGAAGTTCTCAGTGAAGAGAAATGCAACATTTTACCCCTCCCCCCATCGAGCCATTCATTGTGCCATCAAGTTAGAACCCAGGGCAAAACTGCCAAAACCAAAGATGTATTCCATGACACCAGCTGAGATGTATTCCATGACTGAGTTGAGAAAATACATTGATACCAATTGGAGGGTTGCTGGAATGCTGACATGAGGAAGACATCACCAAGGATCAACAGAGGTTGCCCATTCTGGGATGGCAGATAAGTAGACATAATGTCAACCCAGCAATAGTCTCCAGAATACTGTTGAGGAAAAAACATAGACTGCAGTAAAACTCTTGGGCTGAGGCAAAATATCAGAAATAACCTGAGACAGTTAACTTGAGAAAGCAAAGTTTAACTTTCAATATTCAAACTCTCTACTACTGTAATCACATATAACGAGGGGTGGGATTCAAATTTCTTAACAACCGGTTCTGTGGGTGTGGCATAATTTGTGGGTGTAGCTTGGTTGGCATGTGACTGGGTGGGCATGTGACTGGGTGGGCATGGCTTGCTGAACTGGGCATGGCTTGGTGGTCATGTGACTGGGTGGGGGTGGCTTGTTTGTAAATATTATAAATATTTATGTAAATATTGATTTTTTTAATTAAAAAAGAGCAACTTTTACCCAAAAGCAGGCAAAGCAGGCAAGCAGATTGAGTTGCTCACAGAATTATAGATTCACTTAGAGATCTATCTTTTGGCAATTGGCTACCTGAGCATGTCACATAAAATTTGCTTGCAAGCAAACTCATAAAATTTGCTAGCAAGCAAACTCATAAAATTAACTCACAACACACCATGTATGTAAATATTGAAATTTTTATTTTTTAAAAAAAGAGCAACTTTTACCCAAAAGTAGGCAAAGCAGGCAGGCAGATTGAGTTGCTCACAGAATTGCAGATTCACTTAGAGACCTATCTATCTGGAATCTGCTACCTGAGTCTGTCACATAAAATTTGCTAGCAAGCAAACTCACAAAATTAACTCACAACACACCATGTTTGTAAAATTGAATTTTTTATTAAAAAGAAAAGAGCAACTTTTACTTTTACCCAAAAGCAGGCAAAGCAGGCAGGCAGATTGAGTTGCTCACAGAATCACAGATTCACTTAGAGATCTATCTATCTTCAGTCGGCTACCTGAGTCTGCACTGAAAAGTAGAAGCTTCAGTCCTAAGGAAGATTCGGCTCTGCTTTTAGATTAGCTAGAAAGCAAGAAACCCAAGGATTTCCTTTCTAGCTAATCTAAATCTCCCAGCAGAGCAGAACAACTGATGGTCGGGGAGGAGGAAAAATAGCAACTTACCAAACCAGGAAGGTTGGATGGCTCTCATGCCAGGTAAGGAGTGGGGGGCGAGGCCAACCAGTGGAACAATTCGCTGGTTCTCCAAACTGCAGACAATCATAACACGTGTGTGTGCAGCGTTTTCAAGAAATCATCAGCTGTGCTGCCTGGACAGCTGACATTTGAAAATCCTCTTGTTTCCTGCTTTTTCAACCTCAGCTGTGCCGCACAAAGCAGCTGAGGAGGGAAAAGCAGGGAATAAGGGACAGCCTAGAGCCCGGACAAGCGGGTGGGCCAAACACTGAATCAGTTCGGTGTCAGCTGCTCTTCACAGCTACCAGTTCTATAGAACCGGGCCAAACTGGTAGCATCCCACTCCTGCATATAACACTCTGCCAAGATTTTTAACCATTTTTAAGATTCTGTTATCCTAATATATTGTCCAGGATGACAGGTAACAGGTCTTTTCATGTCTCTGTGTCCATCCTGAAAAGTGCTAAAGGGTGCTGTAAGATCATCTGGCAAATCAGGAGGTGCACAAGGTAAAGGACAAATACGATAAGGTAAAAATACTACTCTCTATCTTATACCAGTAATTTCAAGAACCGTTTTTAAAACTCTAAAGAAATCCTAAATCATCCTAAGAATAATGTAGACAAAGTAGAAAAGATTTTACTAGGAAAAAAATTATCAAGCAACTGGAGGAGCATTTTTCTCATAATTTTAAAAGAAAGGCATGAGCAACATTTCATAGCTAGGACTCAATAATACTTTAGAGTGGCTGAGATTTTAGTAATCACTACCAAAAGGCTCTGTGTTCAAATCTTTATCCTGCCATAAACTGATAGGATGTGTTAGAACAATCATTCTTCCTCAGTCTTACCTAGTATTGGTACTACATAGCAATGTAAAGTTGATATTTTCAAAAACTTCCCTTTCTCTGTCTGCCTTTTAAATTAATATGAAGTGCTTTCTTGGATCTGAAATCTGTAATCCAAAGAGAATCTACTATAAGTATTTTACAGAAACTTTTAACTGGATAGCTTTCATTGGGGATTACTATATTTATTCCAAACAATACCAATAAAACTGGAGAAAAAATATTTTGAAAAATTAAACAATATTAAAATATATTTGGCAAGGGAAAAAAGCAAAGATAAACTTGAAGATGTTGCAAGATTCTAAAAATTTTGGCTATTCGATTGAGTTAGATCAATGGGAGAATTTATGGGATAGAAATTATAAATTAATAATGTCTACTACATGCAAAGAAAATCTTTATAAAATATATTTTAGATAGCATTTTCCGCCTTCAAGGTTAGCAAAGATGTTTAAGGATAAATCTGCAAAATGTTGGAAATATCACAAGATACCTGATTCATATTATCATATGTGGTGGGCATGTCAAAAAGCGAAAAAAAATTTGGACAATAATACATACATGGCTTGGGAAAAATGATAAAACAACGTATAGATTTGAAACCAGAGATATTTTTGTTGGGCATACTACCAGACAAGTATAACAAAGGAATGTATATCTGATTTTACATGTATTGACTGTAGCAAGAATAGTATTTGCACAACAATGGAAAAGTGAAGAGATCCCAACTGATGTAGATGTGATTAGAATAAGCTAACACTTACAATTAAGGAAAAGGAAGAAACTGAAGATAGGTAGATAGATAGATAGATAGATAGATAGATAGATAGATAGATAGAGATAGAGATAGAGATAGAGATAGAGATAGAGATAGAGATAGAGATAGAGATAGAGATAGATAAAACTTGGGACTTATTTTATCAATGGCTAACAGACAAAAACAGGAGCTAGAAAAAGGGAAATATATGAAAGGATTAGTGATATAAGGAAAATACATTAACTTGGTTAAACAAATAGCATGATTATTAGTAATATAATTGATACTAGCTCTCTTGGTAGAACACACAGAGGAAGAAAGATCCCCCCTCTCTCTCTTTCACACACACACACACACACAGAGGCATACTTTTCCCATGCTTTTCTGGGCTATAAAATTAAAATTTAGAGGTACTCACCTTCTTTCCAACCAGTCTTTGGGCTCAACACTCAAAACCCCTTTAAAACCTTTGTTCCAAATGGCCGAGGTCCAGGAAAACTCATGCACAAACTCAATGGGTCTGCTGCCGGCAAGGGAATCTTACCTGGGCAAGGACCATTGGTTAGGTTAGCTTGGAGTCCCATCTGCTTGGGTCCAAATTGTTGGAAGAAATAATCTTCTGGGTTCAGTTCCAAGTGGGAAAAAGAGACTGGATTCATGGAATTTCCTTGGAAAAAAAGTTTAATGCTGGAGAGGACTACATGCCTTGGAGCTCCTGAGAGAAAAGGGAAGAGATGCTGAGAGTCCCTTGATTTTAAGCCCTCTCTGTTATGTATATGTAAATAACGTAGTTGGGTTGACAATATATAAACCACAAATATATATGTTTGTAGCTTTAAGGAAAAATACTGTAATGTATTATACTATGTTCTGGTTGGTTGGTTATGCTGCAGGTTGCCATAAGAGGGAGCTATAGATCATGGTTTAATTTTCTTTCTCACTGATGATCTCTCTTGGTACTGATACTGAATGACTACAGACCACTACTGACTAACCGCTACTGACTACAGACCCTACTGACTTACTTTGATATTCTGTTGATATTGAAGGTTATCTGTTGTGTTATGGTTTGATATTTGTCTGCTGTAAAAGATGTGAAACCGGTAAGAAGACTTTATAACTGGATACTTCTGGACTGTTAAAACATGTATGACATTGACTGTTTATTGGACTGTGCTATTTCATCAAGTAAACATTAACAAAACTTGCTTTAACTCTGTGTGGCTGTATATTTATTCATAACTGTTCTCATAAACGTTTCCATGTGCATATCCTTGTTATACAAGGGTTACTCTGCACATATCCTAACACTCTCTAAGCTTTGAACTTCTTGGGGCACAGGAAGAGGTTCTTGATTGGATGTTGTCAGGGGTCATAGCTAGCTTTGTAGATTGTATGTGTGCTAAGTTTGGTTGAATCCTGCTGGGTGATGTAGTCTTCCCAGGTGCCATGTGTTGAGATGGATAACCCTATCATTTCCTGAGGGCCATGTCTTAATCCTATCACTCTGGAGCTGAAGGGGGGGCAGGGAGCTTTGTCTTTAAAACATGTTTTTCCAGGAAATATAATATCCTGCCTTTTTAATATTTCCTAGAATATTTCATTCTTCTAGGAGAGGAGTGGGTGCTAACTTTCTACACACCACAACCGACTTGCTGCAGCCAATTCATGTTGGGACAACTTGCCATGGGCAATTCATCACAGAACAATTTGCCACGGGACAAGAGTTATAGTAGTATCAAAGAAATAGTCCAACAGAATAATTAAAGAAAGGATGCTAAAGGAAGGACAAAAATTTTTCAAGGTTTTCAGATGGTTGCGCACATGGATGCTGTGGCTAACCGCTCCTTCTTTCAGTGTATGGTATGTATGATTCTCTGTGTGTTTTGGATCCTTTCCTTGATTGAATCCTGTGGGGCAAGGAGTATCTATAGACGGCAAGCCTTGTTACAAATCGGACTGAAATGTGAAAAGGCTATTACGGATGATTTTATACATTATCATAACATACCGAAGAAAGCAGCTAGACCCCTGGGGGAGCCATGGATCACTATCCTTGTAGGAAGGAGGAAGAGGCGGAGAAAGAAGAACAGGAAGAGGAAGAGAGGATGCTGTGCTGTGGTTTTCTTCAGGCTGAGTAAGTTTCCACACAAGCCTTCAATTCCAAGTATATTTCTTATCAATGCAAGATCTCTGACTAACAAAATGGATGAATTAAGGCTACAGATTGTGAAAACTACGTTCATCAAGAACTGCTGTGTTTTGCTAATCACAGAAACTTGGCTTCATTCACTCATTCCAGATGCAGCTGTTGAGCTGGAAGGCTACATAGCTCACCAGCAGGACAGGAGTAGAGATTCTGGCAAGATCAAAGGGGGAGGTTTAAGCCTTTATGTGAACAAAAGCTGGTGTATCAATACAAAGACTGTAGACAGCCACTGCTCCATGGATCTGGAGTATATGACTCTTAAATGTAGACCCACATATCTTCCGCAGGAATTCAGTGTGGTTTTGATTACTGCAGTCTATGTCCCACCTGATGCCAATACTACCATAGCTTTGGGATTCTTGTATAACATTGTTAGTAATCAGCAGAATTAAGTATCCTGATGCTGTGCATATCATAGCGGGGAACTTTAATCAAGCTGATTTAAAAGAAGTGCTCCCTAAATTCTATCAGCACATTAAGTGTGCTACTAGAGGAGCAAACATATTGGACAAAGTATATACCCACTATAAGGTTGTACAATTACCACATTTGGGACAATCAGACCATATGTCACTGCTTTTAGCACCACCGCACATCCCTCTTAGGAGACAGCTCTGCCTATAATAAACAGTGAAATCTTGGCCAGAAGATGCTTCCCAGCAACTTCAGGATTGTTTTGAGAACACAGATTGGGACATCTTTTACCACCCTGACCTAGAGGTGCACACTGCAACTGTTCTGTGCTATATCAAACACTGCACAGATACTATCACTGTGGATAAACGTATTAGGCCAAAGTCCATTAGGTAGCAGTACTGCAAAACACTTTTCTCCTGGTAAAAACTTTTATTACCAAAATGCTTTATCTCAATTATGACATTTTGCAGTTAGTATGTATTATTTTCCATTTTCATTTCTCCCATATTTTGAATCAGCTTTTCTCTTTTTTGTTTTCTTACACAAAATACAGTTGAGAAAAGGATGAATTTCATCATGGACAAAAAACAATATATTCTGGAAAGAAACCCCAAATATATACATTGTTAATGAATGAATATTACAAACACCAGTTTGGCATGTTAGAATTTATTTCTTTGTAGTGATGGATCTTAAGTGAACAAACTTTATGTAAAGGGGCTAAGAGTGGATGTCAGTTGAGAAGCATACAGTTTCAAATTTAATTTGAAATATTTTGTTGGAATCCAAAAATCAGCTCCATTAATCCAGAAAGAAAATTAGAATTCAATTAGGCTGATGGTGCCAAACCAACCCTGTTGTTTTTCATGTCAAAAATAGAATAATATTGTTTAAGGAAAACATCACCCAGGATCCATAGAGGCTGCCCAGTTGAGGAAGGCACGTATGTTGACTCAATTGCAAGATAACAGCTGCCATTGTCCTGTAAAAGAAACAAATTGCTTCAGATTGTGTCCTTATTGCAGAAAAGAAGGAATATAAATCATATTTTATTGGAATCTGGATTTGAATTATTATTAAATTACATGACATAAAACATTGTCTAACTCTGCGTTATTATGCAATTGCGTAGGAGTATAATTTTTTGCTTGCAATCACATGGTACAAAATACATGTTATATGTCCTTCAATATGCACCTGATTCTTCAAGAGCAGCCATCTGTGTCATCTGCAAGTATTCTGACTGAATTATAGAAGGAGGATTGCATATCTGATAGCTCCAAATTAAGAGACATATGTTCGTTATAAATAAAGTAGCAGCATCATAATGCTATTTCTATGTGGCATTATTATTGAGGTATGGAACATCAATTCATCTTAAAATGAAGTGGTTTCCCATACACAGAGAATTTACAAAAGCATACTTACATTGGCAACATAAGCAGAAGGAGGAAGTGGGAACTGGGAACCATTAATGAAAAAGATAATGGTAGGCATATTCTGGACATTGTTGCAGTCCACCGTATACTGTGAAAGAACAAATGTGATGGAAGGTTAAATTGAGGCAATAACAGAGGTCGGCCAGGTTACAGCAGCACTTTAAACCCTCATCTCTTTTCTTCAGTCTGCCAAACTTGCCTTTAAGCTGTGCAAAATGTCTTTGGGTCAATGAAATGATATTCAGATTATTTATGGCCACTAGAGTGACAGAAAAAATAATTATTTTTGCATTCTTTTGAGTAGGCTTAAATTTTATACTTCTGAGCTTACTTACAAACCACTAGCAAAACCTTTTCTATATTATTGTAGCTCAACAATGTTCAAGTGTTGTGATGACCCAGGGTGGGATACAAAAGCAACAAAGTCACAAAAACAGGTGAAGTCCCTTTAATTCCTTCAACTTGGTTTCAAGGTCCGATTATCACTGACTGGAGAAAAAACTCCCCCACAAACAGTTGTGAAAAGGATGAAATTCTGCTCAAACTCCAAATGCATATAAATTATAAATGGAAAAAACAACACAAACCACACTGAAGCAATTAATGAGACAAGGCAGGATAAGGGCTTGAAGATGTCCACAGATATCGAAATACACACACTGGGAAGGACGCCACGACTCAGATAAGAACTGAAAGACTAGAATTATTTCATGCTTTGCTTCCAGCACTGACCATGCACAGTTTGTCCTTTTAAACAGTCCTCACGGCTGTAGCCCATGAAGGGCCTTTTCCTCCCCAATAGACCACACCATTCACATTTCTCCCTTATCTGCTCCTCCCTGCGTGTCCTAGGATAAAGAGGGGATGGGCCTGGGTCTTCCTCTGAATGCCCAGCAAGCCTGTGCCCTTCCCCAGTTTCTCCACAACCTCCAGAGCCACATTCCCACTCACTGTCAGCTGTTTCTCCTCTCCCTCAGAGTCAGATCTAACAGGGGCATGACAAGTGTGCACAAAAAGGTACATTGTAGGGAATAGCAAACAACACCCCCACTCCCCTGTTATTTTGGAGTAAATACCCCAAAATGCATATAAATGTTGACGTAGATAAAAAAACAAAACCAAGTTCACATCCTATTGTGGAAAAGAGCCTTGGTGGCTCAGGCTGTTAAATGCCTGCTCTTAAGATCCAGCTGTCTACAATTACTGTAGGCTCGAATCCCACCAGGCTCAAGGTTGACTCAGCCTTCCATCCTCTCGGGGTAGGTAAATTGAGGACCCAGGATTGTTGGGGGCAATTAGCTGACCTTGTAAAAATGCCGCTTAGTAATAAGCAGGCATATACAATGGAATGAAGGCTATTGCTGTGCACACTGGGTTGTATCCCAAAAAATTGTAAGCCGCCCTGAGTCTTCGGAGAAGGGCGGCATATAAATGTAATTAAAAAAAAATCAGGAAAAACAAACATAAGAACAAGAAAATGAGGAACTGCGTGAAACCAAAATTAATAGATTTCTCTATTCGTAATGGTAACAGTTCACTGAACAATCACATTTGTTCAGGATTCTTTCCTCTACTTACTGAACCATAGTTAGCAGCATTCACAGCCTGAAGGAAATCCGTTAAATATTGTTGTGGGATAGTTAGCAAAAATGTTCCTGTGTCTACAATGCCCTGGCAGCCTTCACTGCACCACCCCGTAGCCGTGTTGCCAATAGCAAATCTATAGGAACAATAAGAACATAAGAATATTACTAAAACTGTTACAAACAACTAAAGCAAACTACAATTGGTAAAATAAATAAAAGCCTATGGATTCTTAATCTACATACAGCCTTTAACCAGCCTTTACCGACTGGATAGCCCACAAAGCAGTGGTAGGATTCAAATTGTTTTACCGCCAGTTTGGTGGGCGTGGCTTGGTGGGCATTGCTTGGTGGGCATGCTTTGCCTAACGCTGGCATGCAGTTTTCCCCACACCAGCTGAGACCTGCAGCACCAATCAGCTGAGAGGATAAAGAAGAGAAAAGTGCAGGGGCAGGTGGGAGGGCCAATCCTGTGCTTTTCCTCTCAGCTGATTGTTGGAGAATTTTTTTGCTCCTCTCAGCTGATTGTAGGATTTTTTTAAACTACCGGTTCAGCCGAAAAACCATTGCGACAAAGGCCATGATGGATTATTGGAGTCCAACAAACATTGAAGGAAGGAATTTGAGGAAGGTTGATCAAGACTGTTACATACACCTAAGAATCAGTGGAACAATATGATGCCTTACTTCATGGAGGATTACCCATGAATATTGGCACCATAGTTATGACCATGCATATTGCATAAATATTGGTCAATATTTTACAATTAGTATGTCCAATAAACATTCTGTGGTATTTATAGAAGCAAATAGGCATGAATATTGCAAGTGATCCTTGGAAAGATCTCTACTAAAAATTTTGGAAGCCAATTACTAGCAAATGTAACAACAACAAGAAAGCAAACTGCGTGAGCTACAAATATTAGATAGCTTCATGTGTGAGGGAATGTATCTTCTAGATAGATTTCATACTCCATAGCATATTAAGTTATTTAACGTATTTGTTCAGCAGTATAGTTTGCTAAATTCAGTAGAATTTTCTTCTGACCAAACATGCTTAGGATTGTATTGATAATGGGTTTTTATCTAATTTTCTTCATAAATGTATGCCAACACTGATAAGGGGTTCCATGTTCTCGACTGAATGGTCGATTTCATTTGTTTATTACTGATATTTAAGGGCAACTTTTTCTTTATTTTTTCTTTTTCTTTTATTTAAACTTGTGGCTTGCAATACTAGGCCTTTGAATGCAGTGATGGCAGTAGTTTCAAATTTCCCTAATGAGAGACTCACTTGACACTTACATCTCATTCTTTTCAATGATGAAGCCTTTTTTAATAAGTTATTTAAGATATTTTATTATTCTTAGAAATAAAACATTACTATAATACTACTCTTTATATAATTAGATTTATTAAGATGATTTGATATTATGAATATTATTACTATTATTGTTGCTGCTAACTGCATCTTGTTCATTGGACTGTTGGCTGGTTTGTTTTACAAGTTTTATATTTACAATAAGACCCATGGTGGTGCAGTGGTTAGAATGCAGTATTGCAGGCTAATTCTGCCAACGGCCAGTAGTTCAATTCTGACCAGCTCACAGTTGACTCAGCCTTCCATCCTTCTGAGGTCAGTAAAATGATGGTCCAGATTGCTGCAGGCAATATGCTGACTCTGTAAACCAATTAGAGAGGACTGCAAAGCACTGTGAAGCAATATAGAGGTCTAAGTGCTATTGCTATTGCTACAATATGTTTTATAGTGATCTGCACTCCGCCCAAGGTTGGCACAAAGAATACTAGCCAATTGAGGAGTTGGCTGGTTGGTTGACTAACTAGCTGGATAGGTGGATGGTGAGAAATGATATGCCCACCTGTTTTCCAAATTTGTATCCTAGGCAGAAGGGAGGCCTGTTTTCCTTCCCACAAACATATTTAGAAGTAGCAAATAAGTATTGGATTAATCAGTTCTGCCAAAACTCTAATACACCTAACCAACGGGTGAGAGGAATATCCTTCCATCATTTATAAAGGGTGAAGAAGCAGCTCATTCAAATAAAATGGAATTAGATATAAATCAGGAAGGAAAAAATATTACTTACTCTTCTATACCGATCTGCCAGTAAGGCTGTGCAGTCACAGGGGCCCAGGTAATTTCCCCAGTGTACATCTGGGGGTCAATGCCTCCCAATATCAGTTCTCCTCCATACTGAACAGTTGGTTGGCTGAGAGGAAAGAGAAAAATGGGCAAAAGAAAGAGATATAGCTTCTCATCTGCTTGTGGTCTTTTTGTACATAGTAAACAACCCTAGGATCATTTTCATCAGAAAATATGGCCAGAAAATAGAAAATAAAAAATAAAATAAAATAAACCAGTTGTTGGATAAAATTACAAAATAACAATGCAAACTGAGTACAGATTGTTTTGTGTTAACACTGACTATCCACCCATCTCAGGTTCCCCCATTGACATACACACCCTTCACTCAACTGCTCACTCCACTGAGAATCATGTTTTTAAAGGCTGTGATTCAACTTTTCACAATTCCTTTGGTGAGATAGGAGTATAATTAGAGGTACATATGAGGGTAAAAAATCTTCTTACACTCATACTGTGAATAAAGTAATCCTTAGTATATGTGGTGGAATCAAGAGGTGAATGGAGGAAGGTCCCCATAGGAGGAGTTAAGAGATACACTACCTTGGACTCTATGGGAGGGGGGAGGAAGTGTATGAGATTAAACATTTAGGATTAAATCAGGCTTTCCCAAGGGAAGATGGGGAGTTTGGTAAGATCTTTGTTGAAGTTTTTAAATCAGCAATGATTTAACTCAAAAATAATTTTAAACCTCTTTCTTAACCTGATGTTTCCCCTCTCTTTCAATACCATTCATTGCTGAAATGTTGAGCTCCATTATATTTGTGATGATGGGATTGAGCCATGGAATAAAAGTAAATTGTTCTATTCCAGGTAACTCATTCTGGAAGAAAACCATAATTATACTTACATGCTATGGCACAAATATAATGTGGTTAATCTTACCGTGAGAAGTAAAAGCTAAAAATAGGTTCAGAAATCTGGTTTTGACTCATGATCTCGTACAAGAGTGTGTTTGGAGTAGGATTGGTCAAACCCAAAATCCCATCAAAGTTGCTATAATAGAAGGGATTGGTGGGTTCCTCCACACTCAATCCAAACTGTTGGTTTTTAACTACAATATTCTGGATCTGAAAGAGAAGGTTGAAAAATGGATTTCACTTGTAGTTGATAGCATTGCAACAACTCTGCACTTTCTCCTGAAATTCGTATATCTTTATCATAAAGATAATGATTCTGTGATTCCATAATAAAGATATACAGAATGGTGAGCATAATGTCTTGTTCAAGTCAAGCTTGATTTCTGGTGACTTCCATATTGTTTGCAATAGCATGGAAATGGCTTGTCACCGTCTAGCAAGGGCAGTGGTGGCTTGCTAAAAGTTGAGGTTATCCATATGTGAAAATGGTATTCTCTATGGGAAGTGATAAAAGAATCAAGACGTTGTGTTTTTGTTGCTGATCACAAATACAAAAGGGCCAGGGCTTTGGTCACATTGCTCCAGTTCTGTTATATTGCCTTTTTTTCTTTCTCCCCTGCAGATGCTGATGACAGCTACCCCTATTATATGATAAAGATGTGATAGAATTTCATTCAGGGTCATTGTCCTGAATGCATTTAATCACCTTTAGCAAATATGCAAGCTATGCCCACCAATGGTATCAGGTATCTTCTTTCCTCATCCTTACAAGATTTCAAGGTTATTTTATCTTACTGACATTATACCAAAAAAAAAAAAGTTGAGCTGGTGAGTACTGCAAGACTAGACTTTTTGTAATAGCACTCTCTCCCTGGAAACTTTGCTAGTCCCTTCCTTGCACCCATTTAAGAAAAAAGTGAAGGTTAATCTGATGTTGGACCTTCAGTGTTAAATTAGTATGTTATTTTAATCAGAATACTGTTTCTATGGCTTTTATTATGATACCAATTTATTTCCATTATGTTTATTCTCTTTAGACTTATGATCATTTTAATGCTTATTTTATGCATTGGTCCCCTAAAACAGTTATACATGTAAATGTAAATAAATAAAAGCTAATTCTAATGAATAAATCAGTGTAGCATAGTTAAGGAATCAATTACTAACAACTTGGTTAAAATCCACTCACCTGCACAGTATCATAACCTAACATTATACTCAAAGTACCAGATCCATATGTCAGGCTGTAAGTTTGTTCATTATTGCTGTAATAAGTAGATGAGCGTTTCGGGTCAAACACATTATGGTTTCCTACAACAAAACAAGAAAAAACAGAGAGTAGCAGCTTTGCTCTATGTGTGGTGAAAGATCTTTTTGTCTATACTTAAATCACAACAGATCTGTACTTTACTTCATTACCAGCCCACACTTTTCTTTCATTCATGTTGTAGGAAAAATTAACATCAAAATTCTAATTCAGAGGTCTCCAAACTTGGCAACTTTAAGACTTGTGGTTTTCAACTCCAACTTCAATTCTGGGAGTTGTAGTCCACAAGTCTTAAAGTTGCCAAGTTTGGAGACCTCTGTTCTAATTGATCACACTGAAACGGCAAGGGGGTAGAAAGATTTGAAAGAGGCATTTTTCAAAAGATATGCATAAGAATCATCCTTACTAGAACAGGTCAAGAGGTCCTCTTTTGTGGACCCAAATCAATGCAAAACTATGAGCAACATGGCATTTTAAAATAACCCTCCAAGGTATTAGGAAATGCACTTCCAGTGAAAAACCCTTATGTGTAGAGCTGATCATGACTCTGGACATTTTGGGCCAGTGAAACACTTAGAATTTTGATTTTTTTCCTCTAAACTGATTGTCATTTTTTCCCTGGCAAATGATATACACAATTATGAAATGGGAAATCCTGTACTGTAGGCACCAACTGTTTTCAATTTTGTAAAAAAATAAGGATGCAGGTAAGAGCAAAATCAGGTGGAATTATTTAATTCCTATCTCTACCACCTCAAAATACCTAAAATGATGGGAAAAGAGCCCAAATTTTCAGCTCTACTCCCTTCAGTGATCCACTCAATGACTGGAAGGCTAAGTTGGGGTCTGCAACCCAGAAAAGGTTCCTTACCAATGGACAAGGTATAAATGATTTAAAATAAGGTGAAATATATTGGTTTTGACCAAAATATTTTGTCTAGAAGCAGACATTCAAAACGTTCAGCAACAGAGTGGACTACTCACCACAGGCCTTTGATCTGCAATATGTAGAAGGTACCCACAGAACACCAGAGCCAGTATCCAAAAGAACAAGAAAATCTTGTGGTGGAGTCCCAATGGTTATTTTTCCAAAGTAATAAGACTGTCAAGTGAAAATAATTATGAGACAGGGTTCACAAAAACTTTGGAATAACTACACAACTAGGGAACTACCTCTCCCTGACAGTACCTGCCCGTCCTTGAGATCAAATAGGGGAGACATCCTCCAGTCCCTTCTCTGAAATGTTGCCATCTAGTGGGACCTCAAAAGTATCTTTATGATTACAAGGACTTCTTCTAAGGATACAAACATTGGGATGACTTCAAAATGACAGCAAAGAGGCACAGTGCACTGTTCTCTGCCGTCTCACAATGTCCAGATTTTGGCAGCCCAAATTTGGCAGCCCTAGGAAACAGTTGTTTTTCTATTCTCACCTTGCCCATTCTCCATGAAAAAGAGAAAAAAACTTTTTAAAATCTGAAGGGTTATTTGTTTATTATTCCAGTTGTAGACTGGACTTGTTATCTCACTTCTTTGGGAGTAAGTTATGCATGGACTGCTTGCCTGGTTGCTGTCTTTTATTCAACTGGAGTAAATCAATAAAGAGAAATTGCAGCCCTAACCCAGAATGCTCACCAGTCATAGTAAAGAAAACTATCCCAAATACATATTACATTAAGTTGCTCTTTAACAAGATGGGATATCTGAGTATTATTGTCAGAAACAATGGTCCAATCACATGAGACTAAAAAATACAGCAAAAAAATAATAATCTGCCAAATATGTTGTTGAATAATCAGGTAGCATCAAAATTGACTTAAATAAATGGATTATTGTGTTTTTTCGTGTGTTCAGGCATCCGCAGTCAATTTACTGTTGCTCATAGGAGAAAGGAAAGATGAAATAACTAAGTGATACTTCATTATACATAAATAACATCCTATTGATTGGTTCTGAGAAGAGCTATCACAATGTGCAGGAATAAACTTAAATGCTAGAGTTACAAAGTCAGATGAAGGAGAGGAAAATACAGATTTTCTCTGGTTTAAATACTCACGTCCAAATAATTGGTCATTGGTTCATATGTAGCACTGAATTTATTGAATTGATATTTTAATCCAGGATCAATATGGTATTTTTCCAAAAATTCTTCCAATACTCCATTCTCTCTCATAATTTCACGAATGGATTTTCCTTTCTTCAGAATGATTCTACATACCAAGAAGGATAGCCAGAATATCACTATCACAACTATCTGCATATTTAAAAAATATTTTTGCTACTAAAAACAATAATATCCCATCAAACAAATACTACACAAACAAGAGATTAAGCAAAGAAGTAGGAATACTGAGGCTTGCCATGGAATGATAAAAACATAATTTTGTCATCACTTTTTTGACTAAAAGTGATGTGCTTTAGATTGTTTCCATTCTATTTTCATTTAATGTATGGTCAGCTGAGATACTCACCTATGAAAACCTTCTGACAGGTGGATGCAAACTAATGCCAGGATCAACCACTTCATGATACTTTGCGTCTTGGGGAATTATCTCAGGGAATCCAAAAATTTTGCCAACAACTAGGCTGCTGTGACTCCACTTTTATATCCAAGGCAGCTGTTCTTTGCTGTTTAATCTTTGTTCTTGTGCCCTTTATCTCTCCTTAATCTTATGATACTAAGCCAATACCAATACACCTTTTCTTATGGATAAAAGCTTTCCTCTGTTGGAATTACTTTCAACTGAATTTTTGCCCCTGATGTTAAATAAAGGGCTAATAGAATTTGGCTTCACAATGCATGACCTGCTAGCAAAGATAATATATGATAATGTATCAAAATGGAAAACTATAATCAATTTCCTTGGAAGCTGCTCCCATTGTTTTAAGAACTAATGGAAAATGAATGAACAATCCCAGTTGCTCTAATATCAGTTGCTCTTGTAAGCTTGGACAAGGTTACTTTTGATTGAACTATGTCTTAGAATTCTCAGTTTATGCTTGCTAATTTTTTGTTGAATCTTGGAAAACTGCATGGTGGTTCTGTCCTGCATGAAAGTTGACATTCCAGAACATGACTGTGTTCATTCATCCTTCCATTTCCAGTTGTGAAAGTAAAAGAATCCCAGATTCTTAACTGGAGCAATGTGCTTGAGATGTTTTCAATTTACATTTTCTGCTAGTCCTTCACATATTTTACAAAAAACATTTTTCACATTTCATTTATCTGTGAGTAACATAAGTTGAAGTACGTTTCCAGATTTCCACATTTTTCTTTAGCAATTATAGATTAGTATACTACACAATGACTTCCATTGAGCCCCATGATGAGCTGACATCACACTGAATTACAAGATTGTATTTGCAAGGAAATCACTCCTGGTTGCAGGATCCAGTCCAGAGAAATCTCTCCAAAGGAAGGAGAGGTTATTGAGATGATTCACATTTTCAGATAATCAATTTTCTTGAGTAGACCACAGAAATTGTCGTTTTGTGAGTGGCTTATGAGCAGTTGGGAGTTAGGATGCTACCAAGCTCACTTCTGCAACACAGCCTTTGATGGACATTAAGTGCTACCAAGCCTCGTTTCCTAATCACTTTTGGATTTCTTTTTTTTATTGTTGTTGTTCTGTTGGAGAGACAAAGATCTTTCAGATCAGCAAGATTTTTATGTGTTCATTGGATGAGTCCCCTTCACCCTTAGAGGAAGATGATACAAATTTGATATTAAGAACCTTTGGAATAGATGAGTTTTTCAATTATACAATAAAAGGGTGGCCTGAATATGGATTTCAGAAAGTGAATTAAAAATTAAATGTTAATAGAACTTCCGGTGATGATGTGAGGATTGAACAGAGGTGTAGAAACCCATCTGCGGTTCTTCTAAACCCTTTTTCTTGTTTGGCGTGACCCTTTGGGGTGCACGGTCCCCGTAGAGAACCGTGTCAGTGTTGGGAGACTTAGGCTGCGGTGAAAGGAGAGGGCAACCCCCCATTGCAATGAAGAGAAACCCTGCAGAGGCTAACCAGCAAGAGATCTCCGGATTGTGATGGCGATCTAATAGTCCAAACTGTCACCCGCGAAAGGAATCAAGTGAGTGACAGCCTGTGGTAGCTAGCAAAGAAGTTTGTGCAGAGAATTTGTGAAGGTGTTTGATTGTTGTATGGTGAAGAGATTTTTTGAGAGCAACAAGCTGATCAGAGCCTGGAAAGAAGCAGCGAAGAAGAGAGAACGCTGCAAGTGAAAGGGCTCGAGAGGAGGAAGTGGAAACAGTAGCGACCTCGAGGAGAAGGAGACTCAGAGCAGAGAGGTTTGCTATATTGTTGCCAGTTGGAGAAAAAGTTTGTCACATGGAAGTTTGGGGTGTTTTGGGATAATTTTGTTTGAAAGAACTGGGCTGGCTACTTTTGAAATCGGGAGAAGAATTGAAGCTCTGAAGTAGATTAAAGACTTGTGATTATAGACAATACTAATAACTGATTTAAATCTCCCTGGATGCGGAACGGAGGCTGCCAGCTGGGGGAACATTTTAGTGGAGAATTTTGGAAAAACTAACTGCTCGAAATTTATGACGGAAGGAGGAGTGCTGTTGCTGAGTGTGTTGAGACATTAGGAAGCCATAGACGTTACACAGCAATTCTTCTTCTTTTTTTCTCTTCTTTGCACGAATGCAAGGAAGTGGAATTATCTAGCTCTAGAGACGGAGAGCTGTACAATTTATTTAGTTATTTATTTTATTAGACTTGTATGCCGCCCTCTTTCCCTAGGGACTCAGGGCAGCTCATAATATAAAACCTCAATACAATAAATTAATTAAAAATAATTAAATCACAAGTCCAATAAATCTAAAACCCATAAAAATTCAATTAAAATCACTTAAACCCCCAACTCATTTCAGTCCAGGCCAGCCTGCTGAAACAGCCAAGTCTTCAGGTCGCAGTGGAAGGCACGGAGGTCCGGGGCCAAATGAAGCCCCAACAGGAGGTGATTCCACAGGGTGGGTGCTCCCACAGAGAAGGCCCTACCCCTGGTCACCGCCAGCTGACATTGTCTAGCTGACAGCACCCCAAGGAGGCCCTCTCTGTGGGAGCACACAGGGCGATCGGAGTGCAATGCTGGCAGGAGACGCTCCCGCAAGTACCCCGGACCCAAGCCATGAAGGACTTTGTATGTTAACATCAACACCTTGTATCTCACCCGGAGGGCAACCAGCAACCAATGCAGCTCATGCAGGAGGGGTGTAAAATGGGAGTATCAGTTTACTCCCATCACAACCTGCGCAGCCACATTCTGCACCAGCTGTAACCTCTGAGTGGTCCACAAGGGCAGTCCCATGTAGAGAGCATTGCAGTAGTCCAGACGGGAAGTGACAAGTGCATGGGTGACTGGGCGTAGGGCATCCCGGTCCAGATAAGGGCACAACTGCCGCACCAGGCGAACCTGGGTGAATGCCCCCCTGGTCACAGCTCCCACCTGCTCCTCCAAATTGAGCTGTGTATCCAGAAGGACACCCAAGTTGCGAGCCCTATCCACAGGGGGCAACACCTCTCCCCCTATGACCAAAAATGGAATATCCTGGATACTCCGAGATGCCGGCATGCACAGCCACTCAGTCTTGGCTGGGTTGTGTTGAAGCCTGTTCCTCCCCATCCAGATCCGCACCGCATCCAGACACTGGGACATCACGTAGAGGACATCACTGATGTGGTTCGGGGTGGAGATGAAGAGCTGGGTATCATCCGCATATTGGTGATACCTCATCCCAAAACCACGGATGATCTCGCCCAGCGGCTTCATATAGATGTTGAACAGGAGGGGTGAGAGGACTGACCCCTGGGGCACCCCACAAGTGAGGGGCCTCAGGCTCGACCCTGCCCTCCTGCCAACACCAATTGCGAGCGACCTGAGAAGTAGGAGGAGAACCACCATAAAATGGTGCCTCCCACCTCCAACCCCCTGAGATGCCACAATAGGATACCATGGTTGATGGTATCAAAAGCTGCCAAGAGATCTAATAGGACAAGGACAGAGGAAAATCCCCTGTCCCGAGCCCTCCAGAGATCATCCACCAGTGCGACCAATGCTGTCTCCATGCTGTACCCGGGCCGGAAGCCCGATTGGTACGGATCTAGATAATCGGCTTCCTCCAGGAACCCTGGAAGCTGCTGAACCACCACGCTCTCAACAAACTTCGCAACAAAGCGAAGGTTGGAGACGGGATGAAAGTTGTTCAAAATGGCTGGGTCCAAAGCAGGCTTCTTAAGGAGGGGTTTCACCACCGCCTCTTTTAAGGCAGTGGGAAAGGAACCCTCCCTCAATGAAGCATTGACTACTGTCTGGTGCAGCCACATGTAACCTCCCTGGAGGCATAAACCAACCAGGAGGGACTTCCGGTTTTGAGCCTCCCTGAGGACAGACCTTTCCGCGATTGTTCTTCATGGCTTGGTTTGTGCTTCGGCGTTGAAGAGCCCCGATCTTTTAGATCTGGGGCAGAAGCTGCATCGTAGGGGCAGCAGAGGAAGGGGAGACCATCAGCCAGGTGGAGGGGAGTCGCAAATCCCCTCCCTGGACTGGCACAGCTCCCTCCCGAAGATGCCAGAAGCGGTGGTCTAATGGCCACCCCGAAGGGGAGAATAAGACTAGAAGAAGCATTGGGCAGGAGAGAGTTAAAGAAGCAGACAGCATGAAATACGGGACTAAATAATCAACTGAAAATTACCCTCTGGATTAACACTACAAAGCATTCTTAAGAAAGAATTTATCTGCGAACTGAAAGAGGTTTAAAAAAAAGGTGTGAATTCTTTGTGAAAGGACGGAGCTTCCAGCCGAGAGAGGTAGAAGCCATAAAGAAATTATACAGCCACTCCGGATGAGTATATTTTGATTTCATTTAAGCATTAATTTAAGCTGATTTATAGACTGCTAAAGACTGTTAAGGAGGAAATGTTTACCAATTGGATCCTTTTGTGGATTGTGTGGCTTGAAAAGCTCTGAATAACTGGGAAGGAAAAGAAAAGAGGAGCTGTGGATTTGTTAGAACAAAGAGTGCCACCTGAGTCAAACTTAACTTGACTTTTTCTTTAAAGAACCTGTCTCCTAAAATACAAAGAAAACTGACATAATAAAATAAGAGTTTCCAAAATTGAAATATTGAAGTAAAGAAAGATATATGAAGACTTTGCTTTTGGATTTTGCTGATTTCGTTATGGACTTGGTATTGGACTAATTGAGGACTAAAAGCTGAGAAGAAAGAAACAGAAGCCGGGTTTTTTGGGAATTAACTTTAAAGACATCAATTGGATTAAATAAAAAATTGTAAAATGGAAATATCCTTTCAGGCACTAAAACTGGAACTGGGTAAAATTAAGAAAACCTTGCAGGAAAAAGGTGAAACATTTGGCCCCGTTTTTAAATTTCTTGAAGAGGCAGTCGCAGAGTATGAACAACAAAGTATCGAAGAAGAGGTGGAGCAAATTCCAGAAGGGGCCATCTTTAACTATTATCGTCGAGAACAAAGGAACCCAGAGGGAAAGAGGAAAAGATTTGGGAAAAAATACCTGAGGGTTGAGAAATTGAGTAAAGAGGGAAATATCCGGAAAATAAAAAAAGGGGAAAAGAATCAGCAGAAACTTGAAGGCTGGAAGATAGTCAAAAAGAGAGAAGGGGTTAAAATTGGAGTCAAATAATAAAAGGGGAAATGTTAGGGGACGGAAGGCAAAAGAAACAGGATTTGGGAATAAAGGAATATGGGAAATTTGAAAAAATGGGAGTAAACTTACACAGAGATAATGGTTGAATAACCTTGGGAGAGGGGGTTCTGCAAGGTGTAGGGGAATAATATAGATAAATTTTTAGTTGTGAAAAGGGGACATAGAAGATGGGTAATAGAAGTGTTATTTTTTGGTAAAGCTCTCCTCCTTTATGTATAAGAAATAAATATAATGAACATATGGAACATGATTATTAAATATATTGAATCTTTCTTTTCTGAGGATTGGAATGCTGACTTTTTTTTATTTCTCTTGATTTAAGTATGAATGGAATAAATAATAAATGTAATAGTGTAGGAGGAGATTTGAAGGTGAAATTGGCATGAGGGTTGACTAATTGTTATTTCATTGATAATGGAATTTTATGCTCTTTATTACCTATAAAGATAATTGCAATAAATAATGAAATATGTTTATTGAACACATTGAAATATCTTAAATATCTTAAATATATTAAAATAAATGAAATGATATAGGAGGTGAGATGAAATGGAGTTAACATCAGGGCCTATTAAATGAGCAGATTAACATGTTCTTTTTTTTCTGAAACTAGATAAATTTTATGAAATTAAGATTAGAAAGGGGAAACCATGCAGAACCTGACTTATATGTGTTATATAATCTTAAATGGGGTTAGTAATTTTAATGTGCTAGGTAATAAAATGTTAATATTTAATGGAAGAATATGTAACTCAAAGGTGGTGCACTTAAATTATTTCAGGGGAAACCAATTTATAGAAGGAGTGTTATAAATTAGAATTTAAGAGGAATATACAAATGTGACAGCCAAAAGTATTAAAATATAATAATTTTGAAGTTAATATATGTGAATTAAATAATGAGATAAACATTTGGAACAATATGATAAAATAGAAAATATATAAAAACATTGTTAAGATAAGAAATTGAATATAAAAACTGAATGTGTAGTTATGGTCATATTTGTATGTATATGTCAAACCTGTAATCATGCTGTTTACTGAAAAGAGACGTTAAAATGTGGAAAATTGAATAAAACTTGTTTTAAAAAAAATTAACCAACCAGGAGGGACACGGGTCCAATAAACACGTGGTGGAGCTCAGCCTCTGCATGATCCTGTCCACTTCATCTAGGGACACAGGCTCAAACTCATCCCAATTGGTATTGGACAGACTCATCACCACTTCTTCCTCTGACTCCTGCCAGTCGGAGTTCAAGTCGGCCCGAATCTGAGCGACCTTATCCAGCAGATGCTGACTAAATTCCTCAGCCCTACCTCGCAAAGGTCCTCCCTCACCTCCTGATGTAGGAGGGAGCGAGTAACCCTAAACAAGGCAGCCAGGCGATCATCTGTGGATGCAATGAGAGCGGAAAAGTAAGCACACTTCACTGCTCCCATCGCCACCAGGTAAGTCCTAATATAGGCTCTTAGCTGGGCATGGTCAGATTTGGATCAGCTCGATCTCCACCTGCTCTCCAGACTCCTCCTTCGACACTTCATCTCCTGGAGCTCCTCTGAAAACCAAGGAGCTAACCGGGATCTGCAACGGGTTAAGGGCCACAAGGGGACAACCCAGTCGAGAGCCTCCAAGGCCACCTGTTGCCAGGTGGCCGCCAAGGCCTCGGCCGAGCTGTGGGTAAGGGAAGTGGGAAATAACCCCAGCATTGTCTGAAACCCCTCCGGGTCCATTAGACGTCTAGGGTGGAACCATCTAATCGGCTCCTCATCCCAGCAGCGTGGGCTGGCCTGTTGCAAGACCAGCCATAGGAGATAATGATCAGTCCATGACAGGGGCTGAATAGTTGGTGAGCCCCCACCAAGATCATTACACCACTGCCTTGAGATAAAAACCAGGTCGAGTGTGTTCCCCCCTCATGAGTAGGGCCCTGAATTATCTGGGTCAGGTCCATAGCTGCCATGGAATCCATGGATTCCTGACCCAAACTTGACGCTTCACCCAGGGCGGGCAGATTGAAATCCACCGCCACTCCCGAGAGAACACCAAGTAGTTCGGGCAGGACTGTTGCCATGCAACTGGGGGAGAGGTATGCAAGCAACAGGCCCAACTGACCACCAGGACCCAATCTCAGGAGGAGAGACTCACACCCGCCTGTCTGTGGGACAGTGACCACCCTTGGAAACAAGGTCTCCCTAATAACTATGGCCACCCCACCGCCCCTACCCTGGGCTCGTGGTTGGTGAAGCACCCAGAAACCTGGGGGTCATAAATCACACAGAGGGACCCCTCCGTCTGGTCCCAACCAGGTCTCCGTGATGCAAGCCAGGTCCGTGGCCTCCTCCTCGATAAGTTCACAGAGGAGGGTAGCTTTTTTTGCCATGGACCTGGCATTCACACAGAACAACTTAAGCCCAGGGACCCGACTTCCCGTATCCCCGGGGGAGTGGGCAGAAACAAGAGGGTCAGAGCACACCACAGCTCGAAGATAGCGGGGGCGCGCTCCCAAACCATAATTTGGCCCTCTGTTTCTCCATCTCCTGCCATATCCAATCACCCTAGGAATTGCAGTTCCCACCCTGTTCCCCAAGGTCTCAGAGACCCCCCACCCATCTCCTCCATGCTATGACCCTCTGCCGACCTGGACTGAACTAAGAGCTGATTTGGCAGAACCGCCCCAGGTACCTTCCCAAACCGACTACCCACCCCTCTCCCTAACCCCTTTAAACTTCTAATTAAAAAATTTAAAAGCCTCCCCTTACACGCCCTTTTGCAATTTAGCCCCTTGGTTGCACCATACCACCTCTCGGAATCCCAAGATCCGTCATCAAGGTAGGCTCTTGATAACCCAACGGGCTACTTCAGGGACAAGGGGACAGTCCTGAGGGCCCATAACTCCACCAGGTCGCACAATAATGTAAAGTTCTAAAACAGTTCACAGAGGGAGTGGAGACACACAAAGTTCAGCCAGATGGTAAGAGACAGATGGTGAAAGTCAAGTTCAGGTGCCGGCACCAGTGAAATCCCATTTCCCCCCGACAGCTCTCTCACCATCAGTCGAGGGGGGACCAGAATCAAACCATGGTCCAACCACCGCCCTCTCACCGCAGTAGCAAATTTCAAAGCCGGAGTGGGTGGGGTTGTTGAATCAGTCACTGCTGCCCTCTCACCGCAGCAGGCTGAGTCAACCCCTTGTCCTCCCACCACAATGGGCACAACCCAAACCTGAACCAGTATGTAGAGGGGGGAGAAGAGAAAAGGGGTCCAAGATGGAAAAGGATCTCCAGCAGCTTCTCTCGGTATCGCAATGCTTGTTCCAGAGGCAGGCAGCAGAAGAAGCACAAGCAGGCAGGATCAAAACTGGCACCAAAACACAGGCAGCAGACAGCCAGCAGCAAGCAGGCGGGACCACAGTAGACAGTATCCAGAAGACCAGGCAGCAGGCCAGAACATGGCCCAGCTGCCGGCCACAATCAATTTAAGACTCCCCCCTTTCTTCAACTTTGGATACTTGGATCAATTAGTCTACAGTTTATTATCTTTTACCAACATATCGATTGAAGAAGGAAAGACTCTTGATGAATATAATTGTGAGGTGCTTTGCTGGATCTAGCTGATACATCAGTAATTTGTTAAATAACATTGATATTGATAATAACAATCACTTAATATTTACTATACTTACAGTTATAATTGATTAACTACATATTTATTTATTTTATTTTTATTTTTATTGGACTTATATGCTGCCCCATCTCCGAAGACTCGGGGGGCCTCATAGCTAAAACTTACAAATACAATAAATACTTAAAAAGAATTAAACAAATATAAAGTCCAATAAGACCAGATTAAAATGATTTAAAACTATCCCATACCCCCGGTGAGGTAGTCACAGCCCGGTTTGGTCAAATAGGCAGGTCTTCAAATTGCGGCAGAAGGTGCGGAGGTCAGGGGCCAGATGGAGGTCTAGAGGCAGCTGGTTCCATAAGTCAGGGACCGCCACAGAATAGGCTCACCGCTGGGGGACCACCAGCTGACATTGGCTTGCACGGCTGGACCCCTGCCTGTGTGCCCGTACAGTTAGTGTCGATATCTCGGGCAGGAGACGCTCCCTTAAATATTGTGGACCCATGTCATGTAGGACTTTGAAGTTAAAGCCAAAACCTTGAATCTCACCCGGAGTGCAACCGGCAACCAATGCAGGTCATGCAGAAGGGGGGTAATATGGGAGAATCGGGTAACTCCCATCACCACCCGTGCGGCCACATTCTGCACCAGCTGCAATCTCTGGATGGTATGCAAGGGCAGTCCTAAATAGAGGGTGTTGCAGTAGTCGAGTCTGGAGGTGACAAGGGCATGAGTGACTCTACGCAGGGCATCTCGGTCCAGAAACGGGCGAAGCTGGTGAACCAGCCAGACCTGGGCAAAGGCCCCCCTGGTGACAGCCCCCACCTGCTCCTCCAACTGGAGCCGCGCGTCCAGAAGGACCCCCAGGTTCCGTGCCCTATCCACACGGGGCAACACCACTCCCCCTATGGTCAATGATGGACATTCCTGACTGGACCGAGATGCCGGTATGCTTACAGGAAACACATATTTTAAAAACAGAGGAAAACTACTTAGAATGCACTAAATTAGGAAAGATGTTTACAGCTTCAGCAGACAAGGAAAAAAGAATGGAATAGCAGTTTATATTAAAGAAGAGATAAAAGCATTATTACTATTTGCAGATCCCAAAGGAAGAGTTCTGGCAATAGAAATACAGATAAACTTAAAAAAATTTTATTGCTGGTTATTTATGCCCCCAATGCTAACCAAAAAGAATTTTGTAAAGCTTTGTATACTAAAATTATTGAACTGGAAAGGAAAAATATTTGTATTATAGGGGATTTTAATACAGTTGCAGAATATTCAAAAGATTACAAAGGAGGGAACAAGAAGGGAAGGTAAACAAAGAAAAGAGAATTGCCAAGGATCTGTGCAGAAATGATTAATGAATTAAATTTGATAGACATATGGAGAAAATTACATCCAGATAAGAGACAATTCACTTTCTATTCAAATCCTCACCAGTCATGCTCAAGTATTGACATGGCATGGATAAGTAGAGATTTAGTAGAAGAAGTGGAATGAAGTAGAAATTTTACCAAATTCTTGGGCAGACCACAACCCTCTTAGAATAATTTGGAAAGGCAAGAAAAAATCAAGGAGAAGGTGGACTCTGGATTCCAAATTATTAAAAAATGAAGAATTTATAAAGAAAACTAAGGAAGAACTATCTTTTTACTTTAAGGAAAATAATAATTTAGATACATCTATTCAAAATTTATGGGATGCCATGAAAGCCGTTATATGGGGAACTATAATATCTTATACTGCACAAAAAAATAAAGAAAAACATGCTCAACAAAATAAATTATATCAATTAATCAGGAAATTAGAATTTGAACTACAGGATGCCCCAAAAATACTAAAATACAAGAACAATTGATTTTCTATAAACATAAACTTAATTTGGCGGAACAGGAAGAACTGATTAGGAATATGAGGGAAACTAAACAAATATACTTTGAACAAGCAAATAAGCCGGGTAGATGGCTCTCTTATAAGCTTAAAAAAGAAAAAGAGAAAAGAACTATTTATCAATTACAGGATGACAGTGGAAATTATCAACATACAATAGAGAAACAAAAAAAGATTGCATATAATTATTTTAAAAATCTATATAAGAAAGAGAGAGTAGATGAGGATCAGCAAGGGAATATTTAAGAGAAAAAAGAACTATAGAAATTAGTGAAGAGATAAAAGAATTTTTGACGAAAGATATATATCAATGATAGAATTAAAACAAGCAATTAGAACACAGAAAAGGAATAAAATGCCAGGGCCAGATGGTTTCCCAGCAGAATTTTATAGAACATTTGAAGAACAAAATGGGCCAATGATGGTGGATTTATATAATGAGATATTAGTATCTGCTAAAATGCCAGACATATGGAGAGAATCACTAATTTCACAAATCCCAAAGGGGAATTCAGATGCCAGAATAATACAAAATTATAGACCAATTTCTTTGTTGAATGTTGATTATAAAATATTTATTACAATTATTGCCACTAGGTTAAAAAACATTATGAATGATCACATACATTCAAATCAAAATGGATTTCTTCCAAATAAACAGATCAGGAATAATTTAAGAATAATATTGGATAGTTTGGAGTACTATGAAGCTCATCCAGACAAACTAGTAGCTCTTGTTTTCTTGGATGCTCAAAAAACCTTTGACAATCTGAATTGGCAATTTATGATCCAACAAATTTATGATATTAATTTTGGCACTAAATTTGAGAATATTATTACAGCAATTTATTCAATACAGAAAGCAAATATTATAGTAAATGGAGAGAACACTCAAATGTTAAAAGGAGTAAGACAAGGGTGTCCGTTATCCCCTCTGCTCTTTATATTATCATTAGAAGTACTATTAGAAAGAATGAGGCAAAATCCAGAAATAAAACGATTGAAAACCAGAAAAAAAGAATACAAACTGCAAGCATTTGCAGATGATATGGCTTTTATTATAGAAGAACCATTAGAAAATGGACCAATATTAATTAAAGAATTGGAAAGATATGGAGCGGTCGCAGGATTGAAAATTAACAGGCAAAAAACAAAAATTTTAGTAAAAAATTTAACAGAGATCCAAGCAATAGAATTAGAAAAGGAACTTGGACTCCAGGTAACAAAGAAAATTAAATATTTGGGAATATGGCTGACAGCGCACTGCAAGGCGATAAAAAAAACAATTATGATAAGTTATTAAGACAAACAAAAAAAGATTTGGAATTATGGACAAAAATGCAATTATCTTTATTAGGTAGAATAGCAGCTATAAAAATGTCCATATTACCAAAATTTCTTTATCTATTTTTCAAACTATTCCAGTTAAGCTAGAAAAAACCTTCTTTGACAGCCTTAATAAAGTGACAACAAAATTCATTTGGCAAGGGAAAAAAACCAGAATAAAATTGAAATCGCTACAGGATACGAAGAGCAGAGGAGGATTTGGACTGCCAAAGTGGGAATTGTATTATAGTGCAGCAACATTAGTTTGTTAAAAGACTGGATTAATTTAAAGAATAAAAGAATATTATCTATAGAAGACCATGATCTTCAGAGAGGATGGCATGCTTTTCTTTGGAACATAGGATCTACTAAACAAAAATACTTTTATAGACATTTGATTAGAGACTCGTTGATATATAATTGGATTAAGGTCAAAAAGAAACATTATATGAAAATTCCAATTTGGCTATCTGCTATGGAAGTGATGATTCATCCAAACAATTTAGATTTGAATAAAATGCTGAAATATAAAGATTTATTGGATGCAAGTGGAAATTTAAAAACAATACAAGAGCTACAAGAACAAGGGCTATGAGTAGACTGGTGGGCTTACCTTCAAATACAAAGTCGATATAAAAGAGATGTAAAGGAACATGGAATATACTTAAAACCTCAATATTTGGACAAAATTTTAGTGGGCCCAGACAAAAAAAATATTACTAAAATTTACAATATCTTTTAGAAATAGACTTAGAGGAGGAGGTAGTGAAAGGTTGTATGATTGCATGGGGCCAAAATATTGGGCATAACATAAATCTAGCGGATTGGGAGACTATATGGAATAGAAACCATAAATTAACAAAATCAGTAACATACAAAGAAAATGCACATAAAATGTTTTACAGGTGGCATTTACCCCCTTCGAGATTAGTGAAAATGTATTCTAAAATGAGTCCCATGTGCTGGAAATGCAGAAAAAAGAGGGAACATACTACCACATGTGGTGGTCTTGTCCAGAAACTAGAAAATATTGGCTCAAAATTCACAATTGGCTTCACGAAATTACTAATGAACAATTAGATCTAGAACCAGAACTCTTCCTATTGGGAATTCTTTAAAAAAATGTAAAAAGCACAAAATATTTACTAATACATATATTAACTGCCGCCAGGATTACTTTTGCTCAATGCTGGAAACAGCCACATATACCTGTAGATGAAATGGTCATACAAAAAATTATGAGCTGTGCCGAAATGGACAAACTATCGTTGAGTTTGAAAGACAAAGAAGACTCGCTATTTTACAAAGTCTGGGAAAAATGGTATAGTTGGATAGATCGGAGACAGGGTAAAGATAGATAATTAATAAATATAGAATATAGATAGAACAAAATATATTTATGTATAAGTTAATATCTGTTATCATTGCACATAGGATTGTTATATAATTATCACCACAAGTAGTTGTCTTTGAGTGATATACTTTTAATGGTTTTTTTTCAATGTTTTTATGTCTTATGTTGTTTGCCTATATATTTTCTGTTTTTTTCTTTTTCTTATTATGTTTTGTTTTTAACATAATAAAATTTAATAAAGTTTATTAAAAAAATTAAAATTAAAAATTAAATGTTAATAAAGTAATAAAAGTGGGATATTGACCAAGACAAATTCCTTGTATCTAATCACACTTGGCCAATAAAGAATTAATTCATTTGTTTGTTCGTTCATTCATAAAAATCTAATGAATATGATAAAATAAATATGGATTAAGGGTCCAGACTGATTTGGAATTATAGCTTTGATATAATAAGAAAATAGTGTTTGTTTCTTATTTCTTCTGATAAGAAAAGAATGGAGCAGAATTCCATAATAGAAGTTTATTGTGCTTTCTATTGCCTATCTTTTTTGGGGGGGAAATGGATGAACTTCTTGATAAAATGGACAAATCCAGTTGTAAGTAATAGATTTATACATCAAGGACAAGCTGCAATGGATAATTCTGAAATTACTTTGAAGGGGGATTTAACCATCGTAAGCAATAAACTGGAGAAAGATATGGACATGAAATGGAATAGGTGGATAATTTATTTCCTAAAGAAGATTTACAAGTATTGAACCAGTAAATGGATTTTTATAATTTCTTCTTACTGAATATACAAAAGAATTTTTCTGGGAAGGGAGGGACAAACAAAAGTACAAATGTTATTTACCTTTGCTGTTGTTGTTCAATTGCTAAGTCATGTCTGATTCTCCGCAACTCCATGGACCATAGCATGCCAGGCCCACCTGTCCTCCATTGTTTCCTGGAATTTGCCAAAATTCATGTTCATTGTGCCGATGACACTATCTTGCCACCTCATCCTTTGCTGTCTCCTTCTCCTTTTGTCTTAAATTTTTGCAACATCAGTGTCTTCTCCAATGAGATTGCAATTCTCATTAGGTGGCCAAAGTATTTGAGCTTCAGCTTCAGTATCTGTCTTTCTAAAGAACAGTAAGGCTTGATTTCCTTTACAAAATAAATATGCTAAAGTTTTAAAAGATTTGTGGCTATAGAAACAGATGAACAGAAAACTAGCTCTGGAGTTCTTTCTGAAGGGATTAAAAAATTGATAGCCTTAAACTGTCATGCCCCTGGTGGAGACTGACTCTGAGGGAGAGGAGGAACAGCTGACAGGGAGTGGAAGTGTGGCTCCGGAGGTTGTGGAGGAGGCTGGGGAAGGGCAGAGGCCAGCTGAGCAGTCAGAGGAGGAGCCAGACCCATCCCCTATCCATCCTAGGGCACACAGGGAGGAGAGGATAAGGGACAGACGTGGTCTCCTCGGGAGGAGAGGGCCTTGATCCTCTTCATGGGCTGCAGGTGTGAGAACTGAATAAGAGTTTGGACCTGCGTACTGGCAAACGCTGGAAACAAAGTGTGTTTTATTTTGGTCTGAAGTTATCTTGGTTGGCATCCTTCCAACAGACTGTGCCTTGTTATCTCCTTGAATTTGGTAAATACTTCTCTTGTTCCATTGTGGAAATTTCATCATTGAAGTTTGTTTGGTTTTTTATTTCACCTCTATCTGCTCATTAAATTCAGACTGTATTGCTTTCTTTTGAAGACTATTTTTGAGTACGTTTTATCTCCAACTGAGTATTATTGAACAGTGGGGCCAAATTGGAGGCATTAAAGGACATTTATTTACCTTTTGGATTTTGTTACGTTTGTGTTACACCCTGGATCATCACCTAAACATTCAGGGAAGATTTATAAAATCAGTTTATTAATATTTTTAATGGAAATTATTCTCTCACCACCTTTCTTTGGCCTCATGGCGCTCAATTCTAGAATAGCTGTTAAAAAAGATCTACTGGGAAAATAATTCAACGCATGTCAAGAATATCCAGGAATGCAACATTTTTAATAGAACAAATTATAATATGGAAATTAAATCCATCTTTGATATCGTCTGTTACCTGTCTCTCAACCTGACTATTCATATAACATCAGAGACAGAAACAATAGTTCAGTTGGAGTGTAATAGGGGGGAAAACCCATCACTGCTATAATGAATAAAGAAAAGATGTCCCAGTGACATCAGTCTCTGAATGCATGCAATGGTTATTCAATTCATCTTTCTGAAAACTAACAACCAGTGGCTGATTAGAAAGGATGGGAATTGTTCTTTAACACATCTGGACACTGCCAGCTTGGAAAATCTTATCTCATGAATGAGATGTTAAATTATGCCTTACCTTCGTTGAGTTCAGCAACTAATGAACAAGTTCATTTAATTCCTAAATCACAAAAATTGTTTTTTTCAAAGAGGGTATGCATTTGTGTTTTTTTTTCATATTCACAAACATTTTGTTAGGTAATAAGAAATGCCAGTTCAGATTCAGTAGTATTTTGGAGCAGGAGGAACCATTTATTTCTTCAGGAGTTACTCCAACATGCCTTTTCTCTTCACATTTTCTTGAAAGATTCCTCCGTCCTTCTTCATTCCTTTCTCCATCATCCCTTTTTTCTTTAAGGGTCCCGGAGGGATTTTCCTTTCTTTTCCACAAGATACCAAAAAAAAAAAAAACCCTTCATGATCAGCTGGAAGCATGTATTTCTTATTCTTTCTGCATTACTCTTGCATCCTTTTTGTCACTTTACATTGTCACTGAAAATTGGTAATGTCAAAACTTGCTAGTTGGTATTAAAGCAAGGAACTGTGTGCAACAGAAGAAGTACATTCACAAAGCCTTATGTTTTAATTTTGACATAAAAGTGAAGATTATGACTTTGATTAGCCAAGCTTGATTAGCCAAGCCTTAGTCCTATCATGATTCATTGAAGCACACACCCTCTCCACTTCCTCTGATAGGAGGAGATACATCAGTGTCAGAATCACCCACTTCATGATGTACAACAAAAGTCTCCAAACTTGGCAACTTGAAGACTTGTGGACTTCAACTCCCAGAATTCTCCAGCCAGCATAGCCAGAGTTCTGGAAATTGAAGTCCACAAGTCTTAAAGTTGCCAAGTTTGGGGACCCCTGTTGTACAGGGTCTTCATCAATATGACCCAGGAATTATGTGCAGAGTTATTACTGGTGTGTCCCTAGCTTTATATTCCCAATAGCTGCCCTCCACTGTTTTTTTCGTTTACTTTTGGTTTACCTATATCATTATTCATACCAAAAATCAACATTTGTTTTGCTGTGTAGGACAGAAGGGCAATGTTTAATTAGATTTAAATACTATATGCCCTTGATTTAACAACAACAAAAACTAAAGAAGTTGAATGATTATTAAAGTTTTGCTAAGAAAACAGCAAAGAAAACCAGTGATAAGTTATCAATCAGTCGTAATATAATCAATTTTCTTGAAAGCTATTCTCAAATGTTTCAGAAGTAATAGAGGACAAGTTAGCAATCTCAGCTGTTGTTACAAGCACTTAGCAAGTTCAGTTTCTGTTTGAGTTCAACAATTATCAAAAAAATAAGTAAGTCAAAGCTTACTTTCCCTAAAACATTGGCTCATTTTAACCAGATAACCTTGGGAACTATACTAACTAATAAAGAGTTGAAATCTTAATTTGCTAAATCCCATTAATTTGAGTCTGAAACCATCAATTCATTCACTAATGCACTGTTAATAAATGCCTTTTCATTAAAACAAATTTCAAAGCATTTTATTGCAAATTTTGATATTAAATTGTGCTAAGTTGAACCCTAGTCTTTCTGATTGTTACAAGTTTGAAAGTCGAGGTATCTTATTTAAGGTGTTGATTAGCACATAATGAGAGAGAAAGAGAGATTATAAAACCACACTTTAATCGTTTAAGTCTTTTAAATGCTTCTGACTTTAGAGCCCTGTTCAGTGTTTATTTCAATGCACAAGTTTTAGAAACTGTTATAAGATACCTGTCCAATTGCCATATATTTCATTTGGAGATCTGCAAAAACATACTGTCATGTTCGCTTCAATGTGCATACTGTAAACTTCATTCTGTGAATTGGAATCCTGCTTTATTAAGGTCTTTGATTGTATGGGATAGTTTTGGGATACTGTACTCACAATTAAACAATGTAATAAATATTACTTTAAACAAAGCACTACAAATAAGACTAATAATACACTAACCCATTGGGAGTTAATACTGACCACTTGACTTCCAGTTTTGAGCCTCCCCAAAGACAGACCCTGACCATGATCGTGCGCAGTTTGGTTAGTGCTTCAGCATCGGAGAGCCCCGATCTTTTAGATTTGGGACAGAAGCTGCCTCGTAGGGGCGGCGGAGGAAGGGGAGACCTTCAGCCAGGTGGAGGGGAGTCACAAATCCGCTCCCTGGACTGGCACAGCTCCCTCCCGAAGACGCCTGAAGCGGTGGTCCAACATGGCCACCCTGAAGGGGAGGATAAGACTAGAAGAAGCATTGGGCAGGAGAGAGTTAAAGAAGCAAACAGCATGAGGAACGGGAAGATACAATTAAATGGAAATTACCCTCTGGATTAACACTATAAAGCATTCTTAAGAAAGAATTTATCTGCGAACTGAAAGAGGTTTTAAAAAAGGTGTGAATTCTTTGTGATAGCGATGGAGCTTTGAGCCAAGAGAGGTAGAAGCTATAAAAGGAATTATACAGCTAGCTTGGATGAGTATATTTTGATTTCATATAAGCATTAATTTAAGCTGAATTATAGATTGCTAAAGACTGCTAAGGAGGAAATTTATATCAATTGGATCTTTTTTGTGGACTGTGTGGCTTGAAAAGCTCAGAATAATTGGGAAGGAAAAGAAAAGAGGAGCTGTGGATTTGCTAGAACGAAGAGTGCCATCTGAGTCAAACTTAACTTTTTTCTTTAAAGACTCTGTCTCTTAAAAACACAAGGAAAATTGACATAGCAAAATAAGAGTTTCTGAAAATTCAAATATTGAAGTAAAGAAAGATATATGAAGATTTTGCTTTTGGATTAATTGCTGATTTCGTTATGGATTTGGTACTGGACTAACTGAGGATTAAAAGTTGAGAGGAAGGAAACAGAAGCCGTTTTTTGGGGAATTAACTTTAAAGACATTAATTGGATTAAATAAAAAAATGTAAAATGGAAATATCCTTTCAGGCACTAAAACTAGAACTGGGTAAAATTAAGAAAACTTTGCAGGAAAAAGGTGAAACTTTTGGCTCCATTCTTAAATTTCTTGAAGAGGCAGTTGCAGAGCATGAACTGCTCGACCTCCTCTCGGGAGTGGTGGTGGAGTTTCCCAAACTTTTAGTATTGGGAGACTTTAACCTGCCCTCCCTGTGGGAAGGATCGGGCCTAGGATGGGAGTTCATGGCCTCCATGGCAGCCATGGAGCTGACCCAGCTAATTCAAGGCCTGACTCATGGGGGGGGCACACACTGGACCTAGTTTTTATCTCGGGACAGTGGTATAAAGATCTGGGGGGGGTTCTCCAACTATTCGCCCCCTGCCATGGACGGATCATTATCTCCTTTGGCTGGTCTTCCATTATGCCACCCCTCACCACTAGGAGGCGGACCCCACGAGATGGTTCCGCCCCAGGCGCCTGATGGACCCTGAGCGGTTCCAGACAGTGCTTGGGCCATTTCCTACCTCCCTGATCCACACCTCAGCTGAGGCCCTGGCGGATGCCTGGCAACAGGCTGCCTCCAGGGCATTCGACCGGGTTGTCCCCTTGCGGCCCCTAACCTGACGCAGATCCCGGTTAGCTCCCTGGTTTTCCACAGAGCTCCGGGAGATGAAGCATCAGAGGAGAGGCCTAGAGAGCCATTGGAGGTCCACCCGATCCAAATACAACTGATCCCAGGTGAGAGCCTTCTCTAGGACTTACCTGGCTGCGATGAAAGTGGCGAAGAGGGCTTACTTCTCCGCTCTCATCGCATCCGCAGATAATCGCCTGGCCACCCTGTTTAGGGTTGCACGCTCCCTCCTGGATCAGGGGGTGAGGGGGGAGCCTCTGCAGGGACGGGCTGAGGAGTTTAGTCATCATCTGCTGGATAAGATCGCTCAGATTTGAGCCGGTTTGGACACCAACTGGCTAGAGTCGGATGTGGAGGCGATGATGAGTCTTTTTGAGATTATCTGGGATGAGTTTGACCCTGTGACCTTAGATTTGGTGGACAGGATTATGCGGAGGCTGAGTGCCACCACTTGTTTATTGGACCCGTGCCCCTCCTGGCTGGTTTATGCTGCCCGGGAGGGTACACGTGGTTGGCTCCAGGCAATTACCAATGCATCATTGCAGGAGGGATCCTTTCCTGCTGCCTTGAAAGAGGTGGTGGTGAGGCCCCTCCTCAAGAAGCCTGCCCTGGACCCAGCCAATTTCAACAACTTTCGTCCCATCTCCAACCTTCGCTTTGTTGTGAAGGTTGTTGAGAATATGGTGGCCCAGCAGCTTCCGACTTTCCTGGAGGAAGCTGATTACCTAGATCCATATCAATCAGGCTTTAGGCTTGATCACAGCACGGAGACGGCATTGGTCACACTGATGGATGATCTCTGGAGGACTCAGTATAGAGGATGTTCCTCTATCCTGGTCCTATTAGACCTCTCAGCGGCTTTTGATACCATCGACCATGGTATCCTACTGTGATGTCTTCGGGGGTTGGGAGTGGGAGGCACCATTCTACGGTGGTTCTCCTCCTATCTCTCGGGACGCACGCAGTTGGTGTTGGCAGGGGGACAGAGGTCGACCCCAGGGCTCCTCACTTGTGGGGTGCCCCAGGGGTCGGTTCTTTCTCCCCTCCTGTTCAACATCTACATAAAGCTGCTGGGTGAGATCATCCATGGTTTCGGGGTGAAGTATCATCAATATGCTGATGATACCCAGCTCTTCATCTCCTCCCCAGACCATCTCAGTGATGCCCTCCCCACGATGTCCCGTTGCCTGGAGGCGGTACGGATCTGGATGGGGAGAAGCAGCTCAACCCAGACAAGACTGAGTGGCTGTACCTACTGGCATCTTGGGTTATCCAAGAAATTCCATCATTGACCATGGGGGAGAGGTGTTGCCCCCCATTGATAGGGCACGCAACTTGGGTGTTCTCCTGGATGCACAGCTAAGTATGGAGGAGCAGGTGGGAGCCGTCGCCAGGAAGGCATTTGTCCAGGTTCGCCTGGTGCATCAGTTGCGCCCCTATTTGGACCAGGATGCCCTATGCACAGTCACCCATGCACTCATCGCTTCCCATCTTGACTACTGCAATGCTCTCTACCTTGGGCTGCCCTTGTGGACTATGCGGAGGCTTCAACTAGTGCAAAATGCAGCCACGTGGATAGTGATGGGAGTGACCCGATACTCCCATGTGACACCCCTCCTGCGCAATGTACATTGGTTGCCAGTTGCCCTCCGGATAAGATTCAAGGTGCTGGTGTTAACCTATAAAACCCTCCATAGCCAGGGTCCAGGATATTTGCAGGAGCGCCTCCTACTGCCATCGAGTTCCAATCGCCCAGTGCACTCCCACCGGCAGAGCCTCCTCAGGGTGCTGTCGACCAGACAATGTCGGCTGGTGGTTCCCCGGGGGAGTGCCTTCTCTGTGGGGGTGCCCACCCTATGGAACCAACTGCCCCTGGGGTTGCAGCTGGCTCCCAACCTTCGCTCCTTCCGCCGCGATCTTAAAACTTGTCTGTTTGAACAGGCCAGCCTGGATTGAGGTTGGTTGGGGTTTTTCTTTTAATTAATTGATTTTATTACATTTTAGGGATTTATTTGGAAGCTTATATTTTAATTTCTTGTATTTATGTTTTTATTTCGACTTTTATGTGAGCCGCTCTGAGTCCCCTGGAGATGGGGTGGCATATAAATCTAAGGGGCCTCCTTGGGGTGCCGTCAGTCAGATATTGTAGGCTGGCGGTCCCCAGGGCTAGGGCCTTCTCTGTGGGAGCACCTGCCCTTTGGAATCAGCTCCCCGTGGATCTCCGTTTGGCCCCTGACCTCCGCTCCTTCCGCCGGGACCTGAAGACTTGGTTGTTTCAACGGGCCGGCCTTGAATGACCCGGGGGGGGGGTTGGGTTGTATTTTAACTTTATTTGGCTTGTTTACTTGTTTAATTCTGTTTTACTGTAAATTTTCTCTGTTTTAATGTTCGCCGCCCTGAGTCCTTAGGGAATAGGGCGGCATACAAGTCGAATAAATAAAATAAATAAAAATAAATAAATAAATAAATAAATAATTAGAGGTGAGTACTGCAAGGTCCTTGACAGAGTTTGGATCATCAACAAGATCTTGACTATTCAGCTTGTATTTTATTTTCTGATTTTTTTGGCCAACAGAGCATTTATTTGTTGAGATTTGAAGTTGCCATTTGATTGACCATTCTGATACATAGTCGAGGTCTTTTTGAAGGGTAGCAGAATTATCTGTGATGTTCAATAGCTTTACATCATCAGCGAAAAGAACGCAATTGCTCTTAATATGATCACTGAGGTCATTTATGTAGAGTATGAAGAGAGTTGGTCCTAGAACACTGCCTTGAGAGACACCGCTGTTGACAGGTACAGAATTTGATAGGACGTTTCCAATTTTGACCATTCGTTGTCTGTTTGACAGGAATGCTTCTATCCAGTTATGCAGTTGTCCAGAGATACCATAAGATTTTAGTTTTAATAGTAGTTTGTTGTGTACCACTGAATCGAAGGCTTTACAGAAGTCTATGTAGATTGCGTCTATTGTTTTGCCCTGATCGAGTTGTTTAGTCCATATGTTTTTGCAGTGTAAGAGTTGCAGATTACAGGATAGTTTTTTTCTGAAACCAAATTGGTTATTAGAGAGTAGGTTGTTTGTCTCTAAGTGGAGGATAATGGATTGGTTAATAATTGATTCCATGACTTTACAGGTGATGCAGCATAAGGAGATTGGTCTTTAATTTTCAACTAAGCTGGGGTCTCCCTTTCTGAAAATGGGGATGACCATGGCTAGTGACCATCAGTTTGGCAAGGAGCTGGTCCTGAAAGATTTTTCAAAGATTAAGTTTAGAGGTTCGGCTATGGCAGCGGATAGCTTTTTTAAGAAGTAGGCACATATTCTGTCCGGTCCAATAGATAGAGATGGTTTTAGATTGCGTAGTGCTTTTTCAACATTGTCTTCAGTAAAATCTATATGTATTAGATCATTGTAGTTGTCTGTGGTTCAACTAGGAAATACTGGGCATGATCCATTGCTGTTTACAAATACTAAGCCAAAGAATGTGTTAAAGAGGTTTGCTTTAATGCTGTCATCATTACAGTCTTTACCATTAGGTCCTTTCAGGGGTGGGATGGACCTTGAGTCTTTTAGTTTGTTGTTTAAAAAATTGTGGAAAGCGTGGGTGGCAAGGACCATTGGTTAAGTTAGCTTGGAGTCCCATCTGCTTGGATCCAAATTGTTGGAAGAAATATCCTTCTGGGTTCAGTTCCAAGTGGGAAAAAGACACTGGATTCATGGAAGTTCCTTGGAAAGAAAGTTTAATGGTGGACAGGACTACATGCCTTGGAGCTCCTGAGTGAAAAGGGAAAAGATGCTGAGAGTTCCTTGATTTTATACCCTCTCTAAGCTTTGAACTTCCTGGGGCACAGGAAGAGGTTCTTGATTGGATGTTGTCAGGGGTCATAGCTAGCTTTGTAAGTTGTATGTGTGCTAAGTTTGGTTGAATCCTGCTGGGTGATGTAATCTTCCCAGGTGCCATGTGTTGAGATGGGTAATCCTATCATTTCCTGAGGGCCATGTCTTAATCCCATCACCCTGGAGCTGAAGGGGGGACAGGAAGCTGCTTTGTCTTTAAAACATGTTTCTCCTTTTCTCACCCATGGAAATATAATATCCTGCCTTTTTAATATTTCCTAGAATATTTCGTTCTTCTAGGAGTGGGGTGGGTGCTAACTTTCTACACACCACAGATGACTTCCTGTGGCCAACTCACCTTGGGACAACTTGCCATGGGCAATTCATCACACAACAATTTTCCATGGGACAAGAGTTACAGTAGTAATATCAAAGAAATAGTCTGACAGAATAATTAAAGAAAGGATGCCAAAAGAGGGACAAAATAAAATGTGAATGACAAAAATTAAAATAGCTTTAAAATTATTTTAAATAAGTAAATGGAATTGTGGGATTGTCTAACAGCAAGCTGTCCCACAGTGAGTTGATCATGGCAACTTGGCCAAGATGAGCTGTTCCATTCAGCCCAAGAAGGTTCCACACCCATTTGCACTATTCAGGTGATCCTGAGGACACAGATAAACCTTCAAGTGGCCTCAACAATCTCAGAAGAAGTGCTAACGGCCAGATGATTACAAGGAGTACAAATATTTCCATCCTCTACAATTCAGTCAAAACTGAAGAAGCTTCTTGGATGAAAAGCAAAATGTCTTCAAGGAAAAACAAACTCCAGTTGCCTTTTGAAAAAGCACCTTTGGGACAAGGAAGAAAAGGTTCATATTTGAAATAAATGCAAACTTCTGATCCAATAAATGGGCCAAAGTCCATTAGGTGGCAGTACTGCAAAACATGTTTCTCCTGGTAAAAACTTTTATTACCAAAATGCTTTATCTCAATTATGACATTTTGCAGTTAGTATGTATTATTTTCCATTTTCATTCCTCCCATATTTTGAACCAGCTTTTCTTTTTTTTTCTTATACAAAAAACAACTGAGAAAAGGATGAAATCATCGTGGACAAAAAACAATGTAGTGTGGAAAGAAACCCCAAATATATACATTGTTAAAGAATGAATATTGCAAACACCAGTTTGGCATGTTAGAATTTATTTCTTTGTAGCAATGGATCTTAAATGAACAAACTTTATGTAAATGGGCTAAGAGTGGATGTCACTTGAGAACAGGGGTGGGATTCTACCAGTTCGCACCTATTCTCTAGAACTGGTTGTTAACATTCTAAGCAGTTAGGAGAACCGGTTGTTAGAAGAAATTACTGACCTAATCCTGTAATGAAGGCAGGAAGGAAACATTCTGGTACTGCTTACAGAAACTGCCTTTCCATTAACCCTTATTACATTCTTGGCAAGACTAGACTTCCTGTCTCAGGAACTTCTCTGGAGTTTTTTCCCCTCCTTTGCTGATACTTTGCTTGTGTGGAGTGACCATTCAAAGTTACAATGGCACTGAAAAAAATGACTTATGACCCTTTTTCACACTTACGACTGTTGCAGCATCCCCACAGTCATCAGAGGCCAGGCGAGGAAATGCATGCCTCAATGTGAATGATATTGAGTTGGCCACACCCAGCCAATAACATGACCACCAAGCCATGTCCACCCAGTCACATGACCACCAAGCCACACCCACCACCTAAGTCACGCCCACAGAACCGGTTGTTAAAAATTTGAATCCCACCCCTAGTTGAGAAGCATACAATTTCAAATTTAATTTGAAATATTTTGTTGGAATCCAAAAATCAGCTCCATTAATCCAGAAAGAAAATTAGAATTCATTTAGGCTGATGGTGCCAAACCGACCCTGTAGTTTCTCACGTCAAAAATAGAATAATATTCTTTAAGGAAAACATCACCCAGAATCCATAGAGGCTGCCCAGTTGAGGAAGGCATATATGTTGGCTCAATTGCAAGTGAACAGTGGCCATGGTTCTGTAAAAGAAACAAATTGCTTCAGATTGTGTCCTTATTGCAGAAAAGAAGGAACATCAATCATATTTTATTGGAATCTGGATTTGGATTATTATTAAATTACATGACATAAAACATTGTCTAACAAGTTCATCATGTTATTATGCAATTGCATAGGAGTATAATTTTTGCTTGCAATGACATGGTACAAAATACATGTTATATGTGCTTCAATATGCAGTTGATTTTTCAAGAGCAGCCATCTGTGTCATCTGCAAGTATTCTGACTGAATTATAGAAGGAGGATTACATATCGGATAGCTCCAAATTAAGGGATATATTTTCGTTATAAATAAAGTAGCAGCAGCATAATGCTATTTCTATGTGGCATTATTATTGAGGTATGGAACATCAATTCATCTTAAAATGAAGTGGTTTCCTATGCACAGAGAATTTAGAAAAGCATACTTACATTGAAGACATAAGCAGAAGGAGGAAGTGGGAACTGGGAACCATTAATGAAAAAGATAATGGTAGGCATATTCTGGACATTGTTGCAGTCCACCGAATACTGTGAAAGAACAAGTGTGAGGGAAGGTTAAATTGAGGCAATAAGAGAGGTCAGCCAGGTTATAGCAACCCTCATCTCTGTTCTTCAGTCTGCCAAACTTGCCTTTAAGCTGTGCAAAATGTCTTTGGGTCAATGAAATGATATTCAGATTATTTATGGCCACTAGAGTGACAGAAAAAATAATTATTTTTGCATTCTTTTGAGTAGACTTAAATTTTATTCTTCTGAGCTTACTTACAAACTGCTAGTAAAACTTTTTTTTGGCAGTTTAAAAAATTGTATTCTATATTGTTGTAGCTCAACAATGTGCAAGTGTGTACAAAAAGGTACATTGTAGGGAATAGCAAACAACACCCCCACTCCCCTGTTATTTTGGAGTAAATACCCCAAAATGCATATAAATGTTCACGTGGATAAAAAAACAAAAACAAGTTCACATCCTATTGTGGAAATCAGGAAAAACAAACATAAGAACAAGAAAATGAGGAACTGCGTGAAACCAAAATTAATAGATTTCTCTATTCGTAATGGAAACAGTTCCCTGAACAATCACAACATTTGTTCAAGATTCTTTCCTCTACTTACTGAACCATAGTTAGCAGCATTCACACTCTGAAGGAAATCCGTTAAATATTGTTGTGGGATAGTTAGCAAAAATGTTCCTGTGTCTACAATGGCCTGGCAGCCTTCACTGCACCAACCCGTAGCCTTGTTGCCAATAGCAAATCTATAGAAATAATAAGAACATAAGAATATTACTAAAACTGTTACAAACAACTAAAGCAAACTACAATTGGTAAAATAAATAAAAGCCTATGGATTCTTAATCTACATACAGCCTTTAACCAGCCTTTACCGACTGGATAGCCCACAAAGCAGTGGTGGGATTCAAATTGTTTTACCGCCAGTTTGGTGGACATGGCTTGGTGGGCATTCCTTGGTGGGCGTGCTCCTCCTATCGCTGGCGCACAGCTTTCCCCACACCAGCTGAGACCTGCAGCACCAATCAGCTGAGAGGATAAAGAAGAGAAAAGTGCAGGGGCAGGTGGGAGGGCCAATCCTGTGCTTTTCTCTTCCTCTCAGCTGATCGTCGGAGGATTTTTTTTTGCTCCTCTCAGCTGATTGTAGGATTTTTTTTCTACCGGTTCAGCCGAAAAATCACTGCCACAAAGGCCATGACGGATTATTGAAGTCCAACAAATGTGGAAGGAATTTGAGGAAGGCTGATCAAGACTGTTACATACACCTAAGAATCAGTGGGACAATAAGATGCCTTACTTCATGGAGGATTACCCATGAATATTGGCACCATAGTTATGACCATTCATAGTGCATAAATATTGGTCAATATTTTACAATCAGTATATCCAATAAACATTCTGCAGTACTTATAGAAGCAAATAAGCACGAATATTGCAAGTGATCCTTGGAAAGATCTCTGCTAAAAATTTTGGAAGCCAATTACCAGCAAATGTAACAACAACAAAAAAGCAAAATGAACGAGGTTCAAATATTAGATAGCTTCATGTGTGAGGGAATGAATCTTCTAGATCAGGGGTGGGCAAACTTTTTGACTCGAGGGCCACAATGGGTTCTTAAACTGGACTGGAGGGCCGGAACAAAAGCATGGATGGAGTGTTTGTGTGAACTAATATAAATTCAAAGTTAGATTACTTCACGTAGCCTTCTGGGAGAGCAAGAGAACCCCCCGCTCTTTTGGCTCCGTGGGCCGGATAGAACAGCTGAATGGGCCGGATCCGGGCCCCGGGCCGTAGTTTGCCCACGGCTGTTCTAGATAGATTTCATACTCCACCGAATATTAAGTTATTTAACATATTTGTTCAGCAGTATAGTTTGCTAAATTTACCTACCCCGAGAGGATGGAAGGCTGAGTCAATCCCACGAGGCTCAAGGTTGACTCAGTCTTCCATCTTCTCAGGTAGGTAAATTGAGGACCCAAGATTGTTGGGGGCAATAAGCTGACTTTGTAAAAATGCCGCTTAGTAATAAGCAGGCATATACAATGGAATGAAGGCTATTGTTGAGCGCATTGGGTTGTATCCCAAAAATTGTAAGCCGCCCTGAGTCTTCGGAGAAGGGCAGCATATAAATGTAATTTTAAAAAAAAATCAGTAGCATTTTCTTCTGACCAAATGTGCTAAGGATTGTATTAATAATGGGTTTTTATCAAATTTTCTTCATAAATTTATGCCAACACTCATAAGGCTTTCCATGTTCTCGATCGAACGGTCGATTTTATTTATTTATTACTGATCTTTAAAGCAACCTTTTCTCTTCTTTTTCTTTATTTTTTATTTAAACTTGTGCCTTGCAATACTAGGCCTCTGAATGCAGTGATGGAAGTAGTTTCAAATTTCCCACTTGACATTACATCTCATTCTTTTCAATGATGAAGCCTTTTTTAATAAGTAATTTTATGATATTTTATTATTCTTAGAAATAAAACATTACTATAATACTACACTTTATATAATTAGATTTATTAAGATGATTTGATATTATGAATATTGTTACTATTATTGTTACTGCTAACTGCACCTTGCTCATTGGACTATTGGCTGGTTTTTTTTACAAGTTTTATATTTACAATAAGAGCCATGGTAGCGCAGTTGCAGGCTAATTCTGACAACTGCCAGTAGTTCAGTTCTGACTGGCTCACCGTTGACTCAGCCTTCCATCCTTCTCAGGTCAGTAAAATGATGACCCAGATTGCTACAGGCAATATGCTCACTCTGTAAACCATTTAGAGAGGACTGCAAAGTACTGTGAAGCAGTATATAAGTCTAAGTGCTGTTGCTATAGGCTACAGTATGTTTTATAGTGATCTGCACTCCACCCAAGGTTGACAGATAGAATACTAGCCAATTGAGGAGTTGGCTGGCTGGCTGGCTAGTTAGCTGAATAGGTGGATGGTGAGAAATGATATGCCCATCTGTTTTCCAAATTTATATCCTAGGCAGAAGGGAGGCCTGTTTTCCTTCCCACAAACATATTTAGAAGTAGCAAATAAGTATTGGATTAATCAGTTCTGCCAAAACTCTAATACACCTAACCAACGGGTGAGAGGAATATCCTTCCATCATTTATAAAGGGTGAAGAAGCAGCTCATTCAAATAAAATGGAATCAGATATAAATCAGGAAGGGAAAAAATATCACTTACTCTTCTATACCGATCTGCCAGTAAGGCTGTGCAGTCACAGGGGCCCAGGTAATTTCCCCAGTGTACATCTGGGGGTCAATGCCTCCCAATATCAGTTCTCCTCCATACTGAACAGTTGGTTGGCTGAAAGAGAAAAATGGGCAAAAGAAAGAGATATAGCTTCTCATCTGCTTGTGGTCTTTTTGTATAGAGTAAACAACCCTAGGATCATTTTCATCAGAAAATATGGCCAGAAAATAAAATTTAAAAAAACAGTTGGTGGATAAAATTACAAAACAACAATGCAAACTGAGTACAGATTGTTGTGTGTTAACGCTGAATGTCCACCCATCTCAGATTCCCCCATTGACATACACACCCTTCACTCAACTGCTCACTCCACTGAGAACCATGTTTTTAAAGGCTGTGAAAATTCAACTTTTCACAATTCCATTGGTGAGATAAGAATATAATTAGAGGTATATATGACAGTAAAAATCTTCTTCTTACACTCATATTGTGAATAAAGTAATCCTTAGTATATGTGGTGGAATCAAGAGCTGAATGGAGGAAGGTCCCCATAGGAGGAGTTAAGAGATACACTACCTTGGACTCTATGGGAGGGGGCGGAGGAAGTGTATGAGATTAAACATTTAGGATTAAATCAGGCTTTCCCAAGGGAAGATGGGGAGTTTGGTAAGATCTTTGTAGAAGTTTTTAAATCAGCAATGATTTAACTCAAAAATAATTTTAAACCTGTTTCTTAACCTGATGTGTCCCCACTCTTTCAATACCATTCATTGCTGGAATGGTGAACTCCATTATATTTGTGATTATGGGATTGAGCCATGGAATAAAAGTAAATTATTCCATTCCAGGTAACTCATTCTGGAGGAAACCATAATTATACTTACATGCTATGGCACAAATATAATGTGGTTATTCTTACCGTGAGAAGTAAAAGCTAAAAATAGGTTCAGAAATCTGGTTTTGACTCATCATCTGGTGCAAGAGTGTAGCAGGATAGGTCAAACCCAGAATCCCATCAAAGTTGCTATAGTAGAAGGGATAGATGGCTTCCTCCACACTCAATCCAAACTGTTGGTTTTTAACTACAATATTCTGGATCTGAAAGAGAAGATTGAAAAATGGATTTCACTTGTAGTTCATAGCATTGCAACAATTCTGCACTTTCTATTGAAATTCATATACCTTTATCATAAAGATAATGATTCTCTATAATAAAGATATACAGAATGGTGAGCATAATGTCTTGTTCAAGTCAAGCTTGATTTCTGGTGACTTCCATATTGTTTGCAATAGCATGGAAATGGCTTGTCACCATCTAGCAAGGGCAATGGTGGCTTGCTAAAAGTTGAGGTTATCCATATGTGAAAACGGTATTCTCTATGGGAAGTGATAAAAGAATCAAGACGTTGTGTTTTTGTTGCTGATCACAAATACAAAAGGGCCAGGGCTTTGGTCACATTGCTGCAGTTCTGTTATATTGCCATTTTTTTTCTTACTCCCCTGCAGATGCTGATGACAGCTACCCCAATTATGTGATAAAGATGTGGTAGAATTTCATTCAGGGTCATTGTCCTGAATGCATTCAATCACCTTTAGCAAATATGCAAGCTATGCCCACCAATGGTATCAGGTATCTTCTTTCCTCATCCTTAGAAGATTTCAAGGTTATTTTATCTTATTGACATTATACAAAAAAAGTTGAGCTGGTGAGTACTGCAAGACCAGACTTTTTGTAATAGCACTCTCTCCCTGGAAACTTTGCTAGTCCCTTCCTTGCACCCATTTAAGAAAAAGTGAAGGTTAATCTGATGTTGGACCTTCTGTGTTAAATTAGTATGTTATTTTAATCAGAATACTGTTTCTATGGCTTTTATTATGATACCAATTTATGTCCATTATGTTTATTCTCTTTAGACTTATGGTCATTTTAATGCTTATTTTATGCATTGGTCCCCTAAAACAGTTATACATGTAAATAAATCAGTGAAGCAAGTTAAGGAATCAATTACTAACAACTTGGTTAAAATCCACTCACCTGCACAGTATCATAACCTATCATTACACTCAAACTACCAAATCCATATCTCAGAATGTAAGTTTGTTCATTATTGCTGTAATAAGTAGATGAGAGTTTCGGGTCAAACACATTATGGTTTCCTACAACAAAACAAGAAAAAACAGAGAGTAGCAGCTTTGCTCTATGTGTGGTGAAAGATCTTTTTGTCTATACTTAAATCACAACAGATCTGTAGTTTACTTCATTACCAGCCCACACTTTTCTTTCTCTCATGTTGTAGGAAAAATCCACATCGAAGTTCTAATTCTTGGAGTTGAAGTCCACAAGTCTTAAAATTGCCAAGTTTGGTGACCTCTGTTCTAATTGATCACATTGAAACGGCAAGGGGTAGAAAGATTTGAAAGAGGCATTTTTCAAAAAGATATACATAAGAATCATCCTTACTAGTACAGGTCAAGAGGTCCTCTTTTGTGGACCCAAATCAATGCAAAACTATGAGCAACATGGCAACTTTCTCATAAACTGATTGCCATTTTTGCCATGGCAAATGAAATGCACAATTATGAAATGGGAAATTCAGTACAGTAGGCACCAACAATTTTCAGTTTTGCAAAAGAAAAAAATAAGGATGCAGGTAAGAGCAAAATCAGGTGGAATTGTTTAATTCCTATCTGTACCCCCTCAAAGTAGCTAAAATTATGGAAAAAGAGCCCAAATTTTCAGCTCTGTTCCCTTCAGTGATCCACTCACTGACTGGAAGTCTGAATTGTGGTCTGCAACCCAGAAAAGATTCCTTACCAATGGACAAGGTATAAATGGTTTAAAATAAGGGGAAATATATTTGGTTTTGACAAAAATAAATATTTTTTCTAGAAGCAGAGATTCAAAACTCTTCTTACAATCTGGGCTGTGCTGATTCTCTTGGGTTGGGGTCTTTTAATTAGGGGTTTTAAAACTTTAATTCGGCTTAATTGTTTAATACTCTTTTAAATGAATTTATTTATTGTTGTTTTTAATTGTAAGCCGCCCCGAGTCCTTTGGAGAGGGGGCGGCATATAAGTCGAATAAATAAATAAATAAATAAATAAATAAATAAATAAATAAATAAATAAATACATTCAGCAACGGAGTGGACTACTCACCACAGGCCTTTGATCTGCAATATGTAGAAGGCACCCACAGAACACCAGAGCCAGTATCCAAAAGAACAAGAAAATCTTGTGGTGGAGTCCCAATGGTTATTTTTCCAAAGTAATAAGACTGTCAAGTGAAAATAATTATGAGACAGGTTTCACAAAAACTTTGGAATAACTACACAACTAGGGAACTACCTCTCCCTGACAGTACCTGCCCGTCCTTGAGATCAAATAGGGGAGACATCCTCCAGTCCCTTCTCTGAAATGTTGCCATCTAGTGGGACCTCAAAAGTATCTTTATGATTACAAGGACTTCTTCTAAGGATACAAACATTGGGATGTCTACAAAATGACAGCAAAGAGGCACAGTGCACTGTTCTCTGCCATCTCACAATGTCCAGATTTTGGCAGCCCAAATTTGGCAGCCCTAGGAAACAAGTTCTTTTTCTATTCTCACCATGAAAAAAGAGAAAAAACATTTTAAAATCTGAAGGCTTATTTGTCTTTTTAATAAGTATGAAATGAACAAATAAACCAAGCTTTGGTTACGTGTTCATTGAAGAGTGTGCACTGTACTATGTGATGCTTTAAACCAAGGCTACTTGTTACTATCAAACATAGTGTTTGAATCCAATGTGACTTACTCAGAGGTAAATTGATTTATTATTCCAGTTGTATATCTCACTTCTTTGGGAGTAAGTTATGCATGGACTGTTTGCCTGATTGCTGTCTTTTATTCAACTGGAGTAAATCAATAAAGAGAAATTGCAGCCCTAACCCAGAATGCTCACCAGTCATAGTAAAGAAAACTATCCCAAATACATATTACATTAAGTTGCTCTTTAACAAGATGGGATATCTGAGTATTATTGTCAGAAACAATGGTCCAATCACATGAGACTAAAAAAATACAGAAAACTGTTTTTTGCTAAATAATAATCAGCAAAAATAATAATCAGCAAAAAAATAATAATCTGCCAAATATGTTGCTGAATAATCAGGTAGCATCAAAAATTGACTTAAGTAAATAAATAGATTATGTTCTTTTCTGAGTTCAAACATCAGCAGTAAATTTGAAGTTGCACATAGGAGAAAGGAAAGATGAAATAACTAAGTGATACTTCATTATACATAAATAACATCCTATTGATTGGTTCTGAGAAGAGCTATCACAATGTTAAATGCTAAAGTTATAAAGTCAGATGAAGGAGAGGAAAATACAGCTTTTCTCTGGTTTAAATACTCACGTCCAAATAATTGGTCATTGGTTCATATGTAGCACTGAATTTATTGAATTGATATTTTAATCCAGGATCAATATGGTATTTTTCCAAAAATTCTTCCAATACTCCATTCTCTCTCATATTTTCACGAATGGATTTTCCTTTCTTCAGAATGATTCTACATACCAAGAAAGATAGCCAGAATATTTTAAAAAATATTTTTGTTACTAAAAACAATAATATCCCATCAAACAAATACTACACAAACAAAAGATTAAGCCAAGAAGCAGGAATACTCAGGCTTGCCATGGAATGATAAAAACATAATTTTGCCATCATTTTTTGACTAAAAGTGATATGCTTTTAGATTGTTTCAATTCTATTTTCATTTAATGTATGGTCAGCTGAGATACTCACCTATGAAAACCTTCTGACAGGTGGATGCAAACTAATGTCAGGATCAACCACTTCATGATACTTTGCGTCTTGGGGAATTATCTCAGGGAATCCAAAAATTTTGCCAGGCTGCTGTGACTCCACTTTTATACTGTATTCAAGGCAGCTTTGGTATTTAATCTCTTTGTTCTTGTGCCCTTTATCTCTCTCTTTAATCTTATGATACTAAGCCAATATCAACATACCTTTTCTTATGGATAATAGGAATTAACTTTCCCCTGTTTGAATTACTTTCAATTGAAATTTTGCCCTTGATGTTAAATAAAAGACTAATAGAATTTGGCTTCACAAAGCATCACCTGCTAGCAAAGATAATATATGATAATAAATCAAAATGGAAAGCTATAATCAATTTCCTTGGAAGCTTCTCCCATTGTTTTAAGAACTAATGGAAAATGAAAGAACAATCCCAGTTGCTCTAGTATCAGTTGCTCCAGTAAGCTTGGACAAGGTTACTTTTGATTTAACTATGTCTTAGAATTCTCAGTTTATGCTTGCTAAGTTTTTGGTTGAATCTTGGAAAACTGCATGGTGATTCTGTCCTGCATGAAAGCTGACATTCCAGAACATGACTGTCTCCATTCATCCTTCCATTTCCAGTTGCGAAAGAAAAAGAATCCCAGATTCTTAACTGCAGCAATGTGCTTGAGGTGTTCTCAATTTACATTTTCTGCTAGTCCTTCGTATATTTTATAAAAAAACATTTTTCACATTTCATTTATCTGTGAGTAACATAAGTTGAAGTACGCTTCCAGATTTCCACATTTGTCTTTAGCAATTATAGATCAGTATACTACACACTGACTTCCATTGAGCCTCATGATGAGCTGACATCACACTGAATTACAAGATTGTATTTGCAAGGAAATCACTCCTGGTTGCAGGATCCAGTCCAGAGAAATCTCTCCAAAGGAAGGAGAGGTTATTGAGATGATTCACATTTTCAGATAATCAATTTTCTTGAGTAGACCACAGAAATTGTTGTTTTGTGAGTGGCTTATGAGCAGTGGGAGTTAGGATGCTACCAAGCTCACTCCTGCAACACAGCCTTTGATGGACATTAAGTGCTACCAAGCCTCGTTTCCTAATCACTTTTGGATTTCTTTTTTTTATTGTTGTTGTTCTGTTGGAGAACAAAGATCTTTCAGATCAGCAAGATTTTTATCTGTTTATTGGATGAGTCCCCTTCACCCTTAGAGAAGATGGTACAAGAGATAAGACGTTAAAGTATAAACATAAAGAAATTGTGGTGCTGAAACAAGTGCCAAGAAGAGTAAGAGAGATGAGAAGAGAATACCTTTTTCTGATTAAAGAGTTACTTAAAAGAGGAGTAAACTATAGATGGTTGATGCCAGAAGATCTCTTGTTCACTTGGCAGGAACAAAGACAGAAGGAGAACAGTTGAAAAGGCGGAGCTATTCTATCTAGAATATTTGAGAAGAAAGGAGGAAGATACAAGAAAAAAAGAGTTGCTAACTGAATTTCAAGAAGAGTGCATAGCAGTAATTGAAAAAGAAAAAGAAGAAGGTGCAGTAGGTGCTGCACCGAAACAGAGAACTAAGATCTACTAGAGCAACAAAACCTTCTTATAAAGACTAAAATGGATGAGAGAAGACTGATTACGATTAACATAAATGGACTTAACTTGGCTACTAAAAAGAAGGAAAGTTTTCATAAATTAGAGAAACTAAACTTTGATATAGTCTTCCTACAGGAAGTACATATTAAAAAACAACATGAATATATATTGAAACAAAAAAATTAGGGAAATTATTTATGTCACTGACACAATGTAAAAAAAATGGTCTTATATATTAGAGATACAATTCCGACAGAGTTAGTGTATACAGATGATGATGGAAGGATTTTGATGGTGGAAATAATGGACAATAATGTAAAAACACTTTTAATAGCAATTTATGCTCCAAATGATAATCAAGAAGAATTTTACAAGAAATTACATACAAAAATAATTGAATTGGACTAAGTTAATATCTGTATGATGGGAGATTTCAATGGAATAATTAATGAGCAATTGGAATATAAAACACAGAAATCAACAAAGAAAATTAGAAAGACACTGCCAAAATCCTTTTTTCGAATGATAGAGGAAACAAACTTGAAAGATGCATGGAGAGAGAGAAATGTGGAAAATAAGTAATATACTTTTTATTCAAATAGACATGCATCATGGTCCAGAATAGACATGATATGGACATCAGCATAATTACTTTCTAATATATGAGAAATTGAAATAGAAAGAAGTACTTGGGCAGATCACAATCCAATGACAGTTACTTGGAAAGGACAAAAGAGGAGATCTAGATGGACTTTTTAAATGTCGATATTAAGGAAAAAGACTTTAAACAGAAAATTGAGAGAGAATTGGTTTTCTTTTTTAAAGAAAACAAAAAAGAGGATACATCTTTACAGAATCTCTGGGACACAATGAAGGCCTACACAAGAGGTTTGATAATAGAATATACAAAGAAAAGAAATATAAAACAGAAAAAGACTCCATGGTCCATAGCATCCCAGGCCCACCTGTCCTCCATTGTCTCCTGGAATTTGCCAAAATTCATGTTCATTGTGCCAATGCCACTATCTTAGCACCTCATCCTTTGCTGTCTCCTTCTCCTTTTGCCTTAATTTTTTTTGCAACATCAGTGCCTTTTCCAATGAGATTTCAATTCTCATTAGGTGGCCAAAGTATTTGTGCTTCAGCTTCAGCATCTGTCTTTCTAAAGAACAATAAGGCTTGATTTCCTTTACAAAATAAATATGCTAAAGTTTTAAAAGATTTGTGGCTATAGAAACAGATGAACAGAAAACTAGCTCTGGAGTTCTTTCTGAAGGGATTAAAAAAGTGAGAGCCTTAAACATTCAGGGAAGATTTATAAAGTCAGTTTATTTATATAATTATATGATTTCCATATTTAATGGAAATTATTCTCTCACCACCTTTCTTTATGAGCATGGCCTCATTGCTCTGAATTCTAGAATAGCTGTTTAAAAAGATCTACTGGGAAAATAATTCAATGCATGTCAAGAATATCCAGGAACACAACATTTTTAATACAAAAAATTATAATATGGAAATTAAATCCATCTTTGATATCGTCTGTTACCAGTCTGTCAATCTGACTATTCATACAACATCAGAGACAGAAACAATAGTTCAGTTGGAGTGTAATAGGGGGGAAAACCCATCACCGCTATAATGAATAAAGAAAAGATGTCCCAGTGACATCAGTCTCTGAATGCATGCAATGGTTATTCAATTCATCTTTCTGGAAACTAACAACCAGTGGCTGATAAAAAGGATGGGAATTGTTGTTTAACACATCTGGACACTGCCAGCTTGGAAAATCTTATCTCATGAATGAGATGTTAAATTATGCCTCACCTTTGTTGAGTTCAGCAACTAATTAACAAGTTTATTTATTTCCTAAATCACAAAAAACATTTGTATTTTTTTTAATATTCACAAACATTTGTTGTTAGTTAAAGAAATGCCAGTTCAGATTTAGTAGTATTTTGGAGCAGGAGGAACCATTTATTTCTTCAGGAATTACTCCAACATGCCTTTTCTCTTCACATTTTCTTTAAAGATTCTTCTGGCCTTCTTCATTCCTTTCTCCATCATCCCTTTTTTTCTTTAAGGGGTCCCGGAGGGATTTTCCTTTCTTTTCCACAAGATACAAAAAAACCCCTTCATGATCAGCTTGAAGCATATATTTCTTATCCTTTCTGCATTACCCTTGCATCCTTTTTGTTCACCTCTACATTGTCACTAAAAATTACTAATGTCAAAACTTGCTAGTTGCTATTAAAGCAAGGAACTGTGTGCAACAGAAGTAAATTCACAAAGCCTTATGCTTTAATTTTGACATAAAAAGTGAAGATTATGACTTTGATTAGTCAACGTTGATAGATCCTTAGTCCTATCACAATTCATTGAAACACACACCCTCTCCACTTCCTCTGATAGGTGGAGATACATCAGTGTCAGAATCATCCACTTCATGATGTACAGCAAAGGTCTCCAAACTTGGCAACTTGAAGACTTGAGGACTTCAACTCCCAGAATTCTCCAGCCAGCCTAGCCAGAATTCTGGGAATTGAAGTCCACAAGTCTTAAAGTTGCCAAGTTTGGGGACTCCTGCTGTACAGGGTCTTCATCAATATGACCCAGAAATTATGTGCAGAGTTATTACTGGCATGTCCCTAGCTTTATATTCCCAATAGCTGCCTCCCACTGATTTTTTTTTGTTTATTTTTGGTTTACCTATATTATTCATATATGTCCTGCTGTGTAGGACAGAAGGACAATTTTTTAATTAGATTTAAATACTATATGCCCTTGATTTAACAACAAAAAACTAAAGAAGTTGAATGATTATTAAAGTTTTGCTAAGAAAATAGCAAAGAAAACCAGTGATAAGTTATCAATCAGTCGTAATATAATCAGTTTCCTTGAAAGCTGTTCTCAAATGTTTCAGAAGTAATAGAGGACAAGTTAGCAATCTCAGCTGTTGTTACAAGCACTTAGCAAGTTCAATTTCTGTTTGAGTTCAACAATTATCAAAAAAATAAGTAAGTCAAAGCTTACTTTCCCTAAAACATTGGCTCATTTTAACCCGATAACCTTGGGAACTATGCTAACTAATAAAGAGTTGGTTCCAAGCATAAGCAGAACTATTGAAATCTTAATTTACTAAATCCCATTAATTTGAGTCTGAAACCATCAATTCATTCACTAATGCACTGTTAATAAATGCCTTTTCATTAAAACAAATTTCAAAGCATTTTATTGTAAATTTTGATATTAAATTGTGCTAAGTTCAACCCTAGTCTTTCTGATTGATACAAGTTTGAAAGTTGAGATATCTTATTTAATGTGTTGATTAGTTCATAATGGGAGAGAAAGATAGATTATAAAGCCACACTTTAATTGTTTAAGTCTTTTAAATACTTCTGACTTTAGAGCCCTGTTCAGTGTTTATTTCAATGAACAAGTTTTAGAAACTGTTATAAGATACCTGTCCAATTGCCATATATTTCATTTGGAGATTTGCAAAAATGTGTTGTCATGATTGCTTCAATGTGCATTATTCTGTCCTCTATAATTACTGACTGAATGTATAAAGGCAGATAGATAACTCTACAAAACATCCATACAAAGTTTCTTTATTGGTTCATCAGGTGTCCTCATATAACTCACGATTAGGTCGAGATTCATCTCAATGTCCAAATCTTTGCATAGTTGATTCATAGTGTAAAAGGATGGTAATCTTTCATCCCATATCAAAGGAGCAAGGATGTCAGACACCAGCATGATGCTGGGTTCAGGCAAAAATGAAGGAACCTCCCACCCACAACCAAGGGTCAATTCAGTGACCAATCAGAATTAAAGATGTGACCACATGACATGGACTACATTTCCCAAGATACCTTAACTACATTTACCATGATTCACTCCCTTAAGGGGGCAGCTCCCAATTCCTAACTAACTATCCCAATTCCCAATTAACTATAAACTGTCTGGACAGCACACTCCCCACCTGGAATTATAAATTCCACTACTTACTAGATATTAATTATCTATATAACTAAGATAAACAGTAAACAATAATAAAGCATCAAACAAAGCAAAGCATACAAAGCTTGAGGTTCAATCTTCAAGTTCAGCCTTTCTCTGCAGCAACACTAGGTCAGTGACCGGTCTGGTGTAGAGCATCTTGGTGAAAGTCTGCTGGTCACTTCTGGTAGCTTTGTAGGGTGAACAGGCACTCTTTCATCCAATGTTTCCAAGGGGTGTTGGCAAGCTTTTGGGATAGATGTTGCCAAGCCCTTTGCCTGGGATGGGGCTTGCAGCTGATCGATGCAGTCTATCCCTGTGATTCCCTATCCCAGCACTATCTTGAAGGCAAATGGGGAGCCTTTTGGGCCTTTGACTACTTCATTGTGAATGAAAGCATCAGATACGCCTACTCCCAACAAGAGCACAATCTTGGCTACTGGATCTACAGCAGGAAAGTGATGAGCTGTGTGCTTCAGGTGAGGTGTGTTGCTTGCTGCCTCTGGTGTTGCAATCTGGCTGTGGTCATCTGGTATTCCATCCCATTCTAACATAGGCGGCAGTGGGAACTGGGAACTCCCAACTAATGACTCTATACAGAGTCCAGTAGCTCTCCTCCCCACCGTGCTTCTTGGTACGGTGCACGTTGATATCATGTAGTGCACTTCTTCCTTTGGAACAGCGAAGGGGTCAAAGAATGAGGATCTGGCCAGCGAGCGAGTGCTCTGATTATCCACTATTACACACAACTTCACTGCTTCTTCTGGGCATCCATCGGGGTAGACATTGGCTAAGCAGATCTGATGACACGAATGAGGGAATAATGTGTTGTCGCACACTGCCGTGCAATTGAAACTCACCACTGGCTCTGGGGGTGCCTCTGTAGCATGCTGAGGCTCCTTGGCCAAGGGAGGGTTATGAGTTGTCTGCTGTGGTGGCTCACTCACCACTGGCTCCAGGGTACCTCTGTAGCATGCTGAGGCTCCTTGGCCAAGTGAGGGTTATGAGTTGTCTGCTGTGGTGGCTCAGAGTCTGGATGCAGAGCGGCTGGGTGCTTGTTGCTGTCAGCATCCTCATAGACATGGCATTCTGGCTCGAGGGCATGTGTTGTAGACGGTTCGTGGTTCTCCTCAGAGTACTTTATGAGGAAGTCATGATCCGTTAACACATGCGCAGGTGGTCTCTCTTGCTGCCAGGTGTGGGTACCACATTCATCTTGCCATACATCTGAGTTAGAGTTGCCTGGAGGGTGTGGCTAGAACTCTTTTGCCTGTGGATTGAGTGTGGCAACTCTGGCTGCTTGCATGTCTACCTGTTGAGAAATCTTTGATGTTACTGGTGGACTAATTTGCTTGCCCTGTAGGTCTTGAGACCTTAGTGTAGGTTCTTTGTTTTTGGGAATGGAATCTCGAGTTTTAGGTCTTATGATGTCACCTTTTTGACTGTCATCTAGAGCCTGTGGTTGAGATTCTCCCCTTTGATCTTTGGTTTTAGGAGACTGCTAACTAACCATGCCAGTTTCACCTGCTTGTGTTGTGGCAAGTGCTGCTGATCCACGTAGGCCTTGGCATGTTTATCTGAGTTCTCTTCTTCCAACTCTTTGAGGTTGAAGTTGAGAGAGGCGTTGTCAGCCACCTTCTGCCATGCTATGGCCCATGCCATCTTTCTTGCCGACTCCCTTTGCTCCAATTTGGTCTGAACTTTGGCCTGGGCTTTGGCCATTTCTGCAGCTTCTACCTCAGCTTCTGCAGCTTGGTCGGTGTAACTTGCCACTTTGGAAGCCATAGATGTATCGCTGTGATGGGAGGATGCTCTGGAAGGATGGTGAGAGCCAGCAGCAGAGATTTGCTGAGAGACGCTGGAGCCTGCTTGAGATCTAGCTGGCTTGGGATGGAGGAAGAAGGCTTTCTTAGAATAGTGGGAGGAAGCCACATGTGATTGAGGGGCAATGTTGGATGTGGCCCTCTCCCCGGCATTTCTTCCAGCTGTAGCACATCATTGAGTGCTGCCTGGAGGGCATTTTTGCCTTCCTTAATGCAGTCTTCACATTCCTTGTTTACCTCCTAGAAGCATTGAATGTATTCTTGGAGCTTTGGGTCACCCAGCTTCAACTGGATGATCTTGAGTTTACTTTTGCTATCTCTCCACCATCTGAGAAGGTCCTGTAGGTCTTCCTGCAATGTGTGAATTCTCTCGAGGGACAATTTGCGTGTGGGGGTTTCACAAATCTTCACCATCTCCTTCCATGAGTCTGCATAATGATGATATTGCCTGTCCCAATCCTCCCTCAATAATGACTCCATGGGTTCGGTAAGCTTCCTATGTTGTCTGAGGTTGTAGGCTTTCTGAGGTATCGCAGTCTCTTCAGAACGTTGGACATCTGAAACTGGGTTTTGAACTCCACATTTACATCAAGGGTGGGTGGAGGGTTCGAGACCTCTGGAACATCAGAGACAACTCTCATGGCTGAAGATGCTGCCATGCTTCAAATTGGCAAAAGGTGAATTTGGAAAAATTTAGTGGTTTTCCATGCAATTCCCTTTTTTCCACTAGGGTGTGCTGCAAGCAGGTAGCTGAACGTAGAGACTTCTGCGAAATTCAGTACTTGACCATGTAGTTGGCGCTGCAGGCATGTGGCTGAATTGAGAAAATTCTGCTAAATTCAGTGGTTGACCACTAGAGGTGTGTGTTGCAAGGTCTGGGCGATGCTGGTGAAGTACACTGGTTGGCTGCTAGAGGTGCGTTGCGAGGTCTGGAAGACATTGGCACTGTGCACAGTTTGGCCTATTAGTGGTACTTGCTAGGTCTGGAAGACACTGATGCGGCGCGCAGGTTGGCCTCTTAGTAGTGTGGACCCTTGGGTTAAGTTACCAGGGGTTGCTACAAGCTAGTGAATTAATTGAGAAATTTCTGTGAAATTTGTTAGCTGACCACTAGAGGTGTGCATGGCCAGGTCTGGAAGACACTGGTGTGGTACACAGGTTGGCCTGTTAGTGATGCTTGCTCGGTCTGGAAGACATGGATGCAGTACACAGATTGGCCTGTTAGTGGTGCTGGACCCTTGGGGTAATGTGGCAAGATGTTGTTAAAATTAGGCAACTTCCTGTAAATTCAGTACTTGCCACGAGGTGGAGCTAGATGCTTGAGATGCATTGCCAAGGTTGCTCCAAACAGACGACTAAATGTAGAAATTCCTGTGAAATTCTCTACTTGACACCAGATGGTGCTGCAAGCTAGTAGTTGAATGGCAGCCAAGTAGGATGAGAGGAAAGGTCATTAAAGGGATTTTTTTACTTTAGTCCAATTACAATTATTCTTAAATAATTTCCCTTTGCTTAGCAATGTAGGGTTTTTATCCTTTAATTTTCAGTAAGGAAAAGAGAAGAGAAAAAACTTCTAGGCTTTGTAAGCAAAGAGAAGTGGCTAACTTCATTCCTTTGTTCCAATAGCCTGCTTGGATCAGACTTGTGTCTTTAGAGGGGGGAATGTGCCCCGTTGCTCTGGAGACGGTTGATTTAAAATGCTGGCTGGATTTGCATTCTGTCTTCAAAAAAAGGGGGGAATCACAGCCCGTTTCTTTGGAGATGGCTAACTGCAAGGTATTTTTATGGGCTACTTCCTCTACAAGAAGTAGGCTTGTGAGGTCTCTCTCATTTGCATTTGTAAGGGTTTAAAGACAATGCTATAGGGCTCGCTGCAATCCGTTTCTATGGAGGTGAGGAATGCAAGGAATTTTTTATTGGCTACTTCCTGTTGAAAACTTTTGTCATTCCTTGTGGCTGAAGGGCTGGGAAAATATTGGCTTCTTGCCTCAATTCTCTCTCCTTTTGCAAACAGTCATTGATTTCAGCAGATTTGTTTTCTCTTGAGGAATGGGGATTTCTGGCCCCTTCCCAGCAATTCAATCAGGCTTTAAAACTTTGAACAGAGGAAAGCAACTTCGTCCCTTCTGACTGAATAATCAGGAAACATTCCAAGCTCTGGCTCCACTCCTCTCCCTATTGTTTTGCAAAACAGCCTTTGAGTCAGCAAAGATGCAAATTTAGCCAGAGAAGAAGCAGTTTGTCTCTTGCAAAAAGGGGAATTTCTGATTCAGACAGACTTTCAAAGTTCATTGCTCAGAAGAGAAAGAGGCACAAAGAGATTTTTGCACTGGCAATTCAAACAATTTATATCTTTACTCTGGAGACTCAGATTAGCATTGTACATTCGTTCCTGGCTTCAATATACTTTTGCTGTTGTCACAGGAATTCAACTTGCTTTTATCAAAGATGGAAATCAGATATAGCAATAATTCTTTACTTTTGGGAGTCCAAATTAGCTGTCTTTTTACTGAGGGAATTCAGATAAGCAATATTCCTTTTACTTTTCATGGGAATTCAAAGATATAAACAACCGTTTACTGGGAATCCAGCTACATCCTTTTACTATTCCGTCCTCTATAATTACTGACTGAATTTATAAAGCCAGATAGATAACTCTACAAAACATCCATACAAAGTTTCTTTATTGGTTCATCAGGTATCCTCATATAACTCACGGTTACATCGAGATTCATCTCAATGTCCAAATCTTGGCATAGTTGATTCATAGTGTAAAAGGTAATCTATCATCCCATATTGAAGGAGCAAGGAGGTCAGATGCCAGCACGATGCTGGGTTCAGGCAAGAGTGAAGGAACCTCCCACACCCAACCAAGGGTCAATTCAGTGACCAATCAGAATTACAGATGTGGCCACATGACATGGACTACATTTCCCAGGATACCTTAATTACATTTACCATAATGCATTCCCTTAAGGGGGCAGCTCCCAATTCCTAACTAACTATCTGAATTCCCAATTAACTATAAACTGTCTGGATATCACATGCATACTGTAAACTTCATTCTGTGAATTGGAATCCTGCTTTATTAAGGTCTTTGATTGTATGGGAAAGTTTTGGGATACTGTACTCATAATTAAACAATATAATAAATATTACTTTAAATAAAGCACTACAAATAAGACTAATAATACACTAACCCATTGGGAGTTAATATTGACCACTTTGAGGAACCCTATCTACACTTGACAACATTTATCTAGTATACATTGAGGATTTCTTCTTACACATCATGTTCTTTTTATCTCTCTTGGATGTCACTGCGTTTTTTTTGTCTGTTCAAGCTTCTAAGCTCATATTATAGCAAGCAGGTGTCTGCTAGCCAGCACTGTGTTATCTTGTCTCCATAGTAATAAGATAAGAAAGTCTTGTAATATTTTGATCCACTGCGCATGTGTACAAAGTTTATACTTCACTTCCTGTAACTTCTGTTCTTAATATTCCTTTGTTCTTTTTCTATATGCCTTGGTGGAAATTAGGTTGCAAACATGTAGCTCCATGTAGGTTTCTTTATTTTATAAATAAAAATGTTTTTGGATTACTTTGCGGGTCTATTTTTATCAACATTGACAGCAAAGAAAAACATGGTCTATCACCTCTAATTAGCAGGGATGTTTTGGAAGAATTTTTACTCCCTGGCAAAAGGTTTTTCCAAGCCTTTGAAAATGGTAGCAGAAAAAGGCTTGACATTGGATTTCTATTTTTTTCTTCTCTGTTGTCACATTTAATGGCCATCAGGTGGAGATCTTGCTCCTTTTGAAGTAGTACTTTTCCCTACTAGTCTCTATGCTTTCAGTCTCTTTGAGGTTCATTCCTTCTGCTTTCTGTTGTTGTTGTTGCTGCTGCTGCTGCTGCTGCTGTTGCTGCTTCTGAATGTCTCTGTTTGCCTCTCCTATTTGTAGCTGGGTCAAGGTTATTGTTTATTGGCAATTCTGCTCTGCAGATCCTGCAGGAGAGGCCCAAATGAGCGGGAAAGAAAGAAAGTACTTGCAATTTCCACAATAGGTTGTGTCTCAGTGTTGTGGGTGTCCCATCACTGGGTGGGCCATTGAACTAAAAGGTCTCTTCCAATCCTGTTTGATTTCATGGATACATGAAGAGAGCTGGTAAGAATAACCATTCCAAATCTATACACTGTGCAATCTATTAATATTCTTCATAATGCAATGAATAAAAGGATAGAGAAATGGAAATATTTTTTAAAAGCTAGATTTTTTAAAAAATATTTTGCTTATATAAAATAACCCCAAGGACTAAATTTCCAATTCAGGTGAAATTTCAGGATTGAGAGAGTTCCCATTTATACATGAATATGTTTAAAATCCAAATGTCAAAATATTGAATTTGCTCCTTAAATTGTTGAAATGTCAAAGTTCTGTATCTGAGGCTTTTTGAAAAAGGGGTGGTTGTTCAAATGCTCTTGTTAATGTGCCCTAAAGCAAGAAAGACTAATTTCAATTGGAAATATTTTCCCAATTTCTGTTCTGATGTTTCTGCACTTTTTCCATGCTATGTTTTTAGCTGGTCTGAAATCCTACTGCACTTGTAATCAGTCCTAAAAAGCCATGAATAACCTGTGTTAGATATCAAATTTACTGTGCTATTTTTAATCTTAAAAACCTCCACTGCCTTTTGGATGACAAAGTTGTCAGTTTGGCATGTCAGGAACTTGTTTGATCTCCCAGTAATCTTGGGAATTGGGTACTTTAATACAGGGGTCGCCAACCTTTTGGACCTCAGGGACCACCAAACTAATAATTTTAAATCCCGTGGACCAGAGACCCTGGAAAAATCCCAAAAAAGGTCTACAGGAAGATCATTTTACCAAGATCATTTTTTATTTGGGATCGCAGGATACCATCTCCAGTTTCGTTCTTGGGGGAGAGACTTTTGGCTTCATGCAAGAAAAGCAGCAGAAGCAGCAGAAGTCTTTCTTTCTCTCCCCAAAACCAGAAATGAGTCTTTGCCGGTGCAGCCTCTTGGAGAAGGATGCCTTGCAGGGTCCCAAAGACTCATTTCTGGTGGAGTTTGGGAGAAAGAAAGAAAGACTTTTGCTGCTTTCCTTGAGTGCAGCCAAAAGCAAAAGAAAGAAGCAGAAAGAAGCAGCCTGGTGGCCAGGCCAGGCACTTGGGGCATGTGGGGCAAGTTCCCCACTCCAACCTTTCCCCCCTCCCCTCACTACCTCATGTTCTTCGCAATGCAAGCGATGCAAGCCTTGTGACCCCATGGGCCATGTGGGTGGCGCAGCCTTGTGTTCCCACGCAGCCTGGATTAATTGCTTTGGGGGTGACATTTCTCTGCAGACCACCAAAATTTTCTCACAGATCACATGTGGTCCCTGGCCACTGGTTGGTGACCACTGCTTTAATAGATCCTTCAATGTTATAGTTTATTATGATAGTCATTCCCCAATCAATTGCAATAAGTTGCTTTTAGGTATCCAGGAAACCTTTTGTATACTATGTATACTTTAATGTGCATGTTTTTAATCTTGGTTTTTAATAGGTTGCATCAGCAATCTTTTCAATTTGCAATGTGCCATAAATGTATGTTCATAAGGGACCCAAAATATCAGCACCAAATGTAAACTAATTAGAATAGTGGAAGAAAAATGAAGGCTCTAGATTCTAGAGGAAAGTCTGCTTACTCTGAGATTCAACCAAGAAAATGAAGAACTCCCAGAAGTCTGTGTCCAAACTGAATGTAGTAAGTAACAAATAACTACGGTACCAGGAAAAATGAGCCCCTATATCAGGGGTGTCAAACTCAAGGCCCGGGGGCCAGATCCAGCCTGCATGGTGTATGATAACCCGGGGTGTGGTACAAAGGCAACACAGTCAGATAATCAATAAGAGTCTCTTTATTATCTCCAACTTTGCCTCCAGTGTCCAGGTTACCTTCTGGCTGGAGAAAAACTCTCCCAGGAACAGCCTTTGACTGCAGAAAATTAAGTCCAAAACAAGTTTGCTCCCAGCAGCCTGCCACACACAGACTGCCTTTCTTATCAACTGTCTTCCCAGCCGTGGCTAATGAAGGGAATCAGGGCCCTTTCCTCCCCCATCAGCCATGCAATCAATGTTGCTCTCTTCTCCATTCCTCCCTGTGTGCCCTAGGATGAAGAGTGGGTGGGCCTGGTTCTTCCTCTGAACTCCCTCTCCCTTGTTCTATCTCTTTCCTGCTCTGCCCAGCCAGACTTTGCCCTTCCCCAGCCTCCTCCACAGCCAACTGAGCCATACTTCCATTCCCTGTCAGCTGTCTAGCTTCCTCCTCAGTTTCAGACTCTGACAGGGGAATGACAGGATGCTTAAATCTGGCCCGCAGGAAAATAGCAAATGACTGGCCTGTGGTGCCTCTGTCAGTGAAAATGGATCTCACAAGAACCATGCATGCCCCCCCCCGCCCCCGCAGCTTCATTTTTCCTGGCAGAGGGTTGCAGGAGGCTGTCACAGCTGAAAACAAAGTTCGGGAGCCTGTTTTCATTGGCAGAGTGCTTGGGCCACCACAAGTGCCTCTGACACAAGTGACATCATGCTGGCCAAATCCACCCTGGCCATGCCCACCCCAGCCCCCCGAGGTCAAACACAACTGTGATGCAGCCCTCAATGAAATTGAGTTTGACACCCCTGCCCTAAAGGTAAACTGATAGCAGCATGTTATTCATAGGATGGGGGAAAAAATCAAGAAAACTGTCTTTCATGTCCAGTCCAGTCCTGCTGCAGTGGAACAATCAATTTCATTTTCTTTCCCTGGAAGAAAACATACAGACAACCGGGGAAGAGACTTCATCAAGTATTCCAGTGACAAGACTCAAACTTTCCAAATAAAAAAGGTGTGTATTGGTAATAGGTGACTCGCTTCTCAAAGGAACAGAATCAGCAATGTGTAGATCAGACAATCTACTAAGGGGGTATACTGTCTCCAACATGCAAAGATAAAAAATGTGACAGACAGGCTACCAAAATAACCAAGCTCACAAATTATAATCATTTTCTCCTCTTTCACATTGGGAAAAAAGGTACAACAAGGAGTCTGAAAACAATACTAAGGGATTATGAGCAACTAGACAGGAAAGCTACTCATAGATTATTCAAGCCCATAACCATAAGATGTAAAGTGTTCACCTCCACATCATATGACCTGCTTTGGATTCTGTCAAAGAATTCTTGACTGTTGGGATCCAGAAGACACTTCTGTGCCCTTCCACCCATCTTCTGGAACATGGTACCTCCCAGGGTGAGATTTGTCCCCACCCTCCTATCCTTCTACAAGACCTTGAAGACCTAACTCTACCAAATGGGCTAGGGATCCAATGAGGGAATAACACACTGGAGGTGACTACTAGATTGGTAGCAAATCCACCTCTCCCTCCTGCCTTCCCTGCTTCCTCCCTCCCATTTTTTAATCTCATATTACTGTATTTTCATTGTTTATTTCATTGTTTCACTTTTTTGGTACTGTTAGGCTTACACTTCATTGTTTTTATTGTTGTAAGCTACCTAGCATAACCCTGCAGCGAATAAATTTATCAAATAAATAAATATGCCTAAGATGGCTTCAAATAGAAGAGAAAAGGCAACTCTACATCAGCATCTTTTTAAAGTTTAGAAGACACCTCCGGTTATGTTTTTCATTTTTATAAAGTTAGTCTTAACAGTTTTTCAATTCTTCCATTTGTTTTCTTCCCACCACACTTTGAGTAATGAATTATATGGAGTTTATCAATCATACATCTTACATTCAGGCACATCGCTCACTATTTTTCTTCTAACTCTCAGTGAACTGCATTAAGTGGAGGGAAACCTAAATTAAGTTTACTGAGGTTTCTGTGAAAGAGGAGATATTCCTTCTCATTGTGTACATCTTGAGCATTTTTGAGATGATCCCACTTAAGTGAGTACTCATGAAAAGATGTTGATGTGGAATACTCTCCATACTGTAGACTCTTCACTATTATAATCTATCAGTGCATACTTTCATAGCAGCAATCAGTGCACTAGTGTGATGTATAAAAGGATGTGAAAAGGTTGCATGAAGACCACAATGTACAACCATTTTCTTAAAATGATAGATCAATAAAGTAAGCCATAATTTTCTAGCAAAATCGATGATATGCTGACACCTGGCTTGGTATGTGCTCAGTATGTGCTCTCCAGATTCGATCCCTACAGAAAGCTACCCTATAGGTTTTCCTTCTTTCTTATTGAATGTAAATGAGTAATTAAGACCCATATTTAATTTTATGTCTATATTTAAAAAGGCAGTCTTTGGTTGCAGTTATGTCTATTTCAGGCAACTACACAAAGGATGTAATTATAAGATGATGTGAGAAGAAATATTAGCAAAATATTATATAGTCTTTCTTTAGCTCCTGGAATAGGGGTAGATTAAAAAATAAATAAATAAATTCTGTTGTTCAAAGAAAACATTGAGATGCTATATTTCTTCCAAACATCTCTCCTGTACCATGCTCTCACGGTTGGCCAAGTAAAAATTCGCACATAAGATTGTCTTCTGCATAATCATTCTTTATTTGCTTCCAGTTACTTTGGGGAAGAAACCAACTTTGATTTATTATCATCTTTAATGGAAGATTTTTGCAGATGAAAAGCCCTGCACAAGACTGTTGGATATGTTTATGCTGCTGCTGCAAAGCCAACCCGGTGGTTGCCCAAGTCATACACGGAGTAGTAGGGCCTGAGGAAGACATCACCAAGGATCCACAGAGGTTGCCCATTCTGGGATGGTAGATAAGTAGGCATAATGCCAACCTGGCAATAGTCTCCAGAATACTGTTGAGGAAAAGACATAGACTCCATTAAAACTCTTGGGCTAAGGCAAAATATCAGAAATAACCTGAGACAGTTAACATGAGAAAGCAAAGTTTAACTTTCAGTATTCAAACTCTCTACCATTGTAATCACATATAACACTCTGCCAAGATTTTTAACCACAAAACTATCCATTATTCTCAACTGCATTTTACAGAATACATTTTTAGGCCTGCTCAGTTCATCATTACTCAATTCCCTACAAGAAAAATGTGGTCTAATTTTCAATACATGGACCACCAGGAGACAAATTGTTGTCTTCAATTACTCAAGCCTCTCAAATATTTATTTTCTTAATGGCACCATATTTTACACCATATTGCACATTTTGGTTGCTCTGTATCTTTTTTATATAGCATCTTGCCAACTTTTTTAGCTCCTTTCTTCAGCTTTCCCATGAGGGCATCTCAAAGTCACGCTCTCTGCTTTCCCATGGCACAGCAAGGAGAATATAATGTCATGAAGAGATCCAGATGTACTATGCCTTTCTATACAGCAGTTGTAAATTACTGATACACTGTAATTTCAGATACCTAAGACCAACATGAAAAAAGCTGTTGAAAAGAATGACGTACCGGAAGGATATAGGCAGATGGAGTCAGGGGGAAATTAACTCCATTGATGGCAAATGTGATGGTCGGCATGGACTGAGGACCCAAGATTGTTGGGGGCAATAAGCTGATTTGTAAAAATGCCACTTAGTAATAAGCAGGCATATACAATGGAATGAAGGCTATTGCTGAGCGCATTGGGTTGTATCCCAAAAAGACCAACATGAAAAAAGCTGTTGAAAAGAATGACCTACCAGAAGGATATAGGCAGATGGAGTCAGGGGAAAATTAACTCCTTTGATGGCAAATGTGATGGTTGGCATGGGCTGAAGGTTATTGCAGTTAACCACAAACTATAGAATAGGAAAGAAGACAGAGAAAAAATGTAAAAACACCATAAGTACAATATTCTAGGGGATAAACTAGACAGTAAATAAGTAAGTAGATTACACAGCATCCTGCTCCCCTTCTCATTTTGATTTACTTTGCTGTACAAGCATACTGGCTTAACTCAATATCAAGATGCATTAGAATGGAAAACACTATTTCTTATTTTAGCGTTCTTAAGAGAAAAAAACTCTTCCCTATACTGGCAGGTGGATGGGAATTGAACCACTACTAGCATCTTGTCTGGTTTGGTTTGACAAAAGCTAAACTAAGAACTAGCAACTAGGGTAGGTCTTGCCAGGTAGCTGTACCTTGTCTGGCAACCTCCCATCTCCCACTCCACCTCACAATTCCCTGGATAAATGAAATGAGTATTAAGGGAGTCAGTTCTTCCATTCTCTTATATTGGATTCATTTGGGAAATATTTTCATACCCACAATAAGAGTATCCCAGGTCTCTTGCTGATATTTAGGTTTGCCAGTTACACTCAATATTCCCTGTCCCTGCATATAGCAGGTTTCCCCTACCTCGGCATAGTTATTTTGCTGGGCTCCAATGTGCTGCATCAGCTCATCAAAGAACTGCCCAGGAAAAGTGAGTAGAAATGGTCCGGTATCCACAATCGCCTGGCACCCCTGGCTGCACCAATTGGTGACCCGGTTGTTAACCATGAAACTAGAGAAAGAAAGTCCAGAGATATTTGCTGTTATATTGTTCTTCCACACTTAGTCAACAGATATTCAACGGCATCTCCCAAACGGAAGCAGCTGTGGTTATTTTCATATAAAATCAGATTGTTTTCTGCCCTGGTTTTGCCATTGGACCACCAGAGTTATGGGGGGGGGTGTTTCCAAAGAGAAAAAAAAGATTTTTGTCCCAGAAATAAAAGCAAGCTGGAAAGGCATATTTGTAGAGAACAAAATTAATGATTGCTGACCAGCTGCAACTAGTAGAATCAGAGTTGCCTTGGTGTAGGAAGCCAGATACTCTTCTGCTGACTGCCGGCTGACTGCAATTTGGCAGTTCAAATCTCAGCAGGTTCAAGGTTGACTCAGCCTTGAGTCACCTTGATAAAATGAGGACCCAGATTGTTGGGGGCAATATGCTGACTCTGTAAACTGCTTAGAGAGGGCTGTAAATTGGATACCTCTCCATTTAATACTTTTGCCTTCTGTCATATTAAAAACTATTGCAACATTTGGAGTGGTTCTGAGGCCCCACTAGTGTCCTTTGATGTAGAGATTTCAAAATCCCATCTCCATCATGTAATACTTAAGTTGGTTTTCCATCAGGCTCTTCGGTAAATATTACTACTGAAAACAGTCTTACCCATCGATCGCCATTTGCCAATACAAGTCTTGGGTGACTGGACTCCAGTAAATCTAACCTGTGTAGAGACTGGAATCAATTCCTCCGAGTATAAGTGAACCACCATTCTGGAAACTTGGCTGCCTAATAAGATCAATGGAGAAAGTCAGAAGGACAACCTTATTGAGATATATTGCTGGTTCATACCAATGTTTCCTTTTTAGCTGACTGAAGTATCTCTGTGTGAGGACCTTTTCATTTTAAAATAATTCCCTCCTTGAAGAGCTGCCTAGTGTTAAGGGACAGTATTATGCAACCCCAGAAATAGAAGTGGCTTGTTTAGGTAATCTGTTCTCACTATCTGGAGTGGAATTCAGTTTAAACCAGGTTTTTTTCAAACTTGGCAATTTCTGTTGGGTAGATTTCCCAGAAATCCTCAGCTAGCATGCTGGAAACTGAAGTCACCCACCTTAATGTTGCCAAGTGTGAAAAACATTGGTTTAAACTAATCATAAATAGTCACTCACTATGATCTTCTTTAACAAATCTGTTGAAGAGGAGCCCAGCATCACTCTGGGTATTTGGTTAATTATCAAACTGCTCTTCTAGTTAGGAATGTTTCAAAATACTAATCTGGAATCTGATTCTGCTATCTTAAATCTATTGTCCAGGATGACTGGTAACAGGTCTTTTCATTGTTCTGTGTCCATCCTGAAAAGTGCTAAAGCAGCGGTCGCCGACAAGTGTGGGCAACAAGAAAATTTTGGTGGGCCGCATAGAAATCTCACCCCCTAAGCACACACCCCCAGAGCAATTAATCCAGGCTGTGCAGAAACACAAGGCTGCGCCGCCCACATGTCCCATGGGAACCCTCCCCGCCCATTCACTCCTTACCAGGCAAACTTACCTGCTAAATTGCTATTTTTCCGACTATCAACTGTTCTGCTGTGCTGGGAGATTTAGATTAGCTAGGAAGCAGGAAATGGTTAGATTTCCTGCTTTCTAGCAAGCCTTTAGATCTTCGGCTCTGATTTTAAGCACAGCCAAACCTTCTTTAGGACTGTAGGTTCTATTATTCAGTGCAAACTCACAGCAAGCAAATTTTATGTGACAGACTGAGTTAGCCAATGGCAGATAGATAGATCACTGCATGATTCTGTGAGCAACTCAATCTGCCTGCCTGCTTTGCCTGATTTGGGGTAAAAGTTGCTCTTTTTTAATAAAAAAATTCAATATTTACATACATGGTGTGTTGTGAGTTAATTTTATGAGTTTGGTTGCAAGCAAATTTTATGTGACAGACTGAGCTAGCCGATGGCAGATAGATAGATCACTGAATGAATCTGTGATTCTGTGAACAACTCAATCTGCCTGCATGCTTTGCCTGATTTTGGGTAAAAGTTGCTCTTTTTTTCATAAAAAATCAATATTTATGTAAATATTTATAATATTTACATACAAGCCATGCCGAGCCAGTCACATGACCACCAAACCACACCCACAAAGTAGGCTACTGTTATGTATGTAGTGTTTGAAATCATTGGTTTAGTTTGAATTGTTCTTGTAAAGTGTTGGAGATGATTGGTTTAAAAAGTGCGGGAAAACCCTGCACTCTGATTGGCTGTCAGCTGCGGCTGCCAGCTATAAGTAGCAGCTGCAGCAAAGCCAGTCGGGTCCGTTCTGAGCTGAAGTCACTAATAAACTTAAGAGCTGAAGCACTCCGCGTCTGCCTCTTCATGCAAACTTAACACTGCCAACGAAGGTGGGATTCCCCTGAAGAAGAAGGCAATGCGGAACAGAAGAAGAGTGAGATGGCTGTGCTGAACACCCCCCCCCGTTCGATCTGACGGCAGAAGACTGGGAGTCGTATGCAGATCGTTTCCAAATGTATCTGGAGGGAAACGATCTTGCCGCCATTTCCGAGCAGTGGAAGAAGGCGGTCTTCCTTACGTACTGTGATCCGGCAGTTTTCAAGATGGCGAAGGCACTCGCGGAGCAGCAGACGGAAGGTAATGGCTTGGCCTGATCTGGAAAGGCTGTTAAGAGCCCATTACGCACCACAAGTATTGTGCCTCATTAAGAGACACGAAGTTTTACCGTCCGTGATCAGGGGAAACGAAAGCATAAATGACTTCGTGGCAAGTTTAAGAGACATTGGGGGTGCATGCGATTCAACAGTTTAGAGGAGGCCATGCCGATCGTTTCGTTTTGGGCCTTAAAGACAAGGTGTTACAGAGCAAGTTATTAATGAAACCTAAGATCACACTGAAAGAAGCAATAGAAGAAGCCTCTTCAGCAGAAGCTACCAAGTCCTCAGCAGCAGCCATGAAGAAGATAAACAGGGCCATGAGCCATTCTGATGGGGAAAAGTCCACCACAAATCATTGTGAGCAAATAGATTCTGAGTCAGATTGCAATGAGGTGGAGGAAGGAATTTACAGACTCAGAATGGAGCGGAAAAAGAAAGACCTGGGAAGAAAGAGGCAAGATTTTTACTGCGGAGGTTGTGGGGGAAGCCACCCCCGCACTGAATGCAAGTTTCTAGACACCATTTGCTTCATTGTGAAAAAAGAGGACACCTAGCAAGAGTCTGCAAATCATCCAGAACTCCACCCAACAGAAGGAAGTTTGCTGCAAACAAAGACAAAGAATTCAAGCCAAACAACCTCAGTGAGAAAATGGGGCGCAGTACAGAAGCAAATGGGAAGAATGAAACTCATCAAACAGTTACTATTGGTCATTCTTCTCCTTTAAAAAGCAGAAAAGTGCATGTCAAGGTACTTATTGAAGGAAGGCTTCAAATGGAAGTGGACTCAGGCTCATATCTATCTATGGTGTCATGGGACACTATTCAGAGACTATTACCCAATATTCAGAAGACTCACTTCAAGAAGCAAGCACTGACTCTTAAAGACTACCAAGGGAACAAGATTCCAGTAGTTGGAACAAGAGAATTCAACGTGAAGTTCAAGGGCCACACCAAGCATCTACCCCTGACCATTGTAGACAAGGATCGCCCAAGTCTGCTGGGACTTGAATGGTTCAACACGCTGGGCATCGAGGTGACTGGCATCAATCACGTGAGCAACACTGAGTGGGAAGAGGCCTTGAAGTCTGAATTCCCAGAGGTCTTCAGCGACAGATTATTTTTATTTTTATTTATTTTATTTGAACTTATATGCCGCCCCATCTCCGAAGACTCGGGGCGGCTTACAACTAAAATATGAGACAATAAATACTTTAAAAACAATTAAATTAAATTATAAGTCCAAATATAAACACTATAAAACCTTTAAAAACCATCCCTCCCCCAGAGGGGGTCACAGCCCGGGTTGGTCAAATAACCAGGTCTTTAACTCACGGCGAAAGGTGCGGAGGTCAGGGGCCAGGTGGAGCTCCAAAGGCAGTTGATTCCAGAGGTCAGGGGCCGCAACAGAAAGGGCTCGTCGTCGGGGAACCTCCAGCCGGCACTGACCTGCCGAGGGGACCCCGAGGAGTCCTTGCCTATGGGCTCGCACAGGGCGACCGGTATTCGATATTGGAAGAAGACGCTCCCTTAAATATTGAGGACCCATGTCATGAAGACTTTATGTTAACACCAAAACCTTGAATCTCACCGGAGCGCAACCCGGCAACCAATGCAGGCCACGAGAGGGGGGTCATATGGGAGAACCAGGTAACTCCCATCACCACCCGCGCTGCTGCATTCTGTACCAGTTGCAATCTCTGGATGGTATGCAAGGGCAGTCCCAGATAGAGACCATTGCAGTAGTCGAGCCGAGAGGTAACAAGGGCATGAGTGACCGTGCGCAGGGCGTCCCGTCCAGAAAAGGGCAAAGTTGTCGAACAAGGTGGAGCTGGGCAAAGGCCCCCCTGGCAATGGCCCCCACTTGTTCCTCCAACCGGAGCCGTACATCCAGGAGGACCCCCAGATTCCGCGCCCTATCCACAGGGGGCAACACCTCTCCCCCTATGGCCAAAGATGGATAATCTTGACTGGGCCGGGACGCCGATATGCACAGCCACTCAGTCTTGGCCGGTGTTGAATCGAAGCATGTTCCCGCCATCCAGTTCCGTACGCATCCAAACACCGGGTCATCAGGGAGAGGGCATCACTGATCTGGTCTGGGGTGGAAATGTACAGCTGAGTATCATCAGCGTATGATGGAATTTCACCCCAAAACCACGGATGATCTCACCCAGCGGCTTCATATAGATGTTAAAAATAGGAGGGGGAAAGGACCGACCCCTGAGGGACCCCACAAGAGAGCACCCTAGGGGACGACCTAAACCCCCGCCAACACCGTTGCGACGCGCCCGAGAGGTAGGAGGAGAACCACCGAGAACGGTGCCCCCACTCCCACCCCTCAACGCCAAAGGATACCATGGTCGATGGTATCGAAAGCCATGAGAGGTCTAATAGGACCAGGACAGAGGAAAGACCCTGTCCCGAGCCCTCCAGAGATCATCCATCAGCGCGACCAATGCCGTCTCCGTGCTGTAACCGGGTCAGAAGCCCGATTGATACGGATCTAGGTAGTCCGCTTCATCCAGAAAAGCGAACTGCTGAGCCACCAACTCTCAACAACCTCGCCAAAAACTAAGGTTGGAGACTGGACGAAAATGGTTCTCAGGGCAGGCTTCTTCAGGAGGGTCTCACCACCGCCTCTTCAAGGCGGCGGGAAAACACCCTCCCTTAAGGAAGCGTTGATAACTTCCCGGAGCCAACCGCAGGTGGCCTCCCTGGCGGCATAAGTCAGCCAGGAGGGACACGGTCCAACAAACATGTGGTGGAACTCATTCGCCGCATAATCCTGTCCACTTCATCCTCAGACCGGATCGACTCATCCCAGATAACAATAGCCAGACTCCCTGCACCCCCTTCCTCAGACCACTGCAAATCGGAGGGTAACCCGTCCCGAATACGAGCATCTTATCCGACAGATATTGAACAAATTCCTCAGCCTTACCCGCATCGGTCCGTCCCCCCCTCTAAACGAAGGAGGGAACAGGTAACCCGAAACAGGGCGGCCGGGCGATTATCTGCGGACGCTAGAGAGTGGAGAGATAGGACCTTCTCGCCTCTCTCATAGCTACCAGGTAAGTCCTAATATAGGCTCTTAGCTGGGCTCGATCGGACTGGGAACGGGTAGACCTCCACCTGCTCTCTAACCCCTTCGACGGCGTTTCATCCCCCGGAGCTCCTCAGTATACCAAGGGGCAAACCGGATCCACGCGCGTAGGGACGCATGGGGACAACCCTGTCGAGGCCTCCGACGCAGCCCGTTGCCAGGCTATTGCCAGATCCTCGCAGAGCTGTGAGCAAGGAAGAAGGAAAAAACCCCAGTTCTGCCTGGAACCTCTCAGGGTCCATCAGGCGCCTGGGGCAGAACCATCTAAGTGGCTCCTCATCCCAGCAGTGGGGACGGCCTGTTGGAAGACCACCGCCGTAGGAGATAGTGATCAGACCATGGAACAGCAAAGTCGTAATAGTAACTTGCCCTCTGTCACTCCGCCACTGTTCAGAGACAAAAACTAGGTCAAGAGTATTTCCCCCGTGAGTAGGGCCTTGAATCAGTTGGGTCAGGCCCATGGCCTCCATAGAAGCCAGATTCCTGGGCCAACCCCACCCCCCCCCAGGGAAGGCAAGTTGAAGTCCCCCAAGACCATAAGGTCCGGGAACACCACCGCCACCCCGGAGAGGAGATAGAGAAACCCAGGCAGGGCCGCTGCCACACAGCTGGGGAAAGGTATGCTAGCAGCAAGCCCACCCGCCCATTAGGCCCCCATCTCAGGGAGAATCTCACCCCCCTATCTCTGCAACAGAGACCTCCCTTGGAAACAGGTCTCCCGAATAACCACGGCCACCCCACCACCCCTACCCTGGGCCCGTGCCGTGCAAAACCCGAAAACCCGTGGGCATAAATCAACCAGAGGGACACCCCCCTCTGGGCCCAACCAGGTCTCAGTGATGCAAGCCGGTCCGCAGCCTCCTCCTCCTCTCATCCCCAGGAAGGACTCAAGTACGGACCCTATACACCTTTAACCTAATCCCAGGTACAACCAATTCGTTTAAAACCCAGAAGGGTTCCATTTGCCTTAAAGGAAAAAATTGATGCACAATTAGATAAACTAATAGCCAAGGGTTTTAGAGCCCACTGACCACTCCAGGTGGGAGACACCCATAGTCACACCAGTCAAGGCTGATGAGTCTGTGAGAATCTGCGGAGACTATAAGGGGACATTGAACCATGCGCTACAATGGAGCGCATATCCAGTTCCAGTAGTGTATCATTTATTACTTTCTCTTGGCGGGGCACAGTTTTCGCCAAATTGGACCTGGCACAGGCATATCAACAATTAACAGTTGATGATGCAACTGCAGAAGCCCAAACCATTGTAACCCATAGAGGTGCCTTCAAATGCAAAAGGTTGCAATTTGGAGTAAGCGTGGCACCAGGCATCTTCCAAAGCCTTATGGAAAGGATGCTACAAGGTTGCCAGGTGGTGCCCTATTTTGATGACATTTTAATTTCTGCTGAAAATGACACTCAGTTACACAAGAGACTCAGAGAAGTCCTAACCAGATTCAAAAAGCGGGTTAAAAGTCAAAGAAGAAAAATGCACACTTAGAACAGATAAAGTGGAATTCTTGGGTTACATGATTGATAAACATGGCATCCACCCCACAGAGGCCAAGGTTCAGGCAATCAAAGAAGCCCCTAGGCCAAAATGCAAAGCAGATTTGCAAGCATTCTTGGGACTCATTAACTTCTATCATATGTTTCTACCTCAGAAGGCAACCATTGCAGAACCCCTACACAGATTACTGGATAAAAAATCTGCATGGGTCTGGGGCAGAAAGGAACAAGCTGCATTTAACAATATTAAGAGACAAATCACATCTGATTCTGTACTAATACAGTTCTCTGAGAATTTGCCTGTTGTACTGACTTGTGATGCATCCCCTTTGGAGTGGGGGTGTTGAGCCACCTGCTTCCCAGCTGAAGGGAAGCACCTATTGCATTTACTCTCGCACCTTGACTAAAGCAGAGAGAAACTACAGCCAACTGGACAAGGAAGCTTTGGCAATTGTAGCAGCTGTCAGAAATTCCATGAGTATCTATATGGGAGAACATTTACTATTGTCACAGATCACAAACCTCTTTAGGCATCGGCAGGAGACAAACCAACGCACGATCCTGTCACCAAGAATGCTGAGATGGACCGAATTTCTTGCTGCTTATTCATACAAACTGATCCACAGACTTGGTAAAGACATTGGGCATGCAGATGCTTTGAGTCGCTGCCGACTTCCTTCACACATTGAGTACCCTGTTCCTGAGACTCACACCCTTTTTCTAGAAACTGTTCCCAAGCTTCCAGTACATGCTGCTGAAATTGCCAGAGAGACTGCCAAAGACACTTTATTGGCTCCTGCTATAGGCTGGATTAAGAAAGATTGGCCATTTCAAGATCTACCTCAACTTGCCCAACCTTTTAAATCCAGGCAAACTGAATTATCTGTATTAAGAGGATGTATTTTGTGGGGTAACAGGGTGTTTATTCCTGCAAAACTACAGAAAGAGGTTTTGGAAATGTTACATGAGGGTCATCTGGGAATTGTCAGAATGAAGGGATTGGCCAGGAGTTATGTATGGTGGCCAGGTATTGACAAAATGGTTGAAAACTGGGTTGCATCCTGTCCCAACTGTCAGATAGTCAGGCCTGCCCCACCTCTCACCCCCAAACAGGAATGGGAATGTCCTAGGGCCCATGGTCCAGGATTCACATTGATTTTGCTGGCCCTACCAGAGGGCACACTTTCTTTTATAGTAGATGCATATTCCAAATGGATAGAGGTTATCCCTATGGCATCCACCACAGCTGAAGCTGTCATCAAACAGCTTAAGAAACTTTTGTAACTCATGGGTTACCTGATGTGATTGTTTCTGACAATGGTCCTCAATTTACATCCAACCTTTTGAATCATATCTAGCACAGCAGGGTATCAGACATGCCCTGACAGCCCCTGGGCATCCTTCGCTAACGGCCGGCTGAACGCATGGTACAATTTACCAAGGAAAACTTCAGCAATTGGGTCCAGGGGACATCACTGAGAAAGTTGAAAACTACTCAGTGTCCAGCATATCACTCCCAACCCATCAACTAACTTAACCCCAGCAGAGTTGTTGATGGGTAGGAAACTCAGATCTCCCTTGACCCTTCATCCCACTTACACCCAACGCACCACTAGATTCCACTAGCAAAATTCACACATTCACTGTGGGTGATTCTGTTTATGCAAAAAATCTTCTGGGTGAACCATTATGGATTCCTGCTGAGATAACCCAAATCACAGGCCCCAGGTCTTACAGGGTACAAATGGAGGATGGTGTCCTCTGGAGCAGGCACATTGATCAGCTAAGATCCAGACTACCTCAGGAGCATCGCCATTGCTCCTCTCTGGTTCCCATACCTACTGCCTCTTCTAGGGGGGAAGGGGAGGATTATGAGGATAATCAGCAAGCAAGAATCAACCCCATGTGTAACGAGCTAACACGACAGGAACCATCCCAAAACCTGTCACAGTGCCAACAACCATTTGTACAAATGGAAGATTGCACATCACTACCTGACTTAGGTGCTGACATTGGGTTGGAGATGAATTGGGAGGAGAGACCAGGTTGTAGTAACCAAACAGGTTCTACCATTACTAGAAGTCCAAGTAAGGAAATGTCAACAGACATATTTCCTCCCTCACAAGGTGAGAACCTTAAAACATCTGAACCACGTAGGTCTCAATGTACACGTAAGAGCCCCACCTATTTAAAGGAATACATTAGATAGATGGGGTTTGAGTATGGACTGAACCTAATGGGGAGGGGTGTTATGTATGTAGTGTTTGAAATCATTGGTTTAGTTTGAATTGTTCTTGTAAAGTGTTGGAGATGATTGGTTTAAAAAGTGCGGGAAAACCCTGCACTCTGATTGGCTGTCAGCTGCGGCTGCCGGCTATAAGTAGCAGCCGCAGCAAAGCCAGTCGGGTCCGTTCTGAGCTGAAGTCACTAATAAACTTAAGAGCTGAAGCACACCGCATCTGCCTCTTCATGCAAACTTAACAGCTACGACCACAGAACCGGTTAATGGTCTCTGGGATTTAAAATTATGACTTTGGTGGTCCATGAGGTCCAAAAGGTTGCCAACCCCTGTGCTAAAGAGTGCTGTGAGATCATCCGGCAAAACAGGAGGTGCACAGAGTAAAGGACAAATACGATAAGGTAAAAATAGTACTCTCTATCTTATACCAGTAATTTCAAGAACCGTTTTTAAAACTCTAAAGAAATCCTAAATCATCCTAAGAATAATGTAGACAAAGTAGAAAACATTTTACTAGGAAAAAAATTATCAAGCAACTGGAGGAGCATTTTTCTCATAATTTTAAAAGAAAGGCATGAGCAACATTTCATAGCTAGGACTCAATAATACTTTAGAGTGGCTGAGATTTTAGTAATCACTACCAAAAGGCTCTGTGTTCAAATCTCTATCCTGCCATAAACTGATAGGATGTTTTTAGAACAATCATTCTTCTTCAGTCTTACCTAGTATTGGTACTACATAGCAATGTAAAGTTGATATTTTCAAAAACTTCCCTTTCTCTGTCTGCCTTTTAAATTAATATGAAGTGCTTTCTTGGATCTGAAATCTGTAATCCAAAGAGAATCTACTATAAGTATTTTACAGAAACTTTAACTGGATAGCTTTCATTGTGGATTACTATATTTATTCCAAACAATACCAATAAAACTGGAAAAAAATATTTTGAAAAATTAAACAATATTAAAATATATTTGGCAAGGGAAAAAAGCAAAGATAAACTTGAAAATGTTGCAAGATTCTAAAAATTTTGGCTATTTGATTGAGTTAGATCAATGGGAGAATTATGGGATAGAAATTATAAATTAACAATTTCTACTACATACAAAGAAAATCTTTATAAAATATATTTTAGATAGCATTTTCCCCCTTCAAGGTTAGCAAAGTTGTTTAAGGATAAATCTGCAAAATGTTGGAAATATCACAAGATACCTGATTCATATCATATGTGGTGGGCATGTCAAAAAGTGAAAAAAATATTGGACAATAATACATACATGGCTTGGGAAAAAATGATAAACAACATATAGATTTGAAACCAGAGACATTTTTGTTGGGCATACTACCAGACAAGTATAACAAAGGGAATGTATATCTGATTTTACATGTATTGACTGTAGCAAGAATAGTATTTGCACAACAATGGAAAAGTGAAGGGATCCCAACTGATGTAGATGTGATTAGAATAAGCTAACACTTACAATTAAGGAAAAGGAAGAAACTGAATGTATGTATGTATGTATGTATGTATGATGAGATGAGATAGAGATGATGAGATGAGATAAAACATAACTTGGGACTTATTTTATCAATGGCTAGCAGACAAAAACAGAAAAAGGGAAATATATGAAAGGATTAGTGATATAAGGAAAATACATTAACTTGGTTAAACAAATAGCATGATTATTGTTATTAACAGTAATATAATTGATACTAGCTCTCTTGGTAGAACACACAGAGGAAGAAAGATCCTCTCTCTCTCTGTCTCACACACACAGAGGCATACTTTTCCCAAGCTTTTCTGGGCTATAAAATTAAAATTTAGAGGTACTCACCTTCTTTCCAACCAGTCTTTGAGCTCAACACTCAAAACCCCTTTAAAACCTTTGTTCCAAATGGCCAAGGTCCAGGAAAACTCACGCACAAACTCAATGGGTCTGCTGCCGGCAAGGTAATCTTACCTGGGCAAGGACCATTGGTTAGGTTAGCTTGGAGTCCCATCTGCTTGGGTCCAAATTGTTGGAAGAAATAATCTTCTGGGTTCAGTTCCAAGTGGGAAAAAGAGACTGGGTTCATGGAAGTTCCTTGGAAAGAAAGTTTAATGCTGGAGAGGACTACATGCCTTGGAGCTCCTGAGAGAAAAGGGAAGAGATGCTGAGAGTCCCTTGATTTTATGCCCTCTCTGTTATGTATATGTAAATAACGTAGTTGGGTTGACAATATATAAACCACAAATATATATGTTTGTAGCTTTAAGGAAAAATGCTGTAATGTATTATACTATGTTCTGGTTGGTTGGTTATGCTGCAGGTTGCCATAAGAGGGAGCTATAGATCATGGTTTAATTTTCTTTCTCACTGATGATCTCTCTTGATACTGATACTGAATGACTACAGACCACTACTGACTAACCGCTACTGACTACAGACCGCTACTGACTTACTTTGATATTCTGTTGATATTGAAGGTTATCTGTTGTGTTATGGTTTGATATTTGTCTGATGTAAAAGATGTGAAACCAGTAAGAAGACTTTATAACTGGATACTTCTGGACTGTTAAAACATGTATGACATGGACTGTTTATTGGACTGTGCTATTTCATCAAGTAAACATTAACAAAACTTGATTTAACTCTGTGTGGCTGTATATTTATTCATAACTGTTCTCATAAACGTTTCCATGTGCATATCCTTGTTATACAAGGAACTACAAACAAGGACATACAAAACATAAAAACCATCTTCCATATATACATACAGTGTGTCAGTTGGTTACAAATCCTTTGTGTCATCCTTTCATATTCATCACTCACAATTTATCAAAAGAAAATTTCTCATATTATCAATAAAACATTATGTATTTATCAATTATTACTTGTGTACAATTAAACTATTTCATCATATATATGAGATATATTTTTAATCTAAAATTTATGTTATACTTTCATCCAATGGTTATATATATCAACATTATATTTTATATCAGCCTATTATATTTCTATTACAAAATTATATAGTCTATTGCATTACCAAGTCTTTTATCCAACCATTGATAAAACAAATCCCATATCTTGTAAAATTGTTTATCTTCTTGTTCTCTAATTTCAAATGTCAATTTACTCATTTCAGCACAGTCCATAATTTTCCTAATCACTTCCTCCTGCATAGGTATTTTATCATTCTTCCAATTTTTGGCAAATACAATTCTAGCTGCTGTTAAAACATTTACAATCAAATATTTCAACTCTTTATTGTAGATATCTGGTATAATTCCCAATAAAAATATTTCTGGTTTCAAGTCTATGTGTTGTTGTATCATTTTTTCCAACCATATGTGGATTTTAGTCCAATATCTTTTTGCATCGAACAAGTCCACCACATATGGTAATATGATCCAGGTATCTGATGACATTTCCAACATTTATCCGATTTATTCTTAAACATTCTTGCAATTCTCGTTGGGTAAGTGCCACCTGTAAAACATCTTATACAAATTTTCTTTATAAGCAGTTGACATTGTCATTTTATAATTCTGGGACCATAATTTTTCCCATTTCTCTAGATCAATCCCATATCCAAAATTTTTCCCCAAGCAATCATTGTTTCTTTAACTTGTTCCTCTTCCATTTTAATTTCTAAAAATATCCATAAAGTTTTTTAATCACCTTTTCATCAGTACCCATCAATATTTTGTCTAGCCCAATCTGCTTGTTATAAATACCTTCTACTTTAATATCCTTATCAAATCTAGATTGTACTTGCAAATATGAAAACCAATTCATTTTTATACCTTGTTCTTCCAACGCTTGCATAGATTTAAGTTCACCCTTTCATTCAATATCTCACCATATCTAACTGTTTGTTCCTTTTTATATATTACTGGATATGAAAAGGCTTCAATAGTAGATATCCATATTGGAATTTTCAAGTAATGTTGTTTTTAATCTTCTCCCAGTTTAAAAACAAAGCTTCTCGAATATAATGTCTTCTAAAATACCCTTGTGTTTTAGTTCCCTTATACCAAAGGAATGCATGCCACCCCAATAACAAGTCATGTCCTTCTAGAGTCAATAATCTAGTATTCCTTAGTGTTATCCAATCTTTTACCCACATCAAATTTGCCCTGATAGTATAGTTCCCAATTGGGCAAAGCAAACCCTCCTCTTAATCTTGCATCCTGCAATAACTTAAGTTTTATTCTTGCTTTTTGCCTTGCCATATATATTTCAACATCATTCGATTTAGGTCTTGAAAAACTCTTTCCCTAATCTGATTGGAATTGTCTGGAATAAGTATAGAATTCTAGGCAATACATTCATCTTGATTGTTGATATTCTCCCAATCAACGATAGTTGTAAGTTTTTCCATTTTTCCAAGTCTGTTGCTATCTGCTGTTTAAGTTTAATGTAATTATCCTCCTTCAGTGTACTACATCTTGCTGTAATATATATCCCTAGATACTTAACCTTACTTGTGACCTGTATTTCTAAAGCTTCTTCCAATTCTTTCTTCCGTCTTGCTAACATATTCTTTGTTAATATCTTTGTTTTGTCTTTATTAATTTTCAATCCTGCTACTTCTCCATACTCTTCTATTCTTTCAATTAGCTTAAGCTGCTGATTCCAGTGGGTCCTCTAATATAAATACCAGGTCATCTGCAAAGGCTTGTAACTTATATTCTTCTCTTTTAATTTTCATTCCTTTTATTTGTTTATCTTCTCTAATACACCTGTTTAACACTTCTAAGGTTAACACAAACAGCAGGGGACAGTGGGCAGCCTTGTCTAGTCCTTTTCTTATATTTATAGGCTCTGTCAATTCTCCATTTATCAAAACCCTTGCAGTTTGTTCAGAATATATAGTCTCAATAGCACGTATAAAATTTTTGCCAAAGCCCATTTGTGTCAATTGTAGTAACATGAAGCACCAACTCACGTTATCAAAGGCTTTTTGAGCATCCAGAAACATCAAGGCCATTTGCTTTTCAGGATGTGCCTCATAGTACTCCAGAGTGTCAGGATTATTCTCATATTATGTTTGATTTGTCTTTTTGGTCAACATGTATAAAGTTGTTTAAGTATCTTTTCAGTCTTTCTGCCAAAATTGAAGCAAAAATTTTATAGTCTGAATTTAATAGGAAATAGGCCTATAATTTTTAACTTGTCTTCCTTCGGTATAAGTGTAATATAAGCTTCTGACCAAGTCTTTGGTATTCTCTTCTCTTGCATGACTTCATTCATAACTTCTAATAATTGGAGGTTTAACACCTCCTGAAAAGTCTTATAAAATTCCACTGGTAAACCATCCGGCCTGGTGCTTTCCCTGTATTTTGTTTCTTTAAGGCTTCTGTTAACTCCATCATTGTTATATTCTCTTCTAACATTATTTTGATATCTTTAGGTATCTGTGGTAACTTTGCCTTTTGTATATATTGTTTAATTTTTTCTTCTTGAATACTCTCTTGATAGTACAATTTTCCATAATAGTCTTGTATAATTCTTTTTTTCCTTCATTTCCGTAACAAGGATGTCCTTCTTCATCTATTAAATGGCTAATTTTCCTTGATTCTCTTTCCTTTCTTAATTTATAGGCTAACCATCTTCCTGGTTTGTTTGCATCCTCAAAATAATTCTGTTTAGCATTTTTAATCTTTTGGGCTAGCTCTTCTTTTCCATTAATTCCATTTTATGTTTGGTTATATCCATTTTGATTTTAACATCTTTTTGTGGAAATTTCTGTAGTTCTTTTCCAGTTTTTATATTCTTCTTCTAATGTTTTAAAAGTCTTTTTTTGTTTGTTATTTCTTTTCCTTGTATAATCAATTATCAAGCCTCCTGTATAGGCCTTCATCATGTCCCAGAGATTCTGTAACGATGTATCCTCTTTCTTATTTTCTTTAAAAAAGAATACCAGTTCTCTCTCCATTTTCTGTTTAAAATCTTCTTCCTTTAATATTTTTAATATACAAAAATTGAAATAGAAGCAAGTATTTGGGCTGATCATAATCCAATGATTATTATTTGGAAAGGACAAAAGATGAGATCTAGATGGACATTAAACAGGAGAGATGCTGTCTACTGAAAGAGCTGTTTTAAAAATTGTTAAAAAATTGAATAAAATTTGTTAGGGAGGTTCTTGATTGGATGTTCTCAGGGGTCAAAGCTAGCTTTGTAGGTTGTATGTGTGCTAAGTTTGGTTGAATCCTGCTGGGTGATGTAGTCTTCCCAGGTGCCATGTGTTGAGATGGATAACCCTATCATTTCCTGAGGGCCATGTCTTAATCCTATCACTCTGGAGCTGAAGGGGGCAGGGAGCTGCAGGAAGCTGCTTTGTCTTTAAAACATGTTTTTCCAGGGAAATATAATATCTTGCCTTTTTAATATTTCCTAGAATATTTCATTCTTCTAGGAGAGAGGTGGGTGCTAACTTTCTACACACCACAACCAACTTGCTGCAGCCAATTCACATTGGGACAACTTGCCATGGGCAATTCATCACAGAACAATTTGCCACGGGACAAGAGTTATAGTAGTATCAAAGAAATAGTCCAACAGAATAATTAAAGAAAGGATGCCAAAGGAAGGACAAAATTTTTTCAAGGTTTTCAAGATGGCTGCGCACATGGATGCTGTGGCTAACCGCTCCTTCTTTCAGTGTATGGTATGTATGATTCTGTGTGTGTTTTGGATCCTTTCCTTGATTGAATCCTGTGGGGCAAGGAGTATCTATAGACGGCAAGCCTTGTTACAAATCGGACTGAAATGTGAAAAGGCTATTACAGATGATTTTATACATTATCATAACATACCGAAGGAAGCAGCTAGACCCCTGGGGGAGCCATGGATCACTATCCTTGTAGGAAGGAGGAAGAGGCGGAGAAAGAAGAACAGGAAGAGGAAGAGAGGATGCCGTGCTGTGGTTTTCTTCAGGCTGAGTAAGTTTCCACACAAGCCTTCAATTCCAAGTATATTTCTTATCAATGCAAGATCTCTGACTAACAAAATGGATGAATTAAGGCTACAGATTGCGAAGACTAAGTTCATCAAGAACTGCTGTGTTTTGCTAATCACAGAAACTTGGCTTCATTCACTCATTCCAGATGCAGCTGTTGAGCTGGAAGGCTACATAGCTCACCAGCAGGACAGGAGTAGAGATTCTGGCAAGATCAAAGGGGGAGGTTTAAGCCTTTATGTGAACAAAAGCTGGTGTATCAATACAAAGACTGTAGACAGCCACTGCTCCATGGATCTGGAGTATATGACTCTTAAATGTAGACCCATATATCTTCCGCAGGAATTCAGTGTGGTTTTGATTACTGCAGTCTATGTCCCACCTGATGCCAATACTACCATAGCTTTGGGATTCTTGTATAACATTGTTAGTAATCAGCAGAATTAAGTATCCTGATGCTGTGCATATCATAGCGGGGAACTTTAATCAAGCTGATTTAAAAGATTTAAATTCTATCAGCCCGTTAAGTGTGCTACTAGAGGAGCAAACATATTGGACAAAGTATGTACCAACTATAAGGTTATACAATTACCACATTTGGGACAATCAGACCATATGTCACTGCTTTTAGCACCAGCGTACATCTCTCTTAGGAGACAGCTCTGCCTATAATAAACAGTGAAATCTTGGCCAGAAGATGCTTCCCAGCAACTTCAGGATTGTTTTGAGAACACAAATTGGGACATCTTTTACCACCCTGACCTAGAGGTGCACACTGCAACTGTTCTGTGCTATATCAAACACTGCACAGATACTATCACTGTGGATAAACGTATTAGGCCAAAGTCCATTAGGTAGCAGTACTGCAAAACATGTTTCTCCTGGTAAAAACTTTTATTACCAAAATGCTTTATCTCAATTATGACATTTTGCAGTTAGTATGTATTATTTTCCATTTTCATTTCTCCCATAGTTTGAATCAGCTTTTCTCTTTTTTGTTTTCTTACACAAAATACAGTTGAGAAAAAGATGAATTTCATTGTGGACAAAAAACAATATATTGTGGAAAGAAACCCCAAATATATACATTGTTAAAGAATCAATATTACAAACATCAGTTTGGCATATTAGAATTTATTTCTTTGTAGCAATGGATCTTAAATGAACAAACTTTATGTAAAGGGGCTAAGAGTGGATGTCAGTTGAGAAGCATACAGTTTCAAATTTAATTTGAAATATTTTGTTGGAATCCAAAAATCAGCTCCATTAATCCAGAAAGAAAATTAGAATTCAATTAGGCTGACGGTGCCAAACCAACCCTGTTGTTTTTCATGTCAAAAATAGAATAATATTGTTTAAGGAAAACATCACCCAGGATCCATAGAGGCTGCCCAGTTGAGGAAGGCACGTATGTTGACTCAATTGCAAGATAACAGTTGCCATTGTCCTGTAAAAGAAACAAATTGCTTCAGATTGTGTCCTTATTGCAGAAAAGGAATATAAATCATATTTTATTGGAATCTGGATTTCGATTATTATTAAATTACATGACATAGAACATTGTCTAACTCTCCGCATTATTATGCAATTGCGTAGGAGTATAATTTTTTGCTTGCAATCACATGGTACAAAATACATGTTATAAGTGCTTCAATATGCACCTGATTCTTCAAGAGCAGCCATCTGTGTCATCTGCAAGTATTCTGACTGAATTATAGAAGGACGATTACATATCGGATAGCTCCAAATTAAGGGACATATTTTCGTTATAAATAAAGTAGCAGCATAATGCTATTTCTATGTGGCATTATTATTGAGGTATGGGACAACAATTCATCTTAAAATGAAGTGGTTTCCCATACACAGAGAATTTACAAAAGCATACTTACATTGGCGACATAAGCAGAAGGAGGAAGTGGGAACTGGGAGCCATTAATGAAAAAGATAATGGTAGGCATATTCTGGACATTGTTGCAGTCCACCGAAAACTGTGAAAGAACAAATGTGAGGGAAGGTTAAACTGAGGCAATAAGACAGGTCGGCCAGGTTACAGCAGCACTTTAAACCCTCATCTCTTTTCTTCAGTCTGCCAAACTTGCCTTTAAGCTGTGCAAAATGTCTTTGGGTCAATGAAATGATATTCAGATTATTTATGGCCACTAGAGTGACAGAAAAAATAATTATTTTTGCATTCTTTTGAGTAGACTTAAATTTTATACTTCTGAGCTTACTTACAAACCACTAGCAAAACTTTTTTTTGCAATTTAAAAAATTGTATTCTATATTGTAGCTCAACAATGTTCAAGTGTGCACAAAAAGGTACATTGTAAGGAATAGCATACAACACCCCCACTCCCCTATTACTTTGGAGTAAATACCCCAAAATGCATATAAATGTTCACGTAGATAAAAAAACAAAAACAAGTTCACATCCTCTTGTGGAAATCAGGAAAAACAAACATAAGAACAAGAAAATGAGGAACTGCATGAAACCAAAATTAATAGATTTCTCTATTCGTAATGGTAACAGTTCCCTGAACAATCACAACATTTGCTCAAGATTCTTTCCTCTACTTACTGAATCAGAGTTAGCAGCATTCACAGCCTGAACGAATTCTGTTAAATATTGTTGTGGGATAGTTAGCAAACATGTTCCTGTGTCTACAATGCCCTGGCAGCCTTCACTGCACCACCCTGTAGCCTTGTTGCCAATAGCAAATCTATCGAAACAATAAGAACATAAGAATATTATTAAAACTGTTACAAACAACTGTAGCAAACTACAATTGGTAAAATAATAAAAGCCTATGGATTCTTAATCTACATACAGCCTTTAACTAGCCTTTACCGACTGGATAGCCCACAAAGCAATGGTGGGATTCAAATTGTTTTACCGCCAGTTTGATGGGTGTGGCTAGGTGGGCATGCTTTGTGTAACACTGGTGCGCAGCTTTCCCCACCAGCTGAGACCTGCAGTGCCAATCAGCTGAGAAGATAAAGAAGAGAAAAGTGCAGGGGCAGGTGGGAGGGCCAATCCTGTGCTTTTCTCTTCCTCTCAGCTGATTGTTGGAGGATTTTTTTGCTCCTCTCAGCTGATTGTAGGTAGGTAGTAAAACTACTGGTTCTGCCAAAAAAACCACTGCCACAAAGGCCATGATGGATTATTGAAGTCCAACGAATGTGGAAGGAAGGAATTTGAGGAAGGCTGATCAAGACTGTTACATACACCTAAGAATCAGTGGAACAATAAGATGCCTTACTTCATGGAGGATTTCCCATGAATATTGGCTCCATAGTTATGAGCCATGCATATTGCATAAATATTGGTCAATATTTTACAATTAGTATGTCAATAAACATTCTGCAGTATTTATAGAAACAAATAGGCATGAATATTGCAAGTGATCCTTGGTAAGATCTCTGCTAAAAATTTTGGAACCCAATTACCAGCAAATGTAGCAACAACAAAAAAACAAAATGAATGACTTCCGCCTGATGTTGCAATGAGACCAGAAGCAGTGAACGGAGGCCTCCATTCCTTCCATTCCTGGCTTCTCGCTGTTTGTGGGCTCTGGACAGAGCTGAAAGCTACCTTGGAGGGGTGGCGAAGCTAAGGAGAGGCACCTGGTGAGCTTCCAGGGGAGAATGTAACTCTCCCATGGGAACCCTGAGCTTGCTGTTTACACCATGACGGAGAGAAGAGTATCCAAGATGGCCACTACAAAGTTGGGACAGCTGAAAACCACCTAAGCGAAGTGCTGCAGAGGAGATCGGGAATGGTATATGGAGAAGGGTGAGAAGAATCTACATTATTTTTATTTACCCCAAAAAGGCTATAACAAAGAAGATATATAAAGAATTGCATCAACGGTGGTTTGGAAGATAGAAGAAGAATTAGGAAATATAAAGAGTTTAAAAGGAATTAATTTGGAAGAACACTAATCTGGAATTGACGATTGGACAGGACTTGGCACAGGAAGGTATTGCTTTAAATGCTGGAAATAATTGTTCTAAAAGAGAAATAACATTTGATTTTTGAAAGAAATGGAAAAAGGGTGGTTGTGAAACTGAATTAAAAGCACCACCAGTTGATGAAAGAAAAATCCTGTAGATCCCTTCGAAACTAATGATTTAATCAAAAAAGGAATAAAAGGAAGATTAAGACCTCTGGAAGCTGAAACACATTAAAATTAAATAGTAAGGAATACTAGAGGACATTACCCTGGAATTCTTGGTGATTTTGATTATCATTGGGAAACAAAGATTAGAGGACATTGACATTAAAAATTAAAGAGACGCTGGTTTAAATAAAACAAAAACTACTGGATATTGGACAATTGGAATAATAAGTAATATAAAGATGAGTGACATATGCAAAGAAATAAAGATGGATTTTTGAGTTATGAGTGAAATGTGGGACAGAGCTTTGGACTTATGCATTAAAATACTGAACATAGAGATTAACTCAGAAATGGCAGTAGTAGTAGTAGAAGAGGAGGAGGAGGAGGAGGAAGAGGAAGAAGAAGGAGGAGAAGAAGAAAGAACAAAGAAGTGGGAAGAGCTAGAAAAAAAGAGAAACCATTTAAACAGAACAAGAGGAACAACAAATAATACAAAAGAAGAAAAAAGAAATTAAACTTGTGATATTGATTGATGTAATAAACAGGGAGGGGTATTAAAATTGGATTGCTGATAAATGAAATGATTAGGAAATTACAGAAAGGAGATCAGAAGAGGGTGGGGATAAATTCTGAGTACTGGGAGAAAAAATATCAGAAAATGATGAAGAATGGAGGAAGGATTAAGGGCAAGCCAAACAAACGAATAAGACAGAAGAGAGACTTAGAGATGATGGTTAGCAATGGAAAAAGGGGGGCTCCACATGAAGAGGTACCTTAGTAGTAAAACATATACTGTTTCCCGAAAATAAGACACTGTCTTATATTTTTGGCTCCCCAAAACACACTAGGTCTTATTTTTGGGGTAGGTCTTATATATTTATGGTGCCAAATAGTGGGTGTGAGTGTGTAGGGGGGGTGTTTCATGGGTGCCGAGTTGCTCCCTGAAAAGTCTTCCTGGAACTGGAGATTTACACTAGGTCTTATTTTCGGGGTAGGTCTTATATTAGGGCAGGTTTAGAAAATAGTGCTAGGTCTTACTTTCGGGGTAGGTCTTATTTTCAGGGAAACACGGTATAATAGATTTTGAGGAGTTTGGGTTAGGAATTAGAAAGAATAAGAAGGAATAATTAAATGGAATAGTTATGAAAATAGGACTTTATAATAGGTCAATTGAATGACCTATTGAATGAGCTTTGGTGGTTCAGGCTGTTAAATGCCTGCTCTTAAGATCCAGCTGTCTACAATGCTTGCTTCGAATCCCACCAGGCTCAAGGTTGACTCCAGCCTTCCATCCTCTGGGGTAGGTAAATTGAGGACCCAAGATTGTTGGGGCAATTAGCTGACCTTGTAAAAATGCAGCAATAATAAGCAGGCATATACAATGGAATGAAGGCTATTGCTGAGAAGCATTGGGTTGTGCTCCAAAAAATTATAAGGCAGCCTGAGTCTTGAGGAGAAAATGACATATAAATGTAATTTAAAAAAAAAAATTAAGTAAGATAGATAAATGCTTATGGAGGATATAAGTGGCTAATACTTAAGGTGGGAAAGGGAAGGTTAAGTAGAGTCTGATAGAGAATAGATATAAGTATGTAGTATAGGATACTATTTTAATGAATTATATATTTTATTATTCATGTGTATAAGACAATGAGGATACATTATTATAAGTTTGATATTATTGGCCCAAAGAAAATAAAATGGAAAATATATTTGTGCAAAAATGAAGGAGTTAGAGGGAAGGGAGCATTTAGAAAATAAAAATATATGCAAAGTGGCAAATGTAATATTGGAAAGGGGATAATATAAATTAAGATGATTAATGAATTGACATGAATATACCAAACTGTAATATGTTGAATATAAGAATATAAGATCAATGAAGATAGAGATTGATTAAAAATAAAGAGACTGATATAAAGTAATTTATGAGAATATAAAGAAGAAAACTTGGTAATAGTGAATGATGTGATGTTAGAAAGGTATATTTGTGATTGTGGATATGCTGGATTTAAAATGTAAAACACCTGGAACCACACTGTTCTCTCAAAGATGTATTCAAATAATTAAAAAATAAAAAACTTTTTTACAAAAAAAAGTAAACTGAATGAGGTTCAAATATTAGATAGCTTCATGTGTGAGGGAATATATCTTCTGGATAGATTTCATACACAGCATATTAAGTTATTTAACATATTTGTTCAGCGGTATAGTTTGCTAAATTCAGTAGCATTTTCTTCTAACCAAACATGCTTAGGATTGTATTGATAATGGGTTTTTATCAAATTTTCTTCGTAAATGTATGCCAACACTCATAAGGCATTCCATGTTCCGACTGAATGGTCGATTTCATTTATTTATTACTGATATTTAAGGGCAACTTTTTCTTTATTTTTTATTTAAACTTGTGGCTTGCAATACTAGGCCTCTGAATGCAGTGATGGAAGTAGTTTCAAATTTCCCTAATGAGAGACTCACTTGACACTTATATCTCATTCTTTTCAATCATGAAGCCTTTTTTAATAAATTATTTTAAGATATTTTATTATTCTTAGAAATAAAACATTACTATAATACTATTACGTACCTATCTCCCAGCTACGTGACAACAGCCCTGCCTGCGCTGCTGGATGTCCTCTCGGAGGTGGCGGTTGAGCTCCCCAGACTTATTGTACTGGGGGACTTTAACCTGCCATCACTGGGAGGGGCATCGGGGAGTGGCATGAGAGTTCATGGCCTGCCATGGCACCATGGACCTGACTCAGGTAATACAAGGGCGACTCACGAGGGACACATGCTTGACCTTGTTTTCATCTCGAGACAGTGGGGAAATGATCTGGGGATCTCCAACTATACAACCCCTGCCATGGGATCATTTTCTCCTTGACTGGCCTTCAATATGCCATCCCTGTCGCTGGAGGTGGGACCAATGAGATGGTTCCATCCTAGGCACCTAATGGACCCAGAAGGGTTCCAGACGGCGCTTGGGTCAATTCCGGCCTCCTTAGCCAACAGCTCGGTGGAAGCCTGGTGGGCGCCTGGTAGGCTGGCATGGGCACTAGATTGAGTGCCCTGGCCTCTAACCGCTGCAGATCCTGATTAGCTCCCTGGTTTTCCACAGAGCTGTGGGAGATGAAGCGGCAGAAGAGAGGCCTAGAGAGCTGTTTGAGATCCAGCAGGTCCGAATCGGACCGAGCGCATGTTTTAGATCTTATCTTGCTGCAATGAGAGCGGTGAAACATGCATACTTCTCCACTCTCATTGTGTCCGCAGATAATTGCCCGGCCACCCTGTTTAGGGTCTCCCGCTCCCTCCTTAATCAGAGGGAGGGGGAGGACCCTCTGCAGGGATGTGCCAAGGAGTTTAGTCAACATCTGACAGACAAGATCGCTCAGATCCGGACAGGTTTGGACTCCAACTGGGCAGAGTCCGATGGGAGTGCAACAAGTGGTCTTAGAGATACCATCTAGGAGGAGTTCAATCCTGTGACTCCAAATGAGGTGGACAGGATCATGGGGAGGATGAGTGCTGCCATGTGTTTATTGGACCTGTGTCCCTCCTGGCTGGTCTATGCTGCCCGGGAGATCACATGAGGCTGGCCCCAGGCAGTAATCAACACCTCTTTGAGTGAGGGTGTCTTTCCCACCGCCTTGAAAGAGGGGTGGTGAGGCCCCTCCTCAAGAGGCCTGCCCTGGACCCGGCTAATTTGAGCAACTTTCATCCGTTCTCCAACCTTCGCTTTATTCTGAAGGTTGTTGAGAGCATGGTGGCTCGACAGCTCCCGCTGTTTCTAGAGGAAACCAACTATCTAGACCCGTATCAATCGGGCTTCAGGCCGGGATACAGCATGGAGACAGCATTGGTCGTGCTGGTGGATGATCTCTGGAGGCACGGGACAAAGGTTACTCCTCTGTCCTGGTCCTGTTAGATCTCTCAGCGGCTTTTGATACCATCGACCATGGTATCTTACTGCAACCCCTCGAGGGGTTGGGAGTGGGGGGCACCATTTTATGGTGGTTCTCCTACCTCTCGGGTCTGCATAGTAGTGTTGGCAGGGGGCAGAGATCAGCCAGAGACCCCTCCTGTGTGGGGTACCTCAGGGGTCGGTTCTTCGCCCTCCTGTTCAACATCTACATGAAGCTGTTGGGTGAGATCATCCGTGGTTTTGGGGTGAGGTATCATCGATGCTGATGATACTCAGCTTTATCTACCCCCAAACCAGCCCAGATGCCCTCAATGTGATGTCCCGATCTGGGCAGTACAGGTCTGGATGGGAAGGAACAGGCTTGACTCAACTGCTAGCTAAGACGGTGGCTGTACACGGCATCTTGAATTGTCCAGGAGATTCATCTTTGGTTATGGGAGGAGAGGTGTTACCCCGTAGATAGAGCACAACTTGGGTGTCCTCCTGGATACCGGCTCAGTTTGGAGGAACAGGTGGGAGCAGTGGCCAGGGGCATTTGCTCAGGTTCACCTGGTGTGCCAGTTACTGCCTATCTGGACCGAGATGCCCTGCGTGCAGTCTGTGCATTGTTGTCTCCCATCTGGACTACTGCAATGCTCTTTACATGGGGCTGCCCTTGAGGACCACTCCGGAAGCTTCAGGTGGTCCAGAATGCAGCAGCGTGGGTTGTGATGGGAGGTTCCCGATACTCATATTACACCCCTCCTGCATGAGCTGCACTGGTTACCGTTGCCCAGTGAGATTCAAGGTGCTGCATTGACCTATAAAGCCTTTATGGCATTGGACCAGGATATGGGGAGACCCTGCTGCTGATAACAGCTTCCCAACGTCCCATGTGCTCCCATCGAGAGGGCCTTCTCCAGGTGCCATTGACACAACAATGTTGACTGGCGACCCCCAGGAGTAGGCCTTCTTGGTGAGCACCCCTGGAATCAACTTCCCTGGAGCTCTGGACAGCTCCTGACCTCCGCTCCTTCTGCTGTGACCTAAAAACTTGGCTATTCCAACTAGCCTACCCGGACTGATGAGGACTGGGGCAGGGTTTTAAATATATTTTAAAAATATTCTAATTGACAAATGAGACTTGGTTTTTAATTCCTTTAACATTTATGTAACTGTATTGGGATTGTTTTAATTGTAAGCCTCTAGTCCCTCAGGAGATAGGGCGGCATATAAATCTAATAAATAAATAAATAAATAAATAAATAAATAAATAAATAAATAAATAAATAAATATTCTTTATATAATTAGATTTATTAAGATGATTTGATATTATGAATATTGTTACTATTATTGTTGCTGCTAATTGCATCTTGCTCATTGGACTATTGGCTGGTTTTTTTACAAGTTTTATATTTACAATAAGAGCCATGGTAGCGCAGTTGCAGGCTAATTCTGACAACTGCCAGTAGTTCAGTTCTGACTGGCTCACCGTTGACTCAGCCTTCCATCCTTCTCAGGTCAGTAAAATGATGACCCAGATTGCTACAGGCAATATGCTCACTCTGTAAACCATTTAGAGAGGACTGCAAAGTACTGTGAAGCAGTATATAAGTCTAAGTGCTGTTGCTATAGGCTACAATATGTTTTATAGTGATCTGCACTCCGCCCAAGGTTGACAGATAGAATACTAGACAATTGAGGAGTTGGCTGGCTGGCTAGCTAGCTGAATAGGTGGATGGTGAGAAATGATATGCCCATCTGTTTTCCAAATTTATATCCTAGGCATAAGAAGGCATGTTTTCCTTCCCACAAACATATTTAGAAGTAGCAAATAAGTATTGGATTAATCAGTTCTGCCAAAACTCTAATACACCTAACCAACGGGTGAGAGGAATATCCTTCCATCATTTATAAAGGGTGAAGAAGCAGCTCATTCAAATAAAATGGAATCAGATATAAATCAGGAAGGGAAAAAATATCACTTACTCTTCTATACCGATCTGCCAGTAAGGCTGTGCAGTCACAGGGGCCCAGGTAATTTCCCCAGTGTACATCTGGGGGTCAATGCCTCCCAATATCAGTTCTCCTCCATACTGAACAGTTGGTTGGCTGAAAGAGAAAAATGGGCAAAAGAAAGAGCTATAGCTTCTCATCTGCTTGTGGTCTTTTTGTATAGAGTAAACAACCCTAGGATCATTTTCATCAGAAAATATGACCAGAAAATAAAATAAAAAAATCACTTGTTGTATAAAATTACAAAATAACAATGCAAACTGAGTGCAGATTGTTGTGTGTTAACGCTGAATGTCCACCCATCTCAGGTTCCCCCATTGACATACACACCCTTCACTCAACTGCTCACTCCACTGAGAACCATGTTTTTAAAGGCTGTGAAAATTCAACTTTTCACAATTCCATTGGTGAGATAAGAATATAATTAGAGGTATATATGACAGTAAAAATCTTCTTCTTACACTCATATTGTGAATAAAGTAATCCTTAGTATATGTGGTGGAATCAAGAGCTGAATGGAGGAAGGTCCCCATAGGAGGAGTTAAGAGATACACTACCTTGGACTCTATGGGAGGGGAGGAAGTATATGAGATTAATCATTTAGGATTAAATCAGGCTTTCCCAAGGGAAGATGGGGAGTTTGGGATCTTTGTAGAAGTTTTTAAATCAGCAATGATTTAACTCAAAAATAATTTTAAACCTCTTTTTTAACCTGATGTTTCCCCTCTCTTTCAATGCCATTCATTGCTGAAATGTTGAACTCCATTATATTTGTGATGATGGGATTAAGCCACGGAATAAAAGTAAATTGCTCCATTCCAGGTAACTCATTCTGGAAGAAAATCATAATTATACTTACATGCTGTGGCACAAATATAATGTGGTTAATCTTACCGTGAGAAGTAAAAGCTAAAAATAGGTTCAGAAATCTGGTTTTGACTCATCATCTGGTGCAAGAGTGGAGCAAAATTGGTCAAACCCAAAATCCCATCAAAGTTGCTATAGTAGAAGGGATAGATGGGTTCCTCCACACTCAATCCAAACTCTTGGGTTTTAACTACAATATTCTGGATCTGAAAGAGAAGATTGAAAAATGGATTTCACTTGTAGTTCATAGCATTGCAACAATTCTGCACTTTCTCTTCAATTCATATATCTTTATCATAAAGATAATGATTCTCTATAATAAAGATATACAGAATGGTGAGCATAATGTCTTGTTCAAGTCAAGCTTGATTTCTGGTGACTTCCATATTGTTTGCAATAGCATGGAAATGGCTTGTCACCGTCTAGCAAGGGCAGTGGTGGCTTGCTAAAAGTTGAAGTTATCCATATGTGAAAACGGTATTCTCTATGGGAAGTGATAAAAGAATCAAGACGTTGTGTTTTTGTTGCTGATCACAAATACAAAAGGGCCAGGGCTTTGGTCACATTGCTGCAGTTCTGTTATATTGCCTTTTTTTCTTACTCCCCTGCAGATGCTGATGACAGCTACCCCAATTATGTGATAAAGATGTGGTAGAATTTCATTCAGGGTCAGTGTCCCGAATGCATTCAATCACCTTTAGCAAATATGCAAGCTATGCCCACCAATGGTATCAGATATCTTCTTTCCTCATCCTTACAAGATTTCAAGGTTATTTTATCTTACTGACATTATACCCCCCCCCCCAAAAAAAAGTTGAGCTGGTGAGTATTGCAAGACCAGACTTTTTGTAATAGCACTCTCTCCCTGGAAACTTTGCTAGTCCCTTCCTTGCACCCATTTAAGAAAAAGTGAAGGTTAATCTGATATTGGACCTTCAGTGTTAAATTAGTATGTTATTTTTAAGAAATACTGTTTCTATGGCTTTTATTATGATACCAATTTACTTCCATTATGTTTATTCTCTTTAGACTTATGGTCATTTTAATGCTTATTTTATGCATTGGTACCCTAAAACCTAGAGAGCGGTTGGAGGGCCAGCAAGTCCGAATCTGACTGATTGCAACTAACAACCTATATTAGGTCTTATCTTGCTGTGATGAGGGCAGCAAAGTGTGCCTATTTCTCTGCCCTCATCATGTCCACAGATAATTGCCCGGTTGCCCTGTTCAGAACGGTTCCAGACAGCGTTTGGGTCAATTCTGGCCTCCTTAGCTGACAGCTCGGTGGATGCCCTGGTGGACACCTGGTAAATGGCTGCCGCCGGGGCACTAGACTGAGTTGCCCCTTTGTGGCCTCTAACCCGCTGCAGATCCCAATTAGTTCCCTGGTTTTCCACGGAGCTGCGGGAGATGAAGCAGCAGAAGAGAGGCCTAGAGAGCTGTTTGAGATCCAGCAGGTCCGAATCTGACTGAGCGCAGCTAAGATCATGTTTTAGATCTTATCTTGCTGCAATGAGAGCGGTGAAACGTGCATACTTCTCCACTCTCATTGTGTCCACAGATAATTGCCCAGCCACCCTGTTTAGGGTCTCCTGCTCCCTCCTTAACCTGAGGGGGGGAGGACCCTCTGCAGGGATGTGCTGAGAAGTTTAGTCAACATCTGATGGACAAAATCGCTGAGATTTGGATGGGCTTGGACTCCAACTGGGCAGAGTCCGATGGGAGTATGACGACTGGTCTTGGCAGTATTATCTGGGAGGAGTTTGACTCTGTGACTCCAACTGAGGTGGACAGAATCATGGGGAGGCTGAGTGCTGCCACGTGCTTCATTGAGGGAGGGTTCCTTTCCCACCGCCTTGAAGGAAGCGGTGGTGGGGCCCCTCCTTAAGAAGCCTGCTCTGGACCCAGCCGTCTTGAACAACTTTCATCCAATCTCCAACCTTCACTTTGTGGCGAAGGTTGTTGAGAGCATGGTGGCCCATCAGCTCCCGGAGTTCCTGGAGGAATCCGATTATCTAGACCCGTACCAATCGGGTTTCAGGCCCGGGTACAGCACGGAGACAGCATTGGTCACACTGGTGGATGATCTCTGGAGGGCACGGGACAGAGGTCATTCCTCTGTCCTGGTCCTATTAGATCTCTCAGTGGCTTTCAATACCATCGACCATAGTATCCTACTGCGGCACCTCGAGGGGTTGGGAGTGGGGGGCACCATTTTACGATGGTTTTCCTCCTACCTCTCGGGTCGTATGCAGGTAGTGTTGGCAGGGGCCAGAGGTCAGCCCCGAGGCCCCTCACTTGGGGGGTGCCCCAGGGGTCGGTCCTCTTGCCCCTCCTGTTCAACATCTACATGAAGCTGCTGGATGAGATCATCCATGGATTTGGGGTGAAGTATCATCAGTATGCTGATGATACCCAGCTTTTCATCTCCACCCCTAACCAACCCAGTGTCGCCGTCGAAGTGATGTCCAGGTGCCTGGAAGTGGTGCAGATCTGGATCAGACTCCGACTCAACCAAGACCAAGTGGCTGTATGTACCAGTATCTCGGGTTCACCAGGATATTCCATCGTTAACTTTGGGGGGAGAGGTGTTGCCCCCCCATAGATAGGGCTCGCAACTTGGGTGTCCTCCTGGATACGCGGTTCAGTTTGGAGGAGCAGGTGGGAGCCGTGGCCAGGGGGGCATTTGCCCAGGTTCGCCTGGTGCGCCAGTTGCGACCCTTCCTGGACTGAGATGCCCTACGTATGGTCACTCAGGCACTCGTCACCTCCCGTCTGGACTACTGCAATGCTCTCTACATGGGGCCGCCCTTGAGGACCACCCAGAGGCTTCTACTTGTCCAGAATGCAGCGGCGCGGGTTGTGATGGGAGGATCCCGATACTCCCATGTTACACCCCTCCTGCACGAGCTGAACTGGTTACCGGTTGCCCTCTGAGTGAGATTCAAGGTGCTGGTGTTGACCTATAAAGCCCTTCATGGCATTGGACCGGAATACTTGCAGGAAACCTTGCTGCCGATAATGACTTCCCAATGCCCAGCATGCTCCCACAGGCAGGGCCTCCTGGTGGTGCTGTCAGCTAGACAGTGTTGGCTGGCAGTCCCCAGGAATAGGGTCTTCTCTGCGGGGTCCCGCCCTCTGGAATCAGCTGCCCCTGGAGCTCCGGGTGGCCCCAGACCTCCGGGCCTTCCACCGTGGCCTAAAAACTTGGCTATTTCATATGGCCTACCCGGACTGATGGGGGGGAGGGTTTTAAATGGTTAATTGTTTTTAGTTTATGATTATGAGATTCCTTGGGTTTAATTTATTTTTAACTTTTGTATTGTATGTTTTTTAGTATTGTAAGCCACCCTGAATCCTTCAGGAGATAGGGCAGCATATAAATCTCATAATTAAATTAAATTAAATTAAATTAAATTAAATTAAATCAATTATACATGTAAATGTAAATAAATAAGAGCTAATTCTAATGGATGAATCAGTGTAGCAAGTTAAGAAATCAATTACTAACAACTTGGTTAAAATCCACTCACCTGCACAGTATCATAACCTATCATTACACTCAAACTACCAAATCCATATCTCAGGATGTAAGTTTGTTCACCACTGCTGCAATAAGTGGATGAGCTTTTCGGGTCAAACTTATTATGGTTTCCTACAACAAAACAAGAAAAAACAGAGAGTAGTAGCTTTGCTCTATGTGTGGTGAAAGATCTTTTTGTCTATACTTAAATCACAACAGATCTGTACTTTACTTCATTACCAGCCCACACTTTTCTTTCTCTCATGTTGTAGGAAAAATCCACATCAAAATTCTAATTCGGAGGTCTCCAAACTTGGCAACTTTAAGACTTGTGGACTTCAACTCCAACTTCAATGCTGGGAGTTGTAGTCCACAAGTCTTAAAGTTGCCAAGTTTGGAGACCTCTGTTCTAATTGATCACATTGAAATGGCAAGGGGGTAAAAAGAGTTTGAAAAAGGCATTTTTCAAAAGATATGCATAAGAATCATCCTTACTAGTACAGGTCAAGAGGTCTTGTTTGTGGACCCAAATCAATACAAAACTATGAGCAACATGGCAACTTTCAGCATTTAAAAACCCCCAAGGTATTAGGAAATGCACTTCCAGTGAAAAACCTTATGTGTAGAGCTGATCATGACTCTGGACATTTTGGGTCAGTGACACACTTAGAATTTTGAGTTATTTTCTCATAAACTGATTGTCATTTTTGCCCTGGCAAATGAAATGAACAATTATGAAATGGTAAATCCAGTACTGTAGGCACCAACCATTTTCAGTTTTGCAAAAGAAAAAAATAAGGATGCAGATAAGAGCAAAATCAGGTGAAATCATTTAATTCCTATCTGTACCACCTCAAAATAGCAACGGAGTAAAATGATGGAATTTTCAGCTCTACTCCCTTCAGTGATCCACTCACTGACTAAAGTTGTGGTCTGCAAAGAAAAGGTTCCTTACCAATGGACAAGGTATAAATGGCTTAAAATAAGGAGAAATATATTTGGTTTTGACAAAAATAAATATTTTGAGAGACATTCAAAACGTTCAGCAACGGAGTGGACACTCACCACAGTTTGATCTGCAATGTAGATACCCACAGAACACCAGAGCCAGTTCCAAAAGAACAAGAAAATCTTGTGGTGGAAATGGTTATTTTCCAAAGGACTACAGGGTTGGAAGAACTACGTACTACCTCACAACAGATAGGGGAGACATCCTCCAGTTTCTCTGAATGTTGCATCTAGTGGGACCTCAAAAGTATCTTTACAAGGACTTGTTCAAGAAGGGATGTCTACAATGACAGCAAAGAGGCACAGTGATGTTCTCTGCCGTCTCACAATGTCCAGATTCAGCAAATTTGTGTTGTTACTTGCATCACTTTATGGGCTTAGTAAAGTTGAATGCATGGTTACTGTTATCCTGGTTGCTGGACTTTTATTCAAACTGGAGTAAATCAATAAAGAGAAATTGCAGTCCTAACCCAGAATGCTCACCAGTCATAGTAAAGAAAACTATCCCAAATACATATTACATTAAGTTGCTCTTTAACAAGATGGGATGTCTGAGTATTATTGTCAGAAACAATGGTCCAATCACATGAGACTAAAAAATACAGCAAAAAAATAATAATCTGCCAAATATGTTGCTGAATAATCAGGTAGCATCAAAATTGACTTAAATAAATGGATTATTATGTTCTTTCCTGTGTTCAGGCATCAGCAGTCAATTTACTGTTGCTCATAGGAGAAAGGAAAGATGAAATAACTAAGTGATATTTCATTATACATAAATAACATCCTATTGATTGGTTCTGAGAAGAGCTATCACAATGTGCAGGAATAAACTTAAATGCTAAAGTTATAAAGTCAGATGAAGGAGAGGAAAATACAGATTTTCTGTGGTTTAAATACTCACGTTCAAATAATTGGTCATTGGTTCATATGTAGCACTGAATTTATTGAATTGATATTTTAATCCAGGATCAATATGGTATTTTTCCAAAAATTCTTCCAACACTCCATTCTCTCTCATAATTTCACGAATGGATTTTCCTTTCTTCAGAATGATTCTGCATACCAAGAAAGATAGCCAGAATATCACTATCACAACTATCTCCACATTTTTTAAAAATATTTTTGTTACTAAAAACAATAATATCCCATTAAACAAATACTACACAAACAAGAGATTAAGCCAAGAAGCAGGAATACTGAGGCTTTCCATGGAACGATAAAAACATAATTTTGCCATCATTTTATGACTAAAAGTGATGTGCTTTAGATTGTTTCAATTCTATTTCCATTTAATATATGGTCTTAGCTTAGATACTCACCTATGAAAACCTTCTGACAGTTGGATGCAAACTAATGCCAGGATCAACCACTTCATGATACTTTGTGTCTTGGGGAATTATCTCAGGGAATCAAAAATTTTGCCCACAACTAGGCTGCTGTGACTCCACTTTTATATCCAAGGCAGCTGTTCTTTGCTGTTTAATCTTTGTTCTTGTGCCCTTTATCTCTCTTTAATGTTATGATACTAAGCCAATACCAACATACCTTTTCTTATGGATAATAGGAATTAACTTTCCTCTGTTTGAATTACTTTCAATAGAATTTTTGCCCTTGATGTTAAATAAAAGATTAACAGAATTTGGCTTCACAAAGCATCACCTGTAGCAAAGATAATATATGATAATATATCAAAATGGAAAACTATAATCAATTTCCTTGGAAGCTGCTCCCATTGTTTTAAGAACTAATGGAAAATGAATGAACAATCCCAGTTGCTCTAGTATCAGTTGCTCTAATAAGGTTGGATAAGGTTACTTTTGATTGAACTATGTCTTAGAATTCTCAGTTTATGCTTGCTAATTTTTTTGTTGAATCTTGGAAAACTGCATGGCGGTTCTGTCCTGCATGAAAGTTGACTTTCCAGAACATGACCGTGTCCATTCATCCTTCCACTTCCAGTTGTGAAAGAAAAAGAATCCCAGATTCATAACTGGAGCAATGTGCTTGAAGTGTTTTCAATTTACATTTTCTGCTAGTCCTTCATGTATTTTATAAAAAACATTTTTCATATTTCATTTATCAGTGAGAAACATAAGCTGAAATACGTTTCCAGATTTCCACATTTTTCTTTAGCAATTATAGATTAGTATACTACACAATGACTTCCATTGAGCCCCATGATGAGCTGACATCACACTGAATTACAAGATTGTATTTGCAAGGAAATCATTCCTGGTTGCAGGGTCCAGTCCAGAGAAATCTCTCCAAAGGAAGGAGAGGTTATTGAGATGATTCACATTTTCAGATAATCAATTTCTTGAGTAGACCACAGAAATTGTTGTTTTGTGAGTGGCTTATGAGCAGTTGGGAGTTAGGATGCTACCAAGCTCACTCCTGCAACACAGCCTTTGATGGACATTAAGTGTTACCAAGCCTCATTTCCTAATCAGTTTTTGTATTTCTTTTTTTATTATTGTTGTTCTGTTGGAGAGACAAAGATCTTTCAGATCAGCAAGATTTTTATGTGTTCATTGGTTGAGTCCCCTTCACCCTTAGAGGAAGATGGTACAAATTTGATATTAAGAACCTTTGGAATAGATGAGTTTTTCAATTATACAGTAAAAAGGTGGCCAGAATATGGATTTCAGAAAGTTAATTAAAAATTAAATGTTAATAAAATAATAAAAGTGGGAAAAAGACCAAGACAAATTCCTTGTGTCTAATCACACTTGGCCAATAAAGAATTCATTCATTTGTTTGTTCATTCATTCATAAAGATCTAATGAATATGATAAAATAAATATGGATTAAGGGTCCAGATTGATTTGGAATGATAGCTTTGATATAATTAGAAAATAGTGTTCGTTTTTTATATTTTCTGATAAGAAAAGAATGGAGCAGAATTTCATAACAGAAGTTATTGTGCTTTCTATTGCCTATCTTTTTGGGGGGGAAATAGATGAACTTCTTGATAAAATGGACAAATCCTGTTGTAAGTAATCAATTTATACATCAAGGACAAGCTGCAATGGATAATTCTGAAATTACTTTGAAGGGGGATTTAACCATTGTAAGCAATAAACTGGAGAAAGATATGGATGTGAAATGGAATAGGTGGATAATTTATTTCCTAAAGGAGATTTACAAGTATTGAACCAGGAAATTGATTTGTATAATTTCTTCTTACTGAATATACAAAAGAATTTTTCTGGGAGGGGAGGGACAAAAAAAAAGTACAAATGTTATTTACCTTTGTTGTTGTTGTTCAATTGCTAAGTCATGTCTGATTCTCCGCAACTCCATGGACCATAGCATGCCAGGCCCTCCTGTCCTCCACTGTCTCCTGGAATTTGCCAAAATTCATGTTCATTGTGCTGATGACACTATCTTACCACTTCATCCTTTGCTGTCTTCTTCCCCTTTTGTCTTAAATTTTTTGCAACATCAGTGTCTTTTCCAATGAGGTTTCAATTCTCATTAGGTGGCCAAAGTATTTGAGCTTCAGCTTCAGTATCTGTCTTTCTAAAGAACAATAAGGCTTGATTTCCTTTACAAAATAAATATGCTAAAGTTTTAAAAGATTTGTGGCTATAGAAACAGGTGAACAGAAAACTAGCTCTGGAGTTCTTTCTGAAGGGATTAAAAAGTGAGAGCCCTAAACATTCAGGGAAGACTTATAAAGTCAGTTTATTTATATAATTATATGATTTCCATTTTTAATGGAAATTGTTCTCTCACCACCTTTCTTTATGAGCATGGCCTCATTGGTCTCAATTCTAGAATAGCTGTTCAAAAAGATCTACTGGGAAAATAATTCAGTGCATGTCAAGAATATCCAGGAACACATTTTTAATAGAACAAATTATAATATGGAAATTAAATCCATTTTTGATATTGTCTGTTACCAGTCTGTCAATCTGACTATTCATATAACATCAGAGATGGAAGCAATAGTTCAGTTGGAGTATAATAAGGGGGAAAACCCATCACTGCTATAATGAATAAAGAAAAGATGTCCCAGTGACATCAGTCTCTGAATGCATGCAATGGTTATTCAATTCATCTTTCTGAAAACTAACAACCAGTGGCTGATTAGAAAGGATGGGAATTGTTGTTTAACTCATCTGGACACTGTCAGCTTGGAAAATCTTTTTTTTTTGCCAAAATTTTTTATTGTTTTTAAACAAACATACACAAACAAAACATAGACAAATATAAGAAACATGAAAAAAGAACATAAACATAAAAGTTCTTTTGGTGAGAACAGTATGCTCCCGAGTCATCACTTCTCCATACAGATATAGATTCCATTGCTCAATCATCTTATATATAGTTTTCAATATCTTTCCAGTCAACATTTTAACACTTTTATCTGTCCTGTTTACAGTTCTTATCTCATGAATGAGATGTTAAATTATGCCTTACCTTTGTTGAGTTCAGCAACTAATTAACAAATTCATTTATTTCCTAAATCACAAAAATTGTTCTTTTCAAAGAGGTTATGCATTTGTATTTTTTTTAATATTCACAAACATTTGTTGTTAGTTAATAAAAAATGCCAGTTCAGATTCAGTAGTATTTTAGAGCAAGAAGAACCATTTATTTCTTCAGGAATTACTCCAGCATGCCTTTTCTCTTCACATTTTCTTGAAAGATTCTTCCATCTTTTTTCATTCTTTTCTCCATCATCCCGTTTTTCTTTAAGGGGTCACGGAGGGATTTTCCTTTCTTTTCCACAAGATACCAAAAAAACCCTTCATGATCAGCTTGAAGCATATATTTCTTATCCTTTCTGAGTTACTCTTGCATCCTTTTTGTCACTTTACATTGTCACTGAAAATTACTAATGTCAAAACTTGCTGTTGCTATTCAGTAGTATTTTAGAGCAAGAAGAACCATTTATTTCTTCAGTTACTCCAGCATGCCTTTTCTCTTCACATTTTCTTGAAAGATTCTTCCATCTTTTTTCATTCTTTTCTCCATCATCCCGTTTTTCTTTAAGGGGTCACGGAGGGATTTTCCTTTCTTTTCCACAAGATACAAAAAAACCCTTCATGATCAGCTTGAAGCATATATTTCTTATCCTTTCTGAGTTACTCTTGCATCCTTTTTGTCACTTTACATTGTCACTGAAAATTACTAATGTCAAAACTTGCTGGTTGCTATTAAAGCAAGGAACTGTGTGCAATAGAAGAAGCACATTCACAAAGCCTCATGCTTTAATTTTGACATAAAAGGAGAAGATTATAACTTTGATTAGCCAACCTAATTTGTGAGTGTGGCTTGGTGGTCATGAGACTGGCTGGGCATGGCTTGTATGTAAATATTATAAATATTTATATAAATTTTTTTATAAAAAAAGAGCAACTGTTACCCAAAATCAGACAAAGCAGGCAGGCAGATTGAGTTGCTCACAGAATCACAGATTAACTCAGAGATCTATCTTTCTGCCATTGGCTACCTGAGTCTCTCACATTTACTTGCAAGCAAACCCATAAAATTTGCTAGCAAGCAAACTCACAAAATTAACTCACAACACACCATGTATGTAAATTTTGAATTTCTTTTATAAAAAAGAGCAACTTTTACCCATAACTTACTTCATGATGTACAGCAAAGGTCTCCAAACTTGGCAACTTGAAGACTTGTGGACGACAACTTCCAGAATTCTCCAGCCAGCATAGCTGGCCAGATCAGCGATGCCCTCTCCCTGATGTTCCGGTGCTTGGATGTGGTACGGATCTGGATGAGTAGGAACATGCTCCGACTCAACCCGGCCAAGACTGAGTGGCTTTGCGTGTCGGCGTCTCAGCCCAGCCAGGATTGTTTATCCTTGGCCATGGGGGGGAGGTGTTACCCCCTGTGGATAGGGCACGGAATCTGGAGGTCCTCCTGGATGTACGGCTCCGGTTGGAGGAGCAGGTGGGGGCCGTCGCCAGGGGGGCCTTTGCCCAGCTCCGTCTTGTTCGACAACTTCGCCCTTTTCTGGATCGAGACGCCCTACGCATGGTTACTCATGCCCTTGTCACCTCGAGACTCGACTACTGCAACGCTCTCTATCTAGGACTGCCCTTGCATACCATCCGGAGATTGCAGTTGGTGCAGAATGCGGCTGCGCGGGTGGTGATGGGAGTTACCCGGTTCTCCCATGTTACCCCCCTCCTGCGTGGCCTGCATTGGTTGCCGATTGCGCTCCGGGTGAGATTCAAGGTTTTAGTTTTAACATTCAAAGTCCTACACGACATGGGTCCCCAATATCTGAGGGGCGTCTTCTTCCAATAGCTAGCTCCGGCCGCCCTGTGCGGGCTCATAGGCAAGGACTCCTCGGGTTCCATCGGCGGTCCAATGCCGGTTGGTACTTCCCGGCGACGAGCCTTCTCTGTTGCGGCCCCGACCTCTGGAATCAACTGCCTCTGGAGCTCCGTCTGGCCCCTGATCTCCGCACCTTCCGCCGCGAATTAAAAACTTGGTTGTTTGACCAACCGGGCTGTGACCCTCCTTTGGGGGAGGGATGGGTTTTTTAATGTATTTTATTGTATTGTTGTGTCTTATATTTGGGCTTGTTGGTTTAATGTCTTTTTAAATATTTATTGTTCTGTGTTTTTAGTTGTGAGCCGCCGAGTCTTGGAGATGGGGCGGCATACAAGTTCAAATATAAATAAATAAATAAATAGCCAGAGTTCTGGAAATTGAAGTCCACAAGTCTTAAAGTTGCCAAGTTTGGGGACCCCTGTTGTACAGGTTCTTCATCAATATGACCCAGAAATTATATGCAGAGTTATTACTGGCATGTCCCTAGCTTTATATTCCCAATAGCTGCCCTCCACTGATTTTTTTTTGTTTACTTTTGGTTACCTATATCAGGGGTCTGCCACCTTTGGGACTTCAGGGACCACCAAACCCATAATTTTATCTTCCGGAGATGACTAATATGAATTTTGACTGACGTTGGTGGGAGGGGGGGGGAGAAATCTGATCTAACCTCTCTCTCTCCCTATCTCTCTCTCACACACACACAAACACACAGAGGCAGGGGTGGGATTCAAATTTCTTAACCAGTTAGGCGTGGCCTAATTTGTGAGTGTGGCTTGGTGATCATGAGACTGGCTGGGCATGGCTTGTATGTAAATATTATAAATATTTATGTAAATATTGATTTTTTTTATTTAAAAAAAGAGCAACTTTTACCCAAAAGCAGGCAGGCAGATTGAGTTGCTCACAGAATCAAAGATTCACCTAGAGATCTGTGTTTCTGCCATTGGCTAACTGAGCCTGTCACATAAAATTTGCTTCCAAGCAAACCTATAAAATTTGCTAGCAAGCAAACTCACAAAATTAACTCACAACACACCATGTATGTAAATATTGATTTTTTTTTATAAAAAAGAGCAATTTTTACCAAAATCAGGCAGAGCAGGCAGGCAGATTGAGTTGCTCACACATTCACTTAGAGATCTGTGTTTCTACCATCGGCTACCTGAGTCTGCACTGAATAGATGCTTCAGGCTCAGCTTTGCTTTTAGATTAGGTAGAAAGCAAGAAATCGGACTATTTCCTGCTTTCTAGCTAATCTAAATCTCCAGGCACAGCAGAACAGCTGATGGTCAGGGGAAAAAAGGAAAAATAGCAACTTAGCAGGCAAGTTTGCCAGGTAAGGAGTGAGTGGGCGGGGAGGGTACCTGCAGGCCATGTGGGCAACGCAGCATTGTGTTCCCGCGCAGCCTGGATTAATTGCTTTGGGGTATGATCTCGGGGTAACATTTCTTTGTGGACCACCAAAATTTTCTCGCAGACCACCAGTGGGCAGCAACCCACCAGTTGGCAAACACTGACCTATATCATTATTCATACCAAAAATCAACATTTGTTTTCCTGTGTAGGACACAAGGGCAATTTTTAAATTAGATTTAAATACTATATGCCCTTGATTTAAAAACAAAAAAACTAGAGAAGTTGAATGATTATTAAAGTTTTGCTAAGAAAATAGCAAAGAAAATCAGTGATAAGTTATCAATTAGTTGTAATATAATCAGTTTCCTTGAAAGCTGTTCTCAAATATAAGTAATAGAGGACAAGTTAGCAATCTCAGCTTCTGTTACAAGTACTTAGCAAATTCAGTTTCTATTTGAGTTCAATAATTATCAAAAAATAAGTAAGACAAGGCTCACTTTCCCTAAAACATTGGTTCATTTTAACAGATAACCTTGGGAACTATGCTAACTAATAAAGAGTTGGTTCCAAGCATAAGTAGAACTACTGAAATCTTAATCTTAATTTTTGGTTGTTTGACCAATCCGGGCTGTGATTCTTTCCCGGGGGGGTGTGGGGTTCTTAACTTATTTTAAATTTTAAATTTTAGTTTAGCTATTATTGGGCTTGTGATTTGTTTAATTCTCTTTTTAATTATTTATTGTCGTTCGTTTTAGTTGTGAGCCGCTCCGAGTCTTCGGAGATGGGGCAGCATACAAGTCCAAATAATAAATAAATAAATAATAATAAATAATTTATTAAATCCCATTAATTTGAGTCTGAAACCGTCAATTCATTCACTAATGCACTGTTAATTTATTTTTATTTATTTATTTATACTTGAACTTGTATGCCGCCCCATCTCCGAAGACTCAGGGCTCACAGCTAAAAACATATACAATAAATATTTAAAAAATAATTAAACAAAGACAAGCCCAAATATAAAACGTAAAAACAATAAACATTAAAACCCTCCCTCCCCCAGGGAGGGGTCACAGCCCAGGTTGGTCAAATAACCAGGTCTTTAGTTCATGGCGGAAGGTGCGGAGATCGGGGGCCAGGCGGAGCTCCAAAGGTAGTTGATTCCATACCTTTTCATTAAAACAAATTTCAAAGCATTTTATTGTAAATTTTGATATTAAATTATGCTAAGTTCAACCCTAGTCTTTCTGATTGATACAAGTTTGAAAGTCGAGATATCTTATTTAATGTGTTGATTAGTACATAACAAGAGAGAGAGATTATAAAACCACACTTTAATTGTTTAAGTCTTTTAAATGCTTCTGACTTTAGAGCCCTGTTCAGTGTTTATTTCAATGCACAAGTTTTAGAAACTGTTATAAGATACCTGTCCAATTGCCATATATTTCATCTGGAGATCTGCAAAAACGTACTGTCATGTTTGCTTCAATGTGCATACTGTAAACTTCGTTCTGTTAATTGGAATCCTGCTTTATTAAGGTCTTTGATTGTATGGGATAGTTTTGGGATACTGTACTCATAATTAAACAATGTAATAAATATTACTTTAAATAAAGCACTACAAATAAGAAAATAGTCCCACTAACCTATCTACACTTGACAACATTTATCTAGTATACATTGACGATTTCTTCTTATACATCATGTTCTTTTTATCTCTCTTGGATTTCTATTTTTTTTCCTTCTCTATTGTCACATTTAATGGCCATCGGGTGGCACTCTTGATCCTTTTGAAGTAGTTCTTTTCCCCACTAGTCTCTATACTTCCAGTCTCTTTGAGGTTCATTCCTTCTGCCTTCTGTTGTTTTTGTTGTTGTTGTTGTTGTTGTTGCTGCTGCTGCTGCTGCACTGAAGCAAGAAAGACTAATTTCAAATGGAAATCTTTTCCCAATTGCTGTTCTGATGTTTTTTGAATAACAAGCTCTGCACTTTATCCATGCTGTGTTTTTGCTGGTCTGAAATCCTACTGCACTTGTAGTCAATCCTGAAAAGCCATGAATAACCTGTACTGGATATTTATTTTATTTATTTATTTATTTGAACTTATATGCCGCCCCATCTCCGAAGACTCGGTGCGGCTCACAACTAAAACATAAGACAATAAATACTTAAAAACAATTAAATTGAGTTATAAGTCCAAATATAAGCACTATAAAACCTTTAAAAAAACCATCCCTATCAAATTTACTGGGCTATTTTTTAATCTTAAAAACCTCTGCTACCTTCTGGATGACAAAGTTGTTAGCTAGGCATGTCAGGAACTTGTTTGATCTCCCAGTAATCTTGGGAATTGGGTTCTTTAATAGATCCTTCAATGTTATAGTTTGCTATGGTAGTCATTCCTCCATCAATTGCAATAAGATGCTTTTAGGTATCCAGGAAACCTTTTGTATACTATGTATACTTTACTGTGCATATGTTTTTAATCTTGGTTTTTAATAGGTTGCATCAGCAATCTCTTCAATTTGCAATGTGCCAAAAATGTATGTTCTTAGTGGACCCAAAATACCTGCACCAAACGTAAAGTAATTAGAATACTGGAAGAAAAATTTAAGGCTCTAGATTCTAGAGGAAAGTCTGCTTACTCTGAAACTCAACCAAGAAAATGAAGAGCTCCCAGTAAAGGTAGAAGTCTGTGTCCAAACTGAATGTAGTAAGAAATAAATAACTACCAGGAAAAATGAGCCCCCTAGATCAGGGGTGTCAAACTCAAGGCCTTAGATCTGGCCCACAAGTCTGCTCTGCAAATAGCGAATGTGGTGCCTCTGCCAGTGAAAATGGACTCAGCAAAGGCTGTGCGTGCCCTCCCCCAGCTCCATTTGTGTATATTGGTGACTCACTTCTCAGAGGAACAGAATCAGCAACGTGTAGATCAGACAATCTACAAGGGAGGTATACTGCCTCCAACATGCAAAGATGAAAAATGTGACAGACAAGCTTACCAAAATAACCAAGCCCACAGATCATAATCCTTGTCGCCTCTTTCATGTTGGGACAAAAGGTACAACAAAGAGCCTGAAAACAATACTAAGGGACTATGAGCAACTAGACAGGAAAGCTACTCATAGATTATTCAAGCCCATAACCATATGATGTAAAGTGTGCATCTCTACATCATATGGATCCTGTCAGTCAAAGAATTCTTGACTATTGGGATCCAGAAGAGACTTCTGTGCCCTATCACCCATCTTCTGGAACACGGTACCTTCCAGGGTGAGATTTGTCCCCACCCTCCTATCATTCTGCAAGAGCTTGAAGACCTAACTCTGCCAAATGGGCTGGGGATCCAATGAGGGAATAACACACTGGAGGTGACTACTAGATTGGTAGCAAATCCACCTCTCTCCCTCCTGCATTCCCTGCTTCCTCCCTCCCATTTTTTAATCTCATATTACTGTATTTTCATTGTTTATTTCATTGTTTCACTTTTTTGGTACTGTTAGGCTTACACTTCATTGTTTTTATTGTTGTAAGCTACCTAGCATAACCCTGCAGCGAGATAGGCCTCAAATAAATTTATCAAATAAATAAATATGCCTAAAATAGCTTCAAATAGAAGAGAAAAGGCAACTCTACATCAGCATCTCTTTAAAATTTAGAAGACACCTCCGGTCATGTTGTTCATTTTTATAAAGTTAGTCTTAACAGTTTTTTTAATTCTTCCATTTGTTTTCTTCCCACCACACTTTGAGTAATAAGTCGTATGGAGTTTATCAATCATACATCTTACATTCAGGCACATTGCTTACTATTTTTCTTCTAGCTCTCAGTGAACTGCATTAAGTGGAGGGAAACCTAAATTAAGTTTACTGAGGTTTCTGTGAAAGAGGAGACATTCCTTCTCATTGTGTACATCTTGAGCATTTTAGAGTTGATCCCACTTAAGTGAGTACTCATGAAAAGGTGTTGATGTGGAATACTCTCCACACTGTAGACTCTTCACTATTACAATCTATCCTTGCATACTTTCATAGCAGCAATCAGTGAACTAGTGTGATGTATAAAAGGATGTGAAAAAGGTTGCATGAAGACCACAATGTACATCCATCTTCTTAAAATGATAGATCAATAAAGCCATAATTTTCTAGCAAAATCGATGACATGCTGACGCTTGGCTTGGTATATGCTCAGTATGTGCTCTCCAGATTCGATCCCTACAGAAAGCTACCTTATAGGATTTCCTTCTTATTCAATGTACATGAGTAATTAAGACCCATATTTAATTTTATGTCTATATTTAAAAAGGCAGTCTTTGGTTGCAGTTATGTCTATTCAAGGCAACTACACAAAGGATGTAATTATAAGATGATGTGAGAAGAAATATTAACAAAATATTATATAGTCTTTCTTTAGCTCCTGCAATAGGGGTAGATTAAAAAAATAAATAAATAGAGGAATTCTGTTGTTTAAAGAAAACATTGAGATGCTATATTTCTTCCAAACATCTCTCCTGTACCATGCTCTCACCGTTGGCCAAGTAAAAATTAGCACGTACGACTGTCTTTTGCATAATCATTCTTTATTTGCTTCCAGTTACTTTCAGGAGGAAACCAACTTTGATTTATTGTCATCTTTAATGGGAAATTTTTGCAGATGAAAAACCCTGCCAAGACTGTTGGATATGTTTATGCTGCTGCTGCAAAGCCAACCCGGTTGTTGCCCAAGTCATACACGGAGTAGTAGGGCCTGAGGAAGACATCACCAAGGATCCACAGAGGTTGCCCATTCTGGGATGGTAGATAAGTAGGACTAATGCCAACCTCGCAATAGTCTCCAGAATACTGTTGAGGAAGACATAGACTCCATTAAAACTCTTGGGCTAAGGCAAAATATCAGAAATAACCAGAGACAGTTAACTTGAGAAAACAAAGTTTAACTTTCAGTATTCAAACTCATTGTAATCGCATATAACACTCTGCCAAGATTTTTTTAACACAAAACTATCCATTATTCTGCAACTGCATGTTAAAGAATACATCTTTTGGCCTGCTCAGTTCATTATTACTCAATTCCCTACAAGAAAAATGTTATCTAACTTTCAATACATGGACCACCAGGAGACAAATCGCTGTCTTCAATTACCCAAGCCTCTCAAATATTTATTTTCTTAATGGCACCATATTTTACACCATACTGCACCTTCTGGTGCCCCGTATCTTTTTTATATAGCATCCTGCCAACTTTTTTAGCTCCTTTCTTCAGCTTTCCAATGAGGGCATCTCAAAGTCATGCTCTCTGCTTTTCCATGGGACAGCGAGGAGAATATAATGTCATGAAGAGATCCGCTGTGCTATGCCTTTCTATACAGCAGTTGTAAATGACTGATACTGATTTCAGACACCTAAGACCAACATGAAAAAAGCTGTTGAAAAGAATGACCTACCTGAAGGACATAGGCAGATGGAGTCAGGGGGAAATTAACTCCATTGATGTCAAATGTGATGGTCGGCATGTACTGAAGGTCATTGCAGTTAACCACGAACTATAGAATAGGAAAGAAGATAGAGAGAAAATGTACAAACACCATAAGTACAATATTCTAAGGGATAAACTAGACAGTAAATAAGTAAGTAGATTACACACCATCTTGCTCCCCTTCTCATTTTGATTTACTTTCCTGTACAAGCATACTGGCTTAATTCAATATCAAGATGCATTAGAATGGAAAACACTATTTCTTATTTTAGCGTTCTTAAGAGAAAAAAAACAACTCTTCCCTATACTGGCAGGTGGATGGGAATTGAACCTCCACTAGCATCTTGTTTGGTTTGGTTTGGTTTGACAAAAAAGCTAAACTAAGAACTAGCAACTAGGGTAGGTCTGGCAACCTCCCACCTCCCAATCCACCTCACAATTTCCATTGCCTGGATAAATGAAATAAGTATTAAGGGAGTCAGTTTTTCCATCTTCTTATATTGGAGTCATTTGGGAAATATTTTCATACCCACAATAAGAGTATCCCAGGTCTCTTGCTGATATTTAGGTTTGCCAGTTACACTCAATATTCCCTGTCCCTGCATATAGCAAATTTTCTCTACCGTGCCATAGTTGTTCTGCTGGGCTCCAAGTTGCTGCATCAGTTGGTCAAAGAACTGCCCAGGAACAGTGAGTAGGGATGTTCCGGTATCCACAATTGCCTGGCACCCCTGGCTGCACCAATTGGTGACCTGGTTGTTAACCATGAATCTAGAGAAAGAAAATCCAGAGATATTTGCTGTTACATTGTTTCTCCACACTTAGTAGACAGATATTCAATGGCATCACCAAAACGGAAGCAGCTTTGGTTATTTTTGTATAAAATCAGATTGTTTTCTTGCCCTGGTTTTGCCTTTGGACCATCAGAATCATGGGAGGTGGGGTTATTTCCAAAGAGAAAAAAAAGGTTATTGTCCCAGAAATAAAAGCAAGCTGGAAAGACATATTTGTAGAGTACAAAATTAATGATTGCTGACCAGCTACAACAAGTAAAATCAGAGTTGCCTTGCTGTAGGAAGCCAGAGACTCTTCTGCTGACTGCCGGCTGACTGCAATTTGGCAGTTCAAATCTCAGCAGGCTCAAGGTTGACTCAGCCTTCCATCCTTCTGAGGTTGGTAAAATGAGGACCCAGTTTGTTGGGGCAATAAGTTTACTCTGTAAACCGCTTAGAAAGGGCTGTAAAGCAGTATATAAGTCTAAGCGCTATTGCTATCACATTCAGTTGGATACCTCTCCATTTAATATTTTGCTTTCTGTCATATTAAAAACTACCAATTGCAACATTCGGAGTGGTTCTGAGGCCCCACTAGTGTCCTTTGTCATAGAGATTTCAAAATCCCAACTCCAAGAGACTATTCATCATGTAATACTTAAGTTGGTTTTCCATCAGGCTCTTTGGTAAATATTACTACTGAAAACAGGCTTACCCATCAATGGCAATTTGCCAATACAAGTCTTGGGTGACTGGACTCCAATAAATCTGACCAGTGTAGAGACTGGAATCGATTCCTCCGAGGATAAGTGCACCACCATTCTGGACACTTGGCTGCCTAATAAGATCAATGGAGAAGGACAATCTTACTGAAATATATTGCTGGTTCATTCCAAGTGTTTTCTTTTTAGCTGACCGAAGGATCTCTGTGTGAGGGCCTTTTCATTGTAAAATAATACCCTCCTTGAAGAGCTGCCTGGTGTCAAAATTCAGTATTAGCAACCCCAGAAACAGAAGCAGCCGTTTAGGTAATCCATTCTCAATATCTGGAGTGGAATTTGTTATGTATGTAGGTTTGAATATCATTGGTTTAGTTTGAATTGTTCTTGTAAAATGTCAAATATGATTGGTTTGAAAAGTGCGGGAAAACCCTGCACTCTGATTGGCTGGCAACTGCAGCTATAAGTAGCAGTCATAGCCCAGCCAAGACGGGTCCATTGGAGCTGTAGTCACTAATAAACTCTTCACTGAAGCTCTTCGCGTCTGACTCTTCATGCAAACTTAACAGAATTCAGTTTAAACCAGGTTTTTTTCAAACTTGGCAATTTTTATTAGGTAGAGTTCCCAGAAATCCTCAGCTAGCATGCTGGAAACTGGAGTCATACACCTTAAAATTGCCAAGCGTGAAAAACATTGGTTTAAACCAGCTATGAATGGTCACTCACAATTATCTTTTTTAACAAATCTGTTGAAGAGGAGCCCAGCATCTCTCTGGGTATTTGGTTAACTATCAAACTGCTCTTCTAGTTAGGAAATGTTTAAAAATACTAATCTGGAATCTGATTCTGATATCTTAAATCTATTGTCCTGGATGACTGCTAACAGGTCTTTTCATTTCTCTGTGTACATCCTGAAAAGAGCTAAAAGTGCTGTGAGATCATCCAGCAAATCAGGAGGTGCACAGAGTAAAGGACAAATATGATAAGGTAAAAATACTACTTTCTATCTTATATCAGTAATTTCAAGAACCGTTTTTAAAACTCTAAAGAAATCATAAACCACCCTGAGAATAATGTAGACAAAGTAGAAAATATTTTAACAGGAAAAAAAATTCATAGCTAGTAACATTTCATAGCTAGGACTCAGTACTACTTTAGAGCTGAGATTTTAGTAATCACTACCAAAAGGCTCTACCATAAACTGATAGGATGTTTTTAATACAATCATTCTTCCTCAGTCCTGCCTAGTATTGGTACTACATAGCAATGTAAAGTTGATATTTTTAAAAACTTCCCTCTCTCTGTCTACCTTTTAAATTAATATGAAGTGCTTTCTTGGATCTGAAATCTGTAATCCAAAGAGAATCTACTATAAGTATCTTACAGAAACTTTAACTGGATAGCTTTCTAAAACAATTACGCATATGAAAATCCAAAGGTTAAAAAGGCCCTGTGATCTTAAGTTGTCCATCTCAAAATTCCAACCATAGAAATGTTCTCCATAATTCTTGTTGACATAGGTTGTAAGCTATATACAAAGTATAGATGACAATTGAGAAACAATCATTGTAGTAAGTGGAAACTGCCAAATTAAAAAAAGGAAAGGTAGAAAAGACTTCATACTCACTGACTCAGGTAAAAGCTGAAAACAGGAGCATCAATCAGATTCTCCTGGATCATTCCCTGCATTACAGTGGTGGCACCACCAGCGGAAAGGGAGGGATAGGCCAAACCCAGGATGCCATCAAATTTTGAATAGACAAAAGCACTGCCAGGCTCAGTTTCACTTAGGCCAAATTCTTGATTGGTAATAGGAATGCCTTGGATCTACAAAGGAACAGGACACGTCATAAGATAGCAAAAGTATACAGCACAGTTGCCTAACAGACGTTCAGAAAATTGAAATTATGGATAGCTAATCTATTTGGTTGTAATGGAGGAATAATTCACTGTGCAGAGTATTTGAGGATGGGAAACCTGTCTAACATCATGGTCAGTTGATCATGAAATATATTAAAAAGATTTTCAAAATGTTAGCCTTTTTTATATAAATGGATAGATTCAACAGGAGAACACTCATTCAGGCTTTCTTATATTGTCAAATGTTCAACACATAAATATGCAATCAACTGGAAGAGCTAATGTCATGAGAAGGGTATTCACAAGGAGTAGGAGTACCAAAATAGATACTTGGATGTGGAAAAGAGAAAAGGCAAGTTATTTGGGGATCTCAGAGCAGGGGGCTAACACTGGTTGAATGCATTTTATTTTATTTATTTCATTTGTTTGTCAAACATGTACAAGATAACAAGTATAAGTATGAACATAAACAAGAACAAAGGAAGTGTTTAATTTCATTGTACGAGGTGCAATGACAATAAAGTAAACTAAACTAAAATACGGATAAATGGGTACAGTAAGACAGGGATGGTAGGCACACTGGTGCATTTATGCATGCCACCTTTAAGGATCTTTAAGGACCTCTTAGGAATTCCTACTCTGTATCACCACCAACTCCTAGTATTTTCCCCTCTCACAACAGTGAAGGTGTTGTGTTGCCCAGGCGTCTATCCACTGATCTTTGGAAAGGATCAGGAGGTGTTTGATCAACCAGCTAGCAGCTATGCCTTCTTCATCCATCAAAGCCCTAGGCAGCAATATAAGGACTTTAGCTAAACCCCATAATACTTCAACAGAAGGTAAGACCAGTGAAAATGCCCCAATCTCTTTCTATGAGATTTAAGTCTTTGCAGGCTTGCATGTTTTCAAGATTCAGCTTATTACTATCACAATCATTTTGATTTCAGTCACTGACCAAACCAATTCTGTCCACTGTATAATATAAATAGCATTGCCTTGTGCTAGGAGTATCACATCAAACAAATACTTTCCATTTGGAGAGAAGTACTACTTACCGTTACAGTATCATAGCCAAAGACCCCAGTGAGACTACCACTTCCATACTGTATAGAGAAAGTTTGTCCATTGCTGGAATAAGTAGAAGACTGACTGGGATTAAACAATTGATGGTTGTCTGGTGATAGATATGAGAGTGGGACAGAGAAGGTTTTACTTTTGAATCAATAACAAAACCTGGTTTAATAACAGTATAATAGGTGTGAAGGACAAAAAGGTATTCCACAAATTCTATATTTTTTATTCTTAAATGAATGAGAAAGAATACTCACTGCAAGGCTGACTTTGGCAATAGACGGATGGCACCCAGAGATTGGATGACCCAGTGTCAAAGAGAACCATGAAGTTCTGAGGTGGAGTTCCAATACTGATCTGTCCATAATAGGACATCTAGAAAAAGGAAAACATGGTCATCATTCAGGGCTTCCACGCTTGAATGTTGATAATGGGAAGACTTAACACATCCAACAGAACATTCTGTACATGCTTAAAACATATTGTTCAATATCTTTTAGGAATATCTATAGGCAAAAATTTAGAAGAAATAAAAATTCAGAAACATGGCTTTAAAATTCAAACTCATTCATAATAGTTTTTTTTAGTAGGTACTGTATAGCCACATAAGTACATTTACAATTCAATTAGGTTTTCATACCTGCTTCATGGTTAATTGGGTACATGTAACTGTGTTTGATGTCAGTTAGCAAGATTTTCAAATTATAACACAATTGCAATTGGCCTATGATATCTCAGGCCTATGATATCTCAATTAATGTAAACTCTTTTTGTCTAGTTTTCATTTTGACATCTGTTTGTCAAGCATATATGAGAAAATATGTATAAGTATGAACATAACATATAAACATATAAGTATAAACAAGTATAAGTATATATATAATAAATGAGTACGAATAAATGGATAAATGGGAACAGTAGGACAAGGCTGGTAGGCAAGCTGGTGCATTTATGCATGCCCCTTTACAGAGCTCTATGGAATGGAGTGAGGTCCACAGTAGACAGTTTAAGGTTAAAGTTTTGCGGGTTTCAGGATGTAACAACAGAGTCAGGTAGTGAGTTCCAGGCATTGACCACTTTGTTGCTGAAGTCGTATTTTCTGCAATTGAGTTCGAAGGGGTTTACTTTGAGTTTTCAACATTTTGAGTGTTCTAGGACCAACTCTTTTCATACACTACATAAATGACCTCTGTGATTGTATTAAGAGCAACTGCGTTCTCTTCGCTGATGATGTAAAGCTATTCAACACCACAGAAAATACTACTACCCTCCACAAAGACCTCGACTATGTATCAGAATGGTCAATCAAATGACAACTTCAAATCTCAACAAATAAATGCTCTGTCTTACATATTGGCAAAAAAATCAGAAAATAAAATACAAGCTGAATAGTCAATACCTTGTTGAGGATCCAAACTCTGTCAAGGACCTTAGAGTACTCATCTCTAATGATCTAAGTGCTAGAGCCCACTGTAACTACATAGCCAAAAAGGCATTAAGAGTTGTTAACCTAATCCTACATAGCCTTTTTTCTGGTAATATCACACTACTAACTAGAGCATACAAAACATTTGCTAGACCAATACTTGAATACAGCTCATCAATCTGGAACCCACATTACGTATCTGATATTAACACAGTTGAGAAAGTCCAGAAATATTTCACAAGAAGAGTTCTCCCCTCCTCTACTCATTGCAGAATACCTAATGCCACCAGACTTGAAACTCTAGACCTAGAAAACCTAGAACTACGCCACCTTCTATCCGATCTAAGTATAGTATATAAAATCATACATTGCAATGTCCTACCTGTCAATGAATACTTCAGCTTCAACCATAACAATACAAGAGCACACAATAGATAAAAACTCAAGGTTAACCGCACCAAACTTAATTGCAGGAAATACAAAATTCAGCAACAGAGTGATCAATGTCTGGAATACTCTACCTGACTCTGTGGTTTCTTCCCCAAACCCCCAAAACTTTAACCTTAGGCTGTCTACTATTGACCTCACCCCTTTCCTAAGAGGTCTGTAGGGGGCATGCATAAGTGCACCAATGTGCCTACCGCCCCTGTCCTATTGTTTCTTTTTATTTTTCTTATATGTATCCATTTCATGTATTCATAATTATATTTATACTTATACCTATTATCTTGTAAGTGATTGACAAATCAAATAAGTAAATAAATAAAGTTTGTATCTATTGTTTGCCCGTGTATTATTGCGGTTGAAGCTGAAGTAGTCATTGACAGGTAGGACATTGTAGCAGAAATTTTGTGTATTAAGCTTAGATCAGACCATAGGCAGTGTAGTTCCAGGTTGTTTGAGCCTGGTAACATAAGGTATTCTATTGCGAGCAGAGGAGTGGAGTACTCTTCTCGTGAAATGCCTCTGGACTCGCTCAATTGTAGTGTGGATTCCAGGCAGATGAGCTGTATGCGAGAATTGATCTGGTGAAGGTTTTGTATGCCCTGATTTGCAGTACAGTGTTTATTTACATAATTGTGATAGTTTGCTTTTAACTAACCAGATACTCACATCCATGTAGTTAGCAAGGGGCTCATCAGCAACGGCAAAACTGTTGGTATATTTGCTGGCTGGATCATAATACTTGTGCAGAAGTGGTCCATTGACACCTTTTTCTTTCATCACTTCCCGCATAGACTTGAATCTTTTTAAGGGTACTCTGTGAGGTAAGCAGTTAAGCAGAGAATCAATCTGGCAGCTCTAGATACATCCCATATTGAGTTTTTTTTTCAATTGAGATTGTGTACGTGATCTAAAAGTTACCTGGACTGAACTCAGTATCATTTAATTAGTTGTGCTAATTCCTGTTTGATTCTGTCAGGGGTTAAACATTTTCTTTATTCTGCAGGAAATTGGACTGAGGGACTCCAATGTCCCCCTTTCAAACCTACTATTCTACAACAGCATTACAAATTTGAATAATAACAACGTTCTAATATTGTCTATTCCAGAGGTCTCCAAACTTAGCAACTTTAAGACTTGTGGACTTCAACTCCAGAATTCTCCAGTCAGCATAGCCAGAATTCTGGGAGTTGAAGTCCACAAGTCTTAAAGTTTCCAAGTTTGGGGACCTCTGGTCTATTCTATCAAGTGCTGAAAGCCGAGGCTATACCTGCATAATTCCAGCTGATTAAATGCCCCCCCCCAAAAAAAGAATCTGATTCACTATTTTTGCAAAGAGAGAATGGAATGGGATGAATTATCTGCCTAATGCAACACAAAAAATGTATTGCATCATCTTGAAAATATCCACATAGGAAATAGAGGTGTTATTTATCATCAAAGCTACACAGAATGATTGTTACTCCTAATTTTAACAGTGCATCTGATGGTCTCCTAGGAATTGTAATGACTTATCTTAGTGTATATATCTTTAGCAGTAGTCCTAAAAAAATGCTACCTAATTGTCTACTTTTGAGCCAAAACATAAAGTGAATCCAGTTATTCTTCAGCATAGACTTCTGAATTTGGGGATGCCATTCTTCAGCAAAAATGCTATGAAAAAATAACAATACTGTACAGCAAGATAGCATACCCAAATTTGGGTAAAGGCATACATTGTTCTAGAAACTATGGCCAAAAGGCATTAAAATGTCTGAATATTTTAGAAACATCCATCTAATACAGAAATGCAATGAGCTTAAGAACATAAACATAATAAGAAATGCTGGATCAAATTCCTGACTCATTTAGTCCAGCAGTGGCCAACCAACTGCTGAAGGAAGTCCGTGACTTTCCCACCAGATGGTCTTCAAAGGCAGGTGCATCAAGTGTAATGTCTACAGTCCCCATGACTTCCACAAATCAATCCAAACCTTTTTTGGAGCTAGGTAAGCAGGCATCATTTAAGAAAGAAAACTATTAGGAGAGAGAGAGAAACTGAAACAGATTTTTTATTAAGACAGCAACTAAAGCTGAAAGACAGTTGAAGCTATTATTTAATTATGCTATACTCACTTGACAATAGCATTAGTGAGGTGAAGGCACACTAGAGCAAGAATTAGCCACTTCATGGTCCTCTTTTCCAACAGGCAGTTGCTAAAATGAATTTTTTAGCTCCTGCCAGGACTTGGAACACTGGGTAAGGATGGCTGTGCTTGGTTCCTTTCTTTTATACCCTGAATTGGGGCTTTTTTTCATGAATATATTCTACAAAGTCATATATGAGTCCTTATCAATGGATCATAATACTTCATATCAAGATTCTTCTCAAAAACATGTAAATTTATCTCATGTAAACCTATTTAATCAGTAAAGTAAATACTGTTTATATAATGTTCTAAAGGCAGAGATTGGTACTAGTTCTTATGTCTTCAATTCTCTTAAAATATTTCCACATGTACATGTGACAATAATTTCGATGTGTGTTTTGAAAGATAAGCTGAAGGAAACCTTTTCCTTATAGGTCTGAATTTAAAATGGAAAAATACATGATCACACTGAAATCAGATATGTAATCTATATTTTTTCCATCCAAGGGCTGTCTATAGCATATCAGCAGCCCAACTATTCCATGTTGTTGTCTTCTAAATGGAAAGGTTACATTTATTTCCATTTTGAAATACAACTGGAATAAGCAAGCAGAATCCATACCCTATTTTTCCAAAACCCAGCATCACAATGGCAATTATCCATGGTACAGTAATTTTTACAAATAAAGAAAATATAGTATTTTTTACTATTTATAAAAAAAATAATGATATTTTTATCATTCAAAAAATCAAACTCATTTCTTTTAAATGTGAAACCTTCAAACCACACATACTAGTGAACTTACTGTGTTAGTAGCATCCCATCTCTGTCATCCTTGGCATCTGAAATAAAGAAATGCAAAATATGTTAGCCTGGTAAAAAAGTTGGCCATCCCTGGATTCAGTCAGCCATAATAAAGTCATAGTAGAGTGAATAGAACATTATACTATAATGCAGCTGATAGTGGGGATGGGGAGGAAGTTTTCTTCTTCTAAATCAGACTATCCAAGCATCTAATTGATAACATAACATTGCTTATCTTTATTGTCAACACTTATTCTCATCTCAGGAAGAGATCACCCAACTGTCTGTTATTACCTGAATACTTTAACTTCAGATGAAAGCCACTGAGTTTGGGTCATCTGACTACAGATTCATCCATTTCCCAGCTTTTCCCTTCTCTGGTCTCTGACCACACCATCTCATTTCTTATAATAAGAATGTCATGTCATTCATGTCATGTGGTAGAATTCACTGGAGAAGGCAATTATGTTTGGAAGAGTTACTGGTAAAAGGAAACCAGGCGATCAAAGAACACTATCAAAGTGACACCTATCGCAGCATAGAAAAACTTGAAGTAAAAGTGCCAACTTTTGAAGAGGCCAGGCCAGTTGGTGACCCATCAAAAGAAATAACATGTATCCTAAGAAACTCCACAACCAGAGGTGTGGAACAGGAGCTATTTTTGGCTGTCACCTCTGTTCTAACTTCTGATTTCAGACCTAAGAAAGCTTGTTTGTTGCAACTTGTGGCAGACCCACTTGGGTTACATCAGTGCCTCCAGAACCAAAGGTGCTTTTTCAAGAGACAACTGGACTTTTCATGCCTCTTGAAGAAGCATCTTTGGGACAACCATGACCTGGATGACTGAGATTCTCCATAGACAGTGCCTCCAGAGGACTGAGAGTTCTCGAATACAGCTCATCTGCCTGGAATCCACACTGTATAATGGACATTAATACGATTGAGCGAGTCCAGAGGTATTTCACAAGAAGAGTACTCCATTCCCCTGCTCACAATAGAATACCTTAGGCTACCAGGCTCAAAATTTTGGACCTGGACATCATACAACTATGCCGCCTATGCTTCGATCTACACAAAATTGTCTGCTACAATGTTCTCCTTGTCAATGACTACTTCAGCTTCAACTGCAATAATACATGGGCAAACAATAGATACAAACTCAAAGTAAACCCCTCCAAACTCAATTACAGAAAATACGACTTCAGCAACAGAGTGGTCAATGCCTGGAACTCACTACCTGACTCTGTTTTACATCCCCAAAACCCCAAAACTTTAACCTTAAATTGTCTACCATAGACCTCACTCCATTCCTAAGTGTTCTGTAAGGGGGCATGTTTCAGAAGTAATAGAGGACAAGTTAGCAATCTCAGCTGCTGTTACAAGCACTCAGGATATTCAGTTTCTGTTTGAGTTCAATAATTATCAAAAAATAAGTAAGTCAAGGCTTACTTTCCCTAAAATGTTGGTTCATTTTAACTGATAACCTTGAGAACTATGCTAACTAAAACAGAGTTGGTTCCAAGCATAAGTAGAACTATTGAAATCTTAATTAACTAAATCCCATTAATTTGAGTCTGAAACCATCAATTCATTCACTAATACACTGTTAATAAATACCTTTTCATTAAAACAAATCTCAAAGCATTTTATTGTAAAGTTTGATATTAAATTGTGCTAAGTTCAACCCTAGTCTTTCTGATTGATACAAGTTTGAAAGTCGAGATATCTTATTTAATGTGTTGATTAGTGCATAATGAGAGAGAAAGAGAGATTATAAAACCACACTTTAATTGTTTAAGTCTTTTAAATGCTTCTGACTTTAGAGCCCTGTTCAGTGTTTATTTCAATGCACAACTTTTAGAAACTGTTATAAGATACCTGTCCAATTGCCATATATTCATTTGGAGAGCTGTAAAAACATACGGTCATGTTTGCTTCAATGTGCATACTGTTGTTGAAAGAAATATCCTTCTGGATTCAGTTCCAACTGGGGGAAAAGACACTGGAAACATGGAGGCTGTTTGGAAAGATGATTTAATGGTGGACAAGGCCACATGGCTTGGAGCTCCAAAGTGAAAAGGACGATCACATGCTTCAAGATGAAGGAAAAGAAGGAAGGGTTTATATGCTGAGAATCCCTGGGTTTTATACCCTCTGTTGGGATGTGAATTTCAGGTTGTATTCTGATTGGTTGTCAGACACTCATGGGGCCATGCAGGGGCAACTCTGTACACTGTCCTGAATGCCAGGCTTGATTGAACCTTGCTGGATGACATAATGAAAGGGTTTTGGGCAATTCCTATAGCACTACCTGGAGATCTTTGTTATGTAAAATAGGCTGGCATAGGCTAGAGTAATGACCCATTAGCGGGGGCTGAGTTTCTGCTTCTGAGTTTCTACACTTTTTAGAGGAAATATTCTGCCTTTTTAATATTTCCTAGGATATTTCATTTTTCTAGGAGAGGGGTGGATGATAATTTCCTACACTACAAACTTCATTCTGTGACTTGGACTCCTGCTTTATTAAGGTCTTTGATTGCATGGGATAGTTTTGGGATACTGTACTCATAATTAAACAATGTAATAAATATTACTTTAAATAAATGGCTACAAATAAGAAATTAGTCCCACTAACCCATTGGGAATTAACATTGACCTCTTTGAGAAACCCTATCTACACTTGACAACATTTACTCTATTACTATCTAGTATACATTGACAACTTCTTCTTACACATCATATTCTTTTTATCTCTCTTGGATTTCAATTTTTTTCTTCTCTGTTGTCACATTTAATGGCCATTGGGTGGCGACCTTGCTCCTTTTGAAGTAGTTCTTTTCCCCACTAGTCTCTATACTTTCTGTCTCTTTGAGGTTTATTCCTTCTGCCTTCTGTTCTTGTTGCTGTTGTTGTTGCTGCTGCTGCTTTTGAACCTGTCTCTTTGCCTCTCCTTCTATTTGTAGCTGGGTCAAGGTTATCGTTTATTGGCAATTCTGCCCTGCAGACCATGCAGGAAAGGCCCAAATGGGAGGCAAGGAAAGAAAGTGCTTGCAATTTCCACAATAGATTGTGTCTTGGAGTTGTGGGTGTCCCATCACTGGGTGGGCCATTGAACTAAAAGATCTCTAAGGTCCCTTCCAATCCTGTTTGAGTCCATGGATACATGAAGAGAGCTAGTAAGAATAACCATTCCAAATCTATACACTGTGCAATCTATTAATATTCTTCATAATCCAATACGGTCATCCCTATCTTCAAAAAAGGTGACCCCAGCCTGGTTGAAAACTACAGACCAATTTCACTGTGTTGTGTCACATGCAAAGTCATGGAATCAATCATTAACCAATTCATCACCCTCCACTTAGAGTCAAACAACCTACTCTCCAAAAACAATTTGGTTTCAGGAAAAAATTGTCCTGCAACCTACAACTCCTCCCCTGCAAAAACATATGGACTACTCTACTTGACCAGGGTAAAGCAATAGATGCAATTTACATAGACTTCTGCAAAGCCTTTGATTCAGTGGTACATGACAAACGTCTGTTAAAACAAAATTCTTATGGCATTTCCGGATCCCTTCATAAATGGATTACTGCATTCCTATCAAACAGGCAACAAATAGTAAAAATAGGGAGCGCTATATCAAACCCTGCTCCAGTTAACAGCGGTGTCCCCCAAGGCAGCGTTCTAGGACCCACACTCTTTATACTCTATATAAATGACCTTTGCGATCACTTTATAAGCAACTGCGTCCTCTTCGTGGATGATGTAAAACTATTCAACACCATTGACAATGCTACTGCTCTTCAAAGTGACCTTGATTATGTGTCTGGATGGTCAAACAATTGGCAACTCCAAATCTTGACCAACAAATGCTCTGTCCTACACGTTGGTAAAAAAAATCAGTATACCAAAAAACAAACTAGGCGGATATGACCTCTTTGATGACCCTCACTCTGTCAAGGACCTAGGAGTACTCATATCTAATGACCTAAGCGCTAGAGCTCACTGTAACAGCATTGCCAAAAAGGCATTAAGAGTTGTAAATCTAATCTTATGAAGCTTCTCCTCTGGAAATATTGAATTGCTAAATAGGGCACACAAAACCTTTGCTAGATCAATACTCGAATACAGCTCATCTGTCTGGAATCCGCACTGTATATCAGACATTAATACAGTTGAGCGAGTCCAGAAGTATTTCCCAAGAAGAGTACTACACTCCTCTGCTCACAACAGAATACCCTAATATCACCGGACTTGAAATTTTGGGCCTGGACAATCTTGAACTACACCACCTATGGTTGGACTTAAGCGTAGTACACAAAATTATCTGCTACAATGTCCTACCAGTCAATGACTACTTCAGCTTCAACCGCAACAATACAAGAGCACACAACAGATACAAACTCAATGTTAACCGCTCCAAACTTGATTGCAGAAAGTATGACATCAGCAACCAAGTGGTCAATGCCTGGAATGCACTACCTGACTCTGTAGTTACATCCTCAAATCCCCACTCCTTTAACCTCAAACTATCCACTATTGACCTCACTCAATTCCTAAGAGGTCTGTAAGGGGCGTGCATAAGTGAATGAATAAAATGATAGAGAAATGGAAATATTTTTTAAAAGCTAGATTTTTAAAAAAATTGCTTATATAAAATAACCCCAAGGACTAAATATTTCTGCGCATGCTCGTAAAGATGGCCGCCCGTCTTTAGAGTCCTGGGGAAGAGTGGGTTTGTCCATGAGGTGGTGAGGTAGTTTGTCCGTGAGGTGGTGAGGAGCTGACTTTAATCCCCCCAACCCCCAAGTTTCGGCACTGGAGGATCTGGAGTATCGGTGGATGCCATCAGAGCCAAGCCTCTCGGTGAGCCGCAGGATCCTGTCTGCGAGTTTGACCAGCTGGCTGTCTTCAGGCCCCCGGACCTTGGAGTCGGATGAGTTGGCGGTGAAAAGGAGAGCATCGGGAGCGGCGATGACTCAGCCTTTGTTTCGGCCCAATTCCAGCTGCGATCTCGCTTGCTATGGGGGCCTGCGAGGTTGCTGGTGTCAGCGGGAACAGCGGGGATCAGCGGCATGGACGTGATGCTGGGGGCGCCGCCAGTGGCAGGATGGCATGGGCGTGGCCAGTGGATGATGGGAGTGGATCCTGACCTGGGAGGCTGAGATGGAGTTGTCCCAAGGTCGCCGCCAGTCCTGGCCTCCTGTTGTCAATTTTGCCGCTCTTGGTAAGATCGGACCGTTCTGGAACTGGCTTGATGCCTTTTTCCGCCCTCCCCCCCCATCACTTCTCCATTCATTTTGCCCTGTTTTCCATAGCCTTCTTCAGCTTTGCCTGGTTTGAGACTGTGAACTGTCTCTCTCCTCCCCCTTCTTTACCCAGTGGATGCTGGCTTAGGGGCTATGGGTGTGCCCTGCCGGCTTGCTGCTGTGAGAGGGCAGCATGGTGGGGGCACCTTTCCCCCTCTCAACTAGCCTGGCCTTTTACTTCTGTCCCGACTGGCTTGCCAGGGATGCCTGCGGTGAGAGTGTGGTGGCTGGTCCGGGTGCGGGACTTTATCATCGGCCCACAGGACTTCCGTGAGAGGGCAGTTCTGGTGTATGACCTGGGACCCCTGGCTGCCAGTTGTTTGGATTACACTGGGTTTTAACATCTTCAATACTCAGACATTCTTTCCATCTACTGACCACTCCCCTATATGTTACATTCTTACAAGATTTGGACCTATTCATTGGCAGACTTGCAGGCCCTAAGGGAGTCCCCCTCTCCTGCATTTGGCCTGCCGGACTTTTGACGGCCTATCTCAAGGACAGGTTATGGAACCCGGAGAGATGGCATGGCGCGGGTAGGGGTTGGGGTCCTGGGAGGGGTAGCAAGAGGGTTTCCAGGGCTTCATTGATAAGGTTCTTGGATTGATTTTTAAGGGGGTTAGGGAGGGGGGTGGGTTGGGAGGAGGGGACTCAGCATAGCCCAGGCAGGATCATGGTGGGGGTGCAGGGGGGGCTGGTGGTACCCTGGAGGTGGGAATGGAAGCGACGATCTCCAGGTGGTTGGGTTCGGCAGGGGATGATGAGGCATGGGGCCATATCATGTTAGGGGAGCACGCCCCATTGTCTCTGTATGGTGGCATGCTCCAACCCCGCAGCCTCCTCCCAATTTCCTGGGGATCCAGGATCTAGGACCCCTGGGCTCTGACTGGTGTACTTTAATGCCAGGTCTGTGGCTAACAAGGCAACCCTCCTCTGTGAGGTAATCGAGGAGGAGGCTGCGGACCTGGCTTGTATCACTGAGACCTGGGTGGGCCCAGAGGGTGGAGTCCCTCTGGTTGATTTATGCCCCCCCAGGTTTTCGGGTGTTGCACCAGTCACGAGCCCAGGGGAGGAGTGGGGGGTGGCTGTCGTTATTCAGGAAGCCCTGATTCCAAGGGAGGTCTCTGTTCTGGAGATAGGCGGGTGTGAGGCCCTCCTCTTGAGGTTCAGGTCTGAGAGTCAGGTGGGCTTGCTGCTTACATACCTTTCCCCCAGCTATGTGGCAACCGCCCTGCCTGGGCTTCTTGGCGCCTCGGGGGTGTTGGTGGAGTTCCCAGAGCTTATTGTTCTGGGTAACTTCAACCTGCCCTCCCTTGGGGTGGCGTTGGGTTTGGCCCAGGAATTCATGGCCTCCATGGCAGCCATGGGCCTGACTCAGGTGATCGATGGCCTGACTCACGAGGGGGGCAACACACTCGACCTGGTTTTTGTCTCAGAGCAGTGGTGTAATGGTCTGGGGGGGGTGACTTTACTGTCCATCCCATGCCATGGTCAGATCATTATCTCCTACAGCTGGTTTTCCGTCAAGCAGCCCCACACTGCTGGAATGAGGAGCCACTCAGATGGCTCCACCCCAGACGCCTGATGGACCCTGAGAGGTTCCAGGTGGAACTGGGGTCTTTTCCTACATCCCTGGTCCACAGCTCTGCCGAGGCCTTGGCAGCCGCCTGGCAGCAGGCAGCCGTGGGGGCCCTCGACAGAGTTGTCCCCATGCATCCCCTTACTCGGAGCAGATCCCGGGTGGCTCCCTGGTATACCGAGGAGCTCTGGGAGATGAAGTGCCGTAGAAGGGGCTTAGAGAGCAGATGGAGATCGACCTGTTCCAGTTCCAACCGAGCCCAGTTGAGAGCCTATATAAGGACTTACCTGGTAGCTGTGAGAGAGACGAGAAGGGTTTATTTCTCCACCCTCATAGCATCCAGCCACCCTGTTTGGGGTCACATGCTCCCTCCTACAGCCAGGGGTTGCGGTGGATCCCTTGCGGGATAGAGCTGAGGAATTTGGTCAATATCTGCAGAATAAGATCACTCGGATCCAGGAGGGGTTGAACTCTAAACTGCAGTGGCCTGATGTTGGGGGTACAAGTGGTCTGGCCAACGTAACCTGGACTGAGTTTGATCCTGTTTCTGAGGATGAAGTGGACAGGATTATGTGATGAGTTCCACCACATGTTTGTTGGACCCGTGCCCTTCCTGGTTGGTCTATGCCTCCAGGGAGGTCACGTGCGGCTGGCTCAGGGCAGTGCTCAATGCTTCATTAAGGGAGGGTGCCTTTCCCACCGTCTTGAAAGAGGCAGTGGTGAGGCCCCTCCTGAAGAAGCCTGCCCTGGACTCAGCCGAATTGAACAACTTTCGTCCGGTCTCCAACCTTTGCTTTTTAGCGAAGGTTGTTGAGAGTGTGGTGGCTCAGCAGTTTCCACTTTTCCTGGAGGAAGCAGACTACCTAGATCGGACTACCAATTGGGCTTCTGACCCAAGTATAGCACAAAGACGGCATTGGTCGCACTGGTTGATGATCTCTTGAGGGCTCGGGACAGGGGATTTTCCTCTGTCCCGGTCCTGTTAGACCTTTCAGCGGCTTTTGAAACCATCGACCATGGTATCCTGTTGCAGCATCTCTGGGGGCTGGGAGTGGGAGGCACTGTATTACAGTGGTTCTCCTCCTTCCTCTTGGGATGCTCGCAATCGGTGTTGGCAGGGGGGCAGAGGTCGACTCCAAGGGCTCTCACTTGTGGGGTTCCTCAGGGGTCGGTCCTCTTGCCCCTCCTGTTCAACATCTATATGAAGCCGTTGGGTGAGATTATCCGTGGCTTTGGGGTGAAGTATTATCAGTACGCTGATGATATGCAGTTATACATCTCCACCCCAGGCCACATCAGTGATGCCCTCACCATGGTATCCTGTTTTCTGGGTGCGGTTCGGATCTGGATGGACAGGAACATGCTTCGGCTCAATCCGGCTAAGACAGAGTGGTTGTGCATACATCTTGGTCCAGTCAGGAGATTCCACCTTTGGTCATGAGGGGAGAGGTGTTGCCCCCCGTGGACAGGGCATGGAACCTGGGAGTCCTCCTGGATTCACGGCTCAGGTTGGAGGAGTAGGTGGGAGTGGTGGCCAGGGGGCCTTTGCCCAGGTCCGGCTGGTTCGCCAGTTACACCCATGTCTGGACCGAGATGCCCTGCGCACAGTCACTCAGGCACTTGTTACCTCCCGGCTCAACTACTGCAATGCTCTCTATTTAGGACTGCCCATGCATACCATCCGGAGACTTCAGCTGGTGCAGAATGCGGCTGTGCGGGTTGTGATGGGAGCTTCCCTGTACTCCCATGTTACACCCCTCCTGCGTGACCTACATTGGCTACCAATTGCCCTCCGGATGAGATTCAAGGTTCTGGTATTGACATTCAAAGTCCTACAAGACATGGGTCCGGGTTATCTACGGGAGCGTCTACTGCCGGCATCGAATACCAACCATGTCATTTGGCGGTATCCCGGGGGAGGACCTACTCTGTAGCGGCTCCCAATCTGTGGAACCAACTACCTCTGAGGCTCCATCTGGCCCCTGACCTCCGCACCTTCGGCCATGATTTAAAAACCTGGTTGTTTGAATAGGCTGGGCTGTGCTGACTCCTTGGGGGGATTGGTTTTATATTTTAAATTATTAATGGGTTTTTAGTTAATTTGGCTTGTTTAATTTAATCTCATTTTAGGTAATTAATTTATTGTTCTGATTTTATTTGTGAGCCGCCCTGAGTCCTTTTTGGAGAGGCATACAAGTCAAATTAATAAATAATAAAATAAATAAATAAATAAATTTCCAATTCAGGTAAAATTTCAGGATTGAGAGGGTTCCCATTTATACGTGAATATGTTTAAAATCCAAATGTCAGAATATTGAATTTGCTCCTTAAAATGCTGAAATGTCAAAGTTCTGCACCCATGATGCAATGCACGCATGACTCCTACCCCTGTGCATGCGTGTGACCCCCTGTGCACGCACTGGGTGCCTCTGTGCATGCACATGTGACCCCCACACACTGCACATCTCTGCGCATGCAACACAACTCCCCCACCTGCTGTATGCCCTGTGCAACGCTCTCCCACACTCCCACAAATCCAGATACCCCCCAGCCTGTGTGCAGCATACATGTGCAGTGGGGCTCTTCCAGGTGACCTCTCATGTGCTGGCAGAAGTGGTTCTGCGTGTGACTTCTGGCACGTGTGCCATAGGTTCATCATCACGGCTCTAGAGTCGTGAGACTCAACCAAGAAAATGAAGAACTCCCAGCAAAGGCAGAAGTCTGTGTCCAAACTTAATGTAGTAAGGAACAAATAACTACAGGAAAAATGAGCCCCTAGATCAGGGGTGTCAAACTCAAGGCCCGGGGGCTGGATCCAGCCTGTGGGATGCTTAGATCTGGCCCCAGGGCTGCCCTGGAAATAGAAAATGACTGGCTTGGGGTGCCTCTGCCAGTGAAAATGGAGCCCGTGAGGGCTGTGCATGCCCCCCATTCCACAGAGGGTTGCAGGGAGCCACAGACTTCACCTGACACTGGCATAATGCTGGCCTGACACTGACCAGCCCCTGAGGTCAAACACAACTGTGATGCAGCCCACAATGAAATCAAGTTTGACACCCCCACCCTAAAGGTAGACCAATAGCAGCATGTCATTCACAGGATGGGGTGGGAAATCAAGAAGACTGTCTTTGCTGTCCAGTCCAGCCCTGCTGGAGTGGAACAATCGATATCATATGCTTTCCCAGAAGAAAACATACAGACAACTGGGGAAGAGATTCCCAGTAACAGAAAAAGACTTAAACTTCCCCAAATAAAAAAGGTTGTGTATTGATAATAGGTGACTCACTTCTCAGAGGAACAGAATCAGCAATGTGTAGATCAGACAGTCTACTAAGGGAGCTATATTGTCTCCAACATGCAAAGATAAAAAATGTGACAGACAGGCTTACCAAAATAACCAAGCCCACAGATTATAATCCTTTTCTCCTCTTTCATGTTGGGACAAAAAGTACAACAAAGAGCTTGAAAACAATACTATGAGCTTACTGAGCAAACTATGACAGACAACTGCTACTCATAGATTATTCAAGCCCATAACCATATGATGTAGAGTGTGCATCATATGACCTGCTTTGGATTCTGTCAGTCAAAGAATTCTTGACTATTGGGATCCAGAGGACACTTCTGTGCCCTTCCACCCATCTTCTGGAACATGGTACCTCCCAGGGTGACATTGGTCCCCACCCTCCTATCCTTCTGCAAGAGCTTGAAGACCTAACTCTGCCAAAGGGGCTGGGGATCCAATGAGGAAATCACACACTGGAGGTGACTACTAGATTGGTAGCATATCCACCACTCCCTCCTGCACTCCCTGCTTCCTCCCTCCCATTTTTTAATCTCATATTACTGTATTTTTGTTGTTTATTTATCACTTTTTTGGTACTGTTAGGCTTACACTTCATTGTTTTTATTGTTGTAAGCTACCTAGCATAACCTTGCAGCGAGATAGGCAACAAATAAATTTATCAAATAAATAAATATGCCTAAAATAGCTTCAAATAGAAGAGAAAAGGCAACTCTACATCAGCATCTTTTTAAAGTTTAGAAGACACCTCCGGTCATGTTCATTTTTATAAAGTTAGTCTTAACAGTTTTTTAATTCTTCCATTTGTTTTCTTCCCACCACACTTTGAGTAATGAATTATATGGAGTTTATCAATCATGCATCTTACATTCAGGCACACCACTCACTATTTTTCTTCTAACTCTCAGTGAACTGCATTAAGTGGAGGGAAACCTAAATTAAGTTTACTGAGGTTTCTGTGAAAGAGGAGATATTCCTTCTCATTGTGTACATCTTGTGCATTTTAGAGTTGATCCCACTTAAGTGAGTACTCATGAAAGTACTCTCCATACTGTAGACTCTTCACTATTACAATCTATCATTGCATACTTTCATAGCAGCAATCAGTGCACTAGTGTGATGTATAAAAGGATGTGAAAAGGGTTGCATGAAGACCACAATGTACAAAAAATGATAGATCAATCCATAATTTTCTAGCGACATGCTGACGCTTGGCTTGGTATATGCTCAGTATGTGCTCTCCAGATTCGATCCCTACAGAAAGCTACCCTATAGGTTTTACTTCTTTCTTATTGAATGTAAATGAGTAATTAAGACCCATATTTAATTTTATGTCTATATTTAAAAAGGCAGTCTTTGGTTGCAGTTATGTCTATTCAAGGCAACTACACAAAGGATGTAATTATAAGATGATGTGAGAAGAAATATTAGCAAAATATTATATAGTCTTTCTTTAGCTCCTGGAATAGGGGTAGATTAAAAAAATAAATAAATAGAGGAATTCTGTTGTTCAAAGAAAACATTGAGATGCTATATTTCTTCCAAACATCTCTCCTGTACCATGCTCTCACGGTTGGCCAAGTAAAAATTCGCACATAAGATTGTCTTCTGCATAATCATTCTTTATTTGCTTCCAGTTACTTTGGGGAGGAAACCAACTTTGATTTATTATCATCTTTAATGGAAGATTTTTGCAGATGAAAAGCCCTGCACAAGACTGTTGGATATGTTTATGCTGCTGCTGCAAAGCCAACCCGGTTGTTGCCCAAGTCGTACACGGAGTAGTAGGGCCTGAGGAAGACATCACCAAGGATCCACAGAGGTTGCCCATTCTGGGATGGTAGATAAGTAGGCATAATGCCAACCTGGCAATAGTCTCCAGAATACTGTTGAGGAAAAGACATAGACTCCATTAAAACTCTTGAACTAAGGCAAAATATCAGAAATAACCAGAGACAGTTAACTTGAGAAAGCAAAGTTTAACTTTCAGTATTCAAACTACCATTGTAATCACATATAACACTCTGCCAAGATTTTTAACCACAAAACTATCCATTATTCTGCAACCGCATGTTAAAGAATACATTTTTAGGCCTGCTCAGTTCATTATTACTCAATTCCCTACAAGAAAAATGTTATCTAACTTTCAATACATGGACCACCAGGAGACAAATCGCTGTCTTCAATTACCCAAGCCTCTCAAATATTTATTTTCTTAATGGCACCATATTTTACACCATATTGCACATTTTGGTTGCTCTGTATCTTTTTTATATAGCATCTTGCCAACTTTTTTAGCTCCTTTCTTCAGCTTTCCCATGAGGGCATCTCAAAGTCATGCTCTCTGCTTTTCCATGGGACAGCGAGGAGAATATAATGTCATGAAGAGATCCAGCTGTGCTATGCCTTTCTATACAGCAGTTATAAATGACTGATACTGATTTCAGACACCTAAGACCAACATGAAAAAAGCTGTTGAAAAGAATGACCTACCGGAAGGATATAGGCAGATGGAGTCAGGGGGAAATTAACTCCATTGATGTCAAATGTGATGGTCGGCATGGACTGAACGTTATTGCAGTTAACTACATACTATAGAATAGGAAAGAAGATAGAGAGAAAATGTACAAACACCATAAGTACAATATTCTAAGGGATAAACTAGACAGTAAATAAGTAAGTAGATTACACACCATCTTGCTCCCCTTCTCATTTTGATTTACTTTCCTGTACAAGCATACTGGCTTAATTCAATATCAAGATGCATTAGAATGGAAAACACTATTTCTTATTTTAGCGTTCTTAAGAGAAAAAAACAACTCTTCCCTATACTGGCAGGTGGATGGGAATTGAACCTCCACTAGCATCTTGTTTGGTTTGGTTTGGTTTGACAAAAAGCTAAACTAAGAACTAGCAACTAGGGTAGGTCTTGCCAGATAGCTGTACATTTTCTGGCAACCTCCCACCTCCCACTCCACCTCACAATTTCCATTGCCTGGATAAATGAAATAAGTATTAAGGGAGTCAGTTTTTCCATCTTCTTATATTGGAGTCATTTGGGAAATATTTTCATACCCACAATAAGAGTATCCCAGGTCTCTTGCTGATATTTAGGATTGCCAGTTACACTCAATATTCCCTGTCCCTGCATATAGCAAATTTTCTCTACCGTGCCATAGTTGTTCTGCTGGGCTCCAAGTTGCTGCATCAGTTGGTCAAAGAACTGCCCAGGAACAGTGAGTAGGGATGTTCCGGTATCCACAATTGCCTGGCACCCCTGGCTGCACCAATTGGTGACCTGGTTGTTAACCATGAATCTAGAGAAAGAAAATCCAGAGATATTTGCTGTTACATTGTTTCTCCACACTTAGTAGACAGATATTCAATGGCATCACCAAAACGGAAGCAGCTTTGGTTATTTTTGTATAAAATCAGATTGTTTTCTTGCCCTGGTTTTGCCTTTGGACCATCAGAATCATGGGAGGTGGGGTTATTTCCAAAGAGAAAAAAAGGTTATTGTCCCAGAAATAAAAGCAAGCTGGAAAGACATATTTGTAGAGTACAAAATTAATGATTGCTGACCAGCTACAACAAGTAAAATCAGAGTTGCCTTGCTGTAGGAAGCCAGAGACTCTTCTGCTGACTGCCGGCTGACTGCAATTTGGCAGTTCAAATCTCAGCAGGCTCAAGGTTGACTCAGCCTTCCATCCTTCTGAGGTTGGTAAAATGAGGACCCAGTTTGTTGGGGCAATAAGTTTACTCTGTAAACCGCTTAGAAAGGGCTGTAAAGCAGTATATAAGTCTAAGCTATTGCTATCACATTCAGTTGGATACCTCTCCATTTAATATTTTGCCTTCTGTCATATTGAAAACTACCAATTGCAACATTTGGTTCTGAGGCCCCACTAGTGTCCTTTGTCATAGAGATTTCAAAATCCCAACTCCAAGAGACTATTCGTATGTATCAGATCTACTGGTAATCAATGGCAATTACCCATCAATGGCTTGCCACTGGACTGGAATAAATCTGACCAGTGTAGAGACTGGAATCGATTCCTCCGAGGATAAGTGCACCACCATTCTGGACACTTGGCTGCCTAATAAGATCAATGGAGAAGGACAATCTTACTGAAATATATTGCTGGTTCATTCCAAGTGTTTTCTTTTTAGCTGACCGAAGGATCTCTGTGTGAGGGCCTTTTCACTGTAAAATAATACCCTCCTTGAAGAGCTGCCTGGTGTCAAAATTCAGTATTAGCAACCCCAGAAACAGAAGCAGCCGTTTAGGTAATCCATTCTCAATATCTGGAGTGGAATTCAGTTTAAACCAGGTTTTTTTTCAAACTTGGCAATTTCTATTAGGTAGAGTTCCCAGAAATCCTCAGCTAGCATGCTGGAAACTGGAGTCACCCACCTTAAAGTTGCCAAGCGTGAAAAACATTGGTTTAAACCAGCTATGAATGGTCACTCACGATGATCTTTTTTAACAAATCTATTGAAGAGGAGCCCAGCATCTCTCTGGGTATTTGGTTAACTATCAAACTGCTCTTCTAGTTAGGAAATGTTTAAAAATACTAATCTGGAATCTGATTCTGATATCTTAAATCTATTGTCCAGGATGACTGGCAACAGGTCTTTTCATTTCTCTGTGTCCATCCTGAAAAGTGCTAAAAGTGCTGTGAGATCATCCAGCAAATCAGGAGGTGCACAGAGTAAAGGACAAATACGATAAGGTAAAAATACTACTTTCTATCTTATATCAGTAATTTCAAGAACCGTTTTTAAAACTCTAAAGAAATCATAAACCACCCTGAGAATAATGTAGACAAAGTAGAAAATATCTTAACAGGGAAAAAAATTCATAGCTAGTAACATTTCATAGCTAGGACTCAGTACTACTTTAGAGCGGCTGAGATTTTAGTAATCACTACCAAAAGGCTCTACCATAAACTGATAGGATGTTTTTAATACAATCATTCTTCCTCAGTCCTGCCTAGTATTGGTACTACATAGCAATGTAAAGTTGATATTTTTAAAAACTTCCTCTCTCTGTCTACCTTTTAAATTAATATGAAGTGCTTTCTTGGATCTGAAATCTGTAATCCAAAGAGAATCTACTATAAGTACCTCACAGAAACTTTAACTGGATAGCTTTCTAAAACAATTACGCAGCATGAAAATCCAAAGGTTAAAAAGGCCCTGTGATCTTAAGTTGTCCATCTCAAAATTCCAACCATAGAAATGTTCTCCATAATTCTTGTTGACATAGGTTGTAAGCTATATACAAAGTATAGATGACAATTGAGAAACAATCATTGTAGTAAGTGGAAACCACCAAATTAAAAAAAAGAAAGGTAGAAAAGACTTCATACTCACTGACTCAGGTAAAAGCTGAAAACAGGAGCATCAATCAGATTCTCCTGGATCATTCCCTGCATTACAGTGGTGGCACCACCAGCGGAAAGGGAGGGATAGGCCAAACCCAGGATGCCATCAAATTTTGAATAGACAAAAGCACTGCCAGGCTCAGTTTCACTTAGGCCAAATTCTTGATTGGTAATAGGAATGCCTTGGATCTACAAAGGAACAGGACACGTCATAAGATAGCAAAAGTATACAGCACAATAGCCTAATAGACGTTCAGAAAATTGAAATTATGGATAGCTAATCTATTTGGTTGTAATGGAGGAATAATTCACTGTGCAGAGTATTTGAGGATGGGAAACCTGTCTAACATCATGGTCAGTTGATCATGAAATATATTAAAAAGATTTTCAAAATGTTAGCCTTTTTTATATAAACGGATAGATTCAACAGGAGAACCCTCATTCAGGCTTTCTTATATTCTGAAATGTTCAACACATAAATATGCAATCAACTGGAAGAGCTAATGTCATGAGAAGGGTGTTCGCAAGGAGTAGGAGTACCAAAATAGATACTTGGATGTGGAAAAGAGAAAAGGCAAGTTATTTGGGGATCTCAGAGCAGGGGGGTAACACTGGTTGAATGCATTTTATTTTATTTATTTCATTTGTTTGTCAAACATGTACAAGATAACAAGTATAAGTATGAACATAAACAAGAACAAAGGAAGTGTTTAATTTCATTGTATGAGGTGCAATGACAATAAAGTAAACTAAACTAAACTAAAATACAGATAAATGGGGACAGTAAGACAGGGACGATAGGCACGCTGTTGCATTTATGCATGCCACCTTTAAGGATCTTTAAGGACCTCTTAGGAATTCCTACTCTATATCACCACCAGCTCCTAGTATTTTCCCATCTCACAACAGTGAAGGTGTTGTGTTGCCCAGGCGTCTATCCACTGATCTTTGGAAAGGATCAGGAGGTGTTTGCTCAACCAGCTAGCAGCTATGCCTTCTTCATCCATCAAAGCCCTAGGCAGCAATATAAGGACTTTAGCTAAACCCCATAATACTTCAACAGAAGGTAAGACCAGTGAAAATGCTCCAATCTCTTTCTATGAGATTTAAGTCTTTGCAGGCTTGCATGTTTTCAAGATTCAGTTCATTACTATCATAACCATTTTGATTTCAGTCACTGACCAAACCAATTCTGTCCACTGTATAATATAAATAGCATTGCCTTGTGCTAGGAGTATCATGTCAAACAAATACTTTCCATTTGGAGAGAAGTGCTACTTACCGTTACAGTATCATAGCCAAAGACCCCAGTGAGACTACCACTTCCATACTGTATAGAGAAAGTTTGTCCATTGCTGGAATAAGTAGAAGACTGACTGGGATTAAACAATTGATGGTTGTCTGGTGATAGATACGAGAGTGGGAGAGAGAAGGTTTTACTTTTGAATCAATAACAAAACCTGGTTTAATAACAGTATAATAGGTGTGAAGGACAAAAAGGTATTCCACAAATTCTATATTTTTTATTCTTAAATGAATGAGAAAGAATACTCACTGCAAGGCTGACTTTGGCAATAGACGGATGGCACCCAGAGATTGGACGACCCAGTGTCAAAGAGAACCATGAAGTTCTGAGGTGGAGTTCCAATACTGATCTGTCCATAATAGGACATCTAGAAAAAGGAAAACATGGTCATCATTCAGGGCTTCCACACTTGAATGTTGATAATGGGAGGACTTAACACATCCAACAGAACATTCTGTACATGCTTAAAACATATTGTTCAATATCTTTTAGGAATATCTATAGGCAAAAATTTAGAAGAAAATTTTTTTCAGAAACATGGCTTTAAAATTCAAACTCATTTGTAATAGGTTTTTTTTAGTAGGTACTGTATAGCCACATAAGTACACTTACAATTCAATTAGGTTTTCATACCTGTTTCATGGTCAATTGGGTACATGTAACTGTGTTTGATGTCAGTTAGCAAGATTTTCAAATTATAACACAATTGCAATTGGCCTATGATATCTCAGGCCTATGATATCTCAATTAATGTAAACTCTTTTTGTCTAGTTTTCATCTTGACATTTGTTTGTCAAGCATGTATGAGAAAATAAGTATAAGTATGAACATAACATATAAACATAACATATAAACAAGTATAAGTATATATATAATAAATGAGTACGAATAAATGGATAAATGGGAACAGTAGGACAGGGCTGGTAGGCAAGCTGGTGCGCTTATGCATGCCCCCTTACAGACCTCTCTGGAATGGAGTGAGGTCCACAGTAGACAGTTTAAGGTTAAAGTTTTGCGGGTTTCAGGATGTAACAACAGAGTCAGGTAGTGAGTTCCAGGCATTGACCACTTTGTTGCTGAAGTCATATTTTCTGCAATTGAGTTCGAAGGGGTTTACTTTGAGTTTTCAACATTTTGAGTGTTCTAGGACTCTACATAAATGACCTCTGTGATTGTATTAAGAGCAACTGCGTTCTCTTCGCTGATGATGTAAAGCTATTCAACACCACAGAAAATACTACTACCCTCCACAAAGACCTCGACTATGTATCAGAATGGTCAATCAAATGACAACTTCAAATCTCAACAAATAAATGCTCTGTCTTACATATTGGCAAAAAAATCAGAAAATAAAATACAAGCTGAATAGTCAATACCTTGTTGAGGATCCAAACTCTGTCAAGGACCTTAGAGTACTCATCTCTAATGATCTAAGTGCTAGAGCCCACTGTAACTACATAGCCAAAAAGGCATTAAGAGTTGTTAACCTAATCCTACGTAGCTTTTTCTCTGGTGATATCACACTACTAACTAGAGCATACAAAACATTTGCTAGACCAATACTTGAATACAGCTCATCAGTCTGGAACCCACTTTATCTGATATTAACACAGTTGAGAAAGTCCAGAAATTTTTCACAAGAAGAGTTCTCCGCTCCTCTACTCATTGCAGAATACCTTATGCCACCAGACTTGAAACTCTAGACCTAGAAAACCTAGAACTACGCCACCTTCTATCCGATCTAAGTATAGTATATAAAATCATACATTGGAATGTCCTACCTGTCAATGAATACTTCAGCTTCAACCATAACAATACAAGAGCACACAATAGATACAAACTCAATAGATACAAACTTGATTGCAGGAAATACAACTTCAACAACAGAGTGATCAATGTCTGGAATACTCTACCTGACTCTGTGGTTTCTTCCCCAACCCCCCCCAAAACATTAACCTTAGGCTGTCTACTATTGACCTCACCCCTTCCCTAAGAGGTCTGTAGGGGGCATGCATAAGTGCACCAACGTGCCTACCGTCCCTGTCCTATTGTTTTTTTTTTATTTTTCTTATATGTATCCATTTCATGTATTCATAACTATGTTTATACTTATACCTATTATCTTGTAAGCGATTGACAAATCAAATAAGTAAATAAATAAAGTTTGTATCTATTGTTTGCCTGTGTATTATTGCGGTTGAAGCTGAAGTAGTCATTGACAGGTAGGATGTTGTAGCAGACAATTTTGTGTATTAAGCTTAGATCAGACCATAGTTGGCATAGTTCCAGGTTGTCCAGGTCCAAAATTTTGAGCCTGGTAGCATAAGGTATTCTATTGCGAGCAGAGGAGTAGAGTACTCTTCTCATGAAATGCCTCTGGACTCGCTCAATTGTAGTGTGGATTCCAGTCAGATGAGCTGTATGCGAGAATTGGTCTGGTGAAGGTTTTGTATGCCCTGGTTTGCAGTACAGTGTTTATTTACATAATTGTGATAGTTTGCTTTTAACTAACCAGATACTCACATCCATGTAGTTAGCAAGGGGCTCATCAGCAACGGCAAAACTGTTGGTATATTTGCTGGCTGGATCATAATACTTGTGCAGAAGTGGTCCACTGACACCTTTTTCTTTCATCACTTCCCGCATAGACTTGAATCTTTTTAAGGGTACTCTGTGAGGTAAGCAGTTAAGCAGAGAATCAATCTGGCAGCTCTAGATACATCCCATATTGAGTTTTTTTTCAATTGAGATTGTGTACGTGATCTAAAAGTTACCTGGACTGAACTCAGTATCATTTAATTAGTTGTGCTAATTCCTGTTTGATTCTGTCAGGGGTTAAACATTTTCTTTCTTCTGCAGGAAATTGGACTGAGGGACTCCAATGTCCCCCTTTCAAACCTACTATTCTACAACAGCATTACAAATTTGAATAATAACAATGTTCTAATATTGTCTATTCCAGAGGTCTCCAAACTTAGCAACTTTAAGACTTGTGGACTTCAACTCCCAGAATTCTCCAGTCAGCATAGCCAGAATTCTGGGAGTTGAAGTCCACAAGTCTTAAAGTTTCCAAGTTTACAGACCTCTGGTCTATTCTATCAAGTGCTGAAAGCCGAGGCTATACCTGCATAATTCCAGCTGATTAAATGCCCCCCAAAAACAGAATCTGATTCACTATTTTTGCAAAGAAAGAATAGAATGGGATGAATTATCTGCCTAATGCAACACAAAAAATGTATTGCATCATCTTGAAAATATCCACATAGGAAATAGAGGTGTTATTTATCATCAAAGCTACACAGAATGGTTGTTACTCCTAATTTTAACAGTGCATCTGAGGGTCTCCGAGGGAGTTGTAATGACTTATCCTATTGTATATATCTTTAGCAGTAGTCCTAAGAAAATGCTACCTAATTGTCTACTTTTGAGCCAAAACATAAAGTGAATCCAGTTATTCTTCAGCATAGACTTCTGAATTTGGGGATGCCATTCTTCAGCAAAAATGCTATGAAAAAATAACAATACTGTACAGCAAGATAGCATACCCAAATTTGGGTAAAGGCATACATTGTTCTAGAAACTATGGCCAAAAGGCATTAAAATGTCTGAATATTTTAGAAAAAGGACATCCATCTAATACAGAAATGCAATGAGCTTAAGAGCATAAAACTGATAAGAAATGCTGGATCAAATTCCTGACTCATTTAGTCCAGCAGTGGCCAACCAACTGCTGAAGGAAGTCTGTGACTTTCCCACCAGATGGTCTTCAAAGGTAGGTACATCAAGTGTAATGTCTACAGTCCCCATGACTTCCACAAATCAATCCAAACCTTTTTTGGAGCTAGGTAAGCAGGCATCATTTAAGAAAGAAAACTATTAGGAGAGAGAGAGAAACTGAAACAGATTTTTTATTAAGACAGCAACTAAAGCTGAAAGACAGTTGAAGCTATTATTTAATTATGCTATACTCACTTGACAATAGCATTAGTGAGGTGAAGGCACACTAGAGCAAGAATTAGCCACTTCATGGTCCTCTTTTCCAACAGGCAGTTGCTAAAATGAATTTTTTAGCTCCTGCCAGGACTTGGAACACTGGGTAAGGATGGCTGTGCTTGGTTCCTTTTATACCCTGAATTGGGGCTTTTTTCATGAATATATTCTACAAAGTCATATATGAGTCCTTATCAATGGATCATAATACTTCATATCAAGATTCTTCTCAAAAACATGTAAATTTATCTCATGTAAACCTATTTAATCAGTAAAGTAAATACTGTTTATATAATGTTCTAAAGGCAGAGATTGGTACTAGTTCTTATCATCATGTCTTCAATTCTCTTAAAATATTACCACTTGTACATGTGACAATAATTTTGATGTGTGTTTTGAAAGATAAGCTGAAGGAAACCTTTTCCTTATAGGTCTGAATTTAAAATGGAAAAATACATGATCACACTGAAATCAGATATGTAATCTATATTTTTTCCATCCAAGGGCTGTCTATAGCATATCAGCAGCCCAACTATTCTAAATGGAAAGGTTACATTTATTTCAGGGGAGATCCATTTTGAAATACAACTGGAATAAGCAAGCAGAATCCATACCCTATTTTGGCGACACCCTGAATAATCCAAAACCCAGCATCACAGTGACAATTATCCATGGTACAGTAATTTTTACAAATAAAGAAAATATAGTATTTTTTACTATTTATAAAAAAAATAATGATATTTTTATCATTCAAAAAATCAAACTCATTTCTTTTAAATGTGAAACCTTCAAACCACACATACTAGTGAACTTACTGTGTTAGTAGCATCCCATCTCTGTCATCCTTGGCATCTGAAATAAAGAAATGCAAAATATGTTAGCCTGGTAAAAAAGTTGGCCATCCCTGGATTCAGTCAGCCATAATAAAGTCATAGGAGAGTGAATAGAACATTATACTATAATGCAGCTGATAGTGGGGATGGGGAGGAAGTTTTCTTCTTCTAAATCAGACTATCCAAGCATCTAATTGATAACATAATATTGCTTATCTTTATTGTCAACACTTATTCTCATCTCAGGAAGAGATCACCCAACTGTCTGTTATTACCTGAATACTTTAACTTCAGATGAAAGCCACTGAGTTTGGGTCATCTGACTTTTTTCATCCATTCATCCATTTCCCAGCTTTTCCCTTCTCTGGTCTCTGACCACACCATCTCATTTCTTATAATAAGAATGTCATGTCATTCATGTCATGTGGTAGAATTCACTGGAGAAGGCAATTATGTTTGGAAGAGTTACTGGTAAAAGGAAACCAGGTGATCAAAGAACACTATCAAAGTGACACCTATCGCAGCATAGAAAAACTTGAAGTAAAAGTGCCAACTTTTGAAGAGGCCAGGCCAGTTGGTGACCCATCAAAAGAAATAACATGTATCCTAAGAAACTCCACAACCAGAGGTGTGGAACAGGAGCTATTTTTGGCTGTCACCTCTGTTCTAACTTCTGATTTCAGACCTAAGAAAGCTTGTTTGTTGCAACTTGTGGCAGACCCACTTGGGTTACATCAGTGCCTCCAGAACCAAAGGTGCTTTTTCAAGAGACAACTGGACTTTTCATGCCTCTTGAAGAAGCATCTTTGGGACAACCATGACCTGGATGACTGAGATTCTCCATAGACAGTGCCTCCAGAGGACTGAGAGTTCTCGAATACAGCTCATCTGCCTGGAATCCACACTGTATAATGGACATTAATACATTGAGCAGTCCAGAGGTATTTCACAAGAAGAGTACTCCATTCCCCTGCTCACAATAGAATACCTTAGGCTACCAGGCTCAAAATTTTGGACCTGGACATCGAACAACTATGCCTATGCTCGACTACACAAAATTGTCTGCTACAATGTTCTCCTTGTCAATGACTACTTCAGCTTCAACTGCAATAATACATGGGCAAACAATAGATACAAACTCAAAGTAAACCCCTCCAAACTCAATTACAGAAAATAGACTTCAGCAACAGAGTGGTCAATGCCTGGAACTCACTACCTGACTCTGTTTTACATCCCCAAACCCCAAAACTTTAACCTTAAATTGTCTACCATGACCTCACTCCATTCCTAAGTGTTCTGTAAGGGGCATGTTTCAGAAGTAATAGAGGACAAGTTAGCAATCTCAGCTGCTGTTACAAGCACTCAGGATATTCAGTTTCTGTTTGAGTTCAATAATTATCAAAAAATAAGTAAGTCAAGGCTTACTTTCCCTAAAATGTTGGTTCTAATGAGAACTATGCTAACTAAAACAGAGTTGGTTCCAAGCATAAGTAGAACTATTGAAATCTTAATTAATTAAATCCCATTAATTTGAGTCTGAAACCATCAATTCATTCACTAATACAGTTAATAAATACCTTTTCATTAAAACAAATCTCAAAGCATTTTATTGTAAAATTTGATATTAAATTGTGCTAAGTTCAACCCTAGTCTTTCTGATTGATACAAGTTTGAAAGTCGAGATATCTTATTTAATGTGTTGATTAGTACATATTGAAAAAGAAAGAGAGATTATAAAACCACACTTTAATTGTTTAAGTCTTTAAATGCTTCTGACTTTAGAGCCCTGTTCAGTGTTTATTTCAATGCACAACTTTAGAAACTGTTATAAGATACCTGTCCAATTGCCATATATTCATTTGGAGAGCTGTAAAACGCACGGTCATGTTTGCTTCAATGTGCATACTGTTGTTGAAAGAAATATCCTTCTGGATTCAGTTCCAACTGGGGAAAAGACACTGGAAACATGGAGGCTGTTTGGAAAGATGATTTGTGGACAAGGCAAGCACATGGCTTGAGCCCAAAGTGAAAGGACGATCACATGCTTCAAGATGAAGGAAAAAGAAGGAAGGGTTTATATGCTGAGAATCCCTGGTTTTATACCCTCTGTTGGGATGTGAATTTCAGGTTGTATTCTGATTGGTTGTCAGACACTCATGGGGCCATGCAGGGGCAACTGTACGCTGTCCTGAATGCCAGGCTTGATTGAACCTTGCTGGATGACATAATGAAAGGGTTTTGGGCAATTCCTATAGCACTACCTGGAGA